>JAOCZM010000235.1:1200000-1800000 GCA_026122235.1 Vinca minor
TTTCCTCATATAGACTTTCATTTTTTCCTAGTTTATCATATAGGAACAGATTTGTCCAATTTAACTGTTTATGTTCTTGTAAACCTTTATATCCTGCTAATATAAAGGGTATAGCTTCTCCAAAATCTATAGTTTCTTTAGGGAATCCTCTAGTACTATCTAATTCCAGATTTTCATTTCTTAAAGTATATCTTTTCTGTAATACTGGGTGTATTTTTCTAATCATCTTAAATTACTAAATGGCTCTGATACCAATATGGGGCACAGCGTATACTGGATACTTTTAATCATTATAAGTGTTTGATTCATACATGAGGTCTTAAATTTGATTTTGCAGTTGGGCAATTATCTCAGCTTCTTCATCTTCTGCTTTCTTTCTATAGGCTTCTAATTCTTATAAGTATTCTTCCTCGTATATAATTTATATAATTTTTCCCTTATTATTTCATATAACTCTTCTCCTATTACTTCTATAATTGTTTTTACCATTCTTTTTTCTATTATACATACTTAAATAAATCTCTTTATTACTTCTTCCTGATTTTTTACTCCTACCCATAACTTATTAAAACAATCTTCTTTACTTTCTTGAATATTCATCCTTGATATTTTTTTATAATATTCCTATACATCTTGTTAATGTTATAGTAATCTAAGTAAGTATTATTTTCTTTCACTAGCTTAATTAATTGTGTTTCTTTATTAAATTCATATATTTGTCTCAATATTTCTTTTACTATTTCTTCTGGTAAATTTTTATTTAAAATTTCTAACAATCTTTTCTGTGTTATATAAGTATCTATTTTTTCATTATATTCTTTTGTTTTAAACTCTTTTCTATATTTATAAAGTAAATCTATATCTAAAAATTGATAAGAACTTAAAGAATTATGATAAGAATTACGATAAGAATTCATCAAATAAAATTATCAAATAAGATTTAAATTTTTATGAACTTTTATTATCATACTACTACCATCATCCAACAATCATATACCAAATTATAATATAACCCTGCTCCTATATTTCCAAAGATAACAATCCTTATACAAAATTCCTTCTTCATATCATAAGGTTATTCATTCAAGTTGGTTTGCCAAAATTTCCCTTCACAGCCCACCTGGCTTAACATGGGAAAAACCGATGGCTACCATGCTGACCTTTTATAACCTTATGTTATTCAGTTGGTATTTTGGTTATAAGAATTATTACATGGAAATAAATTAGCAAGGTAATATTATAGTTTTAGATATAATACTGGATCATAACAGTAGTATGAAAACTAATTTAGTTCATAATAAACAAACATACCTTATCTGAGTTCTTGCTGTTATCCATATCTTAGAAACAAGAAATATCTTTAAACTGAATAGTTTATAAATATTTTGAAAATTTGTACAATGCTGGTGTGCTGGGGTTTTTTCAGAGAGGATTTGTTCAGAAGGATTCTCGGTGTCCTCCTTCTATCTTACCTCCTCTTTTTATACTAGGTTTAGATCTGAAGGAATCTTTACTATTCCTCCACTATCTACAGTCTAAAAGACTTCACTAACTCCTGTCTGCTACTTTACATTATTAAAGCATTTTGCTTTTACATTATTGGTATGCTTTTTACATTATTGGGGAATCTTCCCTGTATCTATTCTAACTTTATCTCCGGGACTTCATTGTCCTGTCCTCCACAATGGCGGCAGTGATGTTCTGGTACATTATTAAAGTTTTTACATAATTGTCGTTTAGCTTCCTCTGTTAACCATTCCTTCTTCATAGCTCTAGTCTTGGGTAACTAGTCTGGTAAAACAATGGTTTCCAACCATCTTCTAACTTCTTCCTCTGATTCTGGCTTGGTAACTTTACTCATAGAATAAATTAACTTCTGATCTCTACTGTAGTACATCCAAATAGGATTCCTTGATTCATATGTATTTCTTAACTCTTGGAATATTACTTTTTAAGTTTACAATTCTCTTTTGTTGTAATAACTGAGGTATATCTTAGTGCTTCTACTATCTCTTGTTTAGTAGGTACCTCCTCAAGTATTATCATATCTCTGGTGATTCCTAGCTTGATCACATGGATTGGTGGTTTAATATGATCATAATATATCTCTGCTGGTGCTGAATAAAATCTAACATATATCATATCTGGTTTTTTTTTTCTTTTTTTTTTTTGATGAAAATATCATATCTGCTTTAGTTATGCCCATATAAGTCTTAGCTGCTGCTTTAACCTCTGGTATACCTTCCAGTTCTTGGCCACTGACTGTGTAGACTACATTTAATAATCCATAAGCATATGCTGAAGCTACTAAATTTGGGTTAGTTCCTGGCATAGCTATTAATTTGTTCAGACCAACTAATTTTTGGGTAGTATATCCTAAACCTTTAGAATAAAACTGTTCAATGGGTAACTGGGTTGGTTTAGAATTTAAAAAGTCTATAACTGTTTTTGCATTCTGGATATATCTCATGGCTATATGATTGAAATTCTGTTTTTCGGCTAATAAACTTTGAGAATAAGTATTTATCTGGGGTGGTATAAACATGGATGGTTTTATAAGTATGGGTTTATTTTCTGGGTATATATTATTTATATTATAGGCTTTATTTCTGCTTGGACCTGCAATACTTTTACTTGTACCTGCAACATTAAATTTTTTGTTAATTGTCCCACTCTTCTAAGAATATATTTTTTGTTTTATCTCAGTGTCATTATGGGCTATCTTTGGATTTGCATCCCTGCTTATCTCTGGATCATCATCCTTGGTTAACTCTGGATTAACATCCCTGTTTATCTCTTCAACTGGCTCTTTTCTTTTGTCCATCAGCTCAGAGATTTTTTCATCTTGTAATGAGACTTGTATTTCTATTGTTCTATTTTTTGTAATATCCTTTTCAATAGTTCTGTAATATCTGTATCTTCCTTCTCAGGGATTTCTAGAGAGATAATCTGCAAAGACATTTTTGTTAGTTCTTATTACTTCACATCATAATCAAATTCATCTATCTTTATTACTAGCCTTCTTATTTCTTTTTGAGTTACTGAATCATTTAATTTACTTTGTAACCAATGTTTTACTTGTGTATTATCGGTTCTTAATATAAATCTAGTATGAATAATATATATTTCAAAATGTAAAATTGCTTTTAATACAGCTAATAATTCCTTTCTATTTATTTCCCATTTTTGCTCATTTTCTTTAAATGTTCCAGAATAATATCTACATATATGCTCTAATTTTTCTTCTTTCATATTTATATTTCAATATTCCTCCATAACTTTTTTCACTGGCATCAAATTCTATTATATATCTAAATTTTTTATTTTCGTCCGAAAATTCTAGCTTTGGTAAATTTCTACATAATTCTTTAATTTTCCTTAATTTTTCTTTATCTAGGTTAGTCCATGTAAATTCTACATCTTTTTTCAATTTTTTCTGATATGATACTAGATATGTAGACAAATGAGGTATATATTCTCTAACTTGATTAATAAGTCCTAAGAATGATTGTAATTTTTTCTTAGTATCTATTTCCTCTGTTAGTTCTAATATTTTACTTACTATATGATTTTGCATCTTAATTCCACTTTTATCTATTTCTATTCCTAAAAATTCTATCTGATTTTTCATAATTTCTGCTTTCTTTTTACTTAAACTTATACATGAACTTTCTACCATTATTATAAATCTTTCTAGTAATGCAATATGTTCTTCATAAGTATGAGAATATAATAAAATATCATCAATATACACTACACAATTGTCCAAATCCTTAAATATTTTATCCATAAATGCCTGGAATCTTCCTGGTGCATTCTTATATCCAAAAGGTAAAACATTCCATTCATAAAATCCATTAGGTATACTAAATGCTGTTAAAGCCTTTGATTCTTCTGTTAACTTTAAATGATAAAATCCTGATTTACAATCAAACTTACTAAACCAATTATATCCTGATATTTGTTTTAACTTAATTACTTTATTAGGTAATGGGTAATTATAAGTCTGTGTTTTAGCATTAAGATTTCTGTAATCTATAACCATTCTACTTTTCCCTCTTTTCTGTTCTGAATGTTTATTTACAATAAATGCTGGACTACTATGTTTCGAGTTAGATTCTCTTATATAATCATTTTCTAATAGCTCAGGAATATGTTTCTTAAATTCCTCTACATCACTGGGTATATGTTTTAATGGTTTTTGGTATACTATAGTATTTTCTTCTTTTAGCTTTATTTCTACATAAGTATTATGCTTTTCCCATTTTTTTAAAGGATATTCTGAATATAATTCTTCTAATTTTTCTTTTATAGGGGTTAATTTATCTATACTATAAATATTATATAAGATAATATTATCTATAGTAGTTTTAGTATCCATATGCTGAGTTATTTTACTATCTCCCTTTTGCCATTCTTTTGGTATTCTTTCTTTATTTTTTACTCTTAATGCTGGTATATTATGCTTACAAGGTGTTGTTATTACTAAATTTTTCCTTTCTAATCTTATTGGTAAATAATCATGTAGCCAATTTATTCCTAATATTATATCTTTTCCTTCTAATTCAAAAGCATATATTTCCTTTATTTTGTGTATCTTTCCCCCAAGTTGTATATCTATATTTTTAGCTTTTATATTGTATTTCATTTCCTTCTCCATTAAATCCGGTTACTAATATCCTGGTTTTCTCCCATTTTTCTTCGGGTAAACAATTCTTTTTACATATATTTATTTTTGCTCCTGAATCTACGAATGTTGTATAATATCTACTATTATATCCATTTACTATAATTTTAATTAATATGTATACAAAATTATCTATATTAGCTATATCTTTCTCTTAGGTTCCAAATATTTTCTCTTTCTCTAGGTATTCTTAATACATTTCCTAAATGTGTTAATTCTATATGAACTTCGCATATGGTCCATGGTCTATACTTATCTAATCCATTAGTTCCCAAAATAATATCATTTGTTTGTCCTTCTCTTTCTATTTGTATCTCGAATTCAATTTCTAATAATTTTCCTCCTAATTCTACTCTCTTAATTATCTTACCTTTGCTATTATATATTTTTCCTTGTAAATCTAAATATTTATGATTACTTTCTATTACTAATGCTTTTTCCTATAAGATCTTGTGATATATAATTAGGTCCTGCTGCTGTATCTATAATTATAGGTCTTATTTTCTCATCTATTTTGCCTAATATACATACTTGAGATACCGGTTCTAATTCTTGAATTTCTATCTTATTAGATGTTGATAATCTTAAATTTTCCATTTTCCTTCTAGTTTCACCTATTCTATCTTGTACTATTGTTAATTCATCATCTGGTATTTCGGTATATGTATTTTCCATATTATTTATTATACTTAATATATTCTTAAAAGGATTATCTATATGCACTGTTTCTATTTTACTTTTTCCTAATATCTTATGTTTATTACTTACTACATATAAGTTTTTACATTTAACTGTCATTACTTTACTATTTTTCAACATTTCTATTCCTGATAATTTCCAATATAATACAAATGCTTTATCTATATTTTGATCTACTAGGCTTATTGCATAATTTCCACTAATTATAAATTTCAATTTCTGATATATTAAATTTCCCTTCATTTTAGCTATTATACTTTTTTCTATAGGATAGGTTATTCTATCATCTGCTATGTAAATTTCTAATGGGGTATCTATGCCTTCCTGAAAACAAGCTTTTATGATTATTTCTGTTCCTCCAAAATAAGCATATCTCATTGAGTCTTTAGTTTTTATTTTATTTATTTCACTCATAATTCCTTGTTTAGATATTAGTGGTATTTTAGTATTACCTTGAGTCATTCTAATATCTATAGCATGTTCTCTTTTACTGACTATATAATATTCTTCAGTTTCCTTAGATAATAATTTTCTTAATATTGGTATACTAAATACTTTCTCTTTAGTTATACTAAAATCTTGTTTTTCTATTTGTTGAAATATCTTTTTATCAAATATTATTCTTAAATTACTGCTTTCATTATTTGTTTCTTCTTCTATATTAATTTCTTTATTACTATATTATTTAGGCCTTTCTATTTCACTCATCTTCTGAACTTGTTTCATATGTTTCATTTTCATTCTCACTGTTACTATCACTTTCATATATAGTATCATTATCGCTTAATTGTATGTTTTCTAAATTTAATATTTCTATATCTATAAATTCTTCTTTTTCAAAATAATTTACCTCTTTCTTTTTAGGTATTTTACAATCTTTTGCTATATGTCCTATTTTTCCACAATTATAACATTTACACTTAGATGGGTTTTTCTTATATTTATCTAATCTTTTCTTTCTAGTTACATAAGATTTCTTTTTATAATTTCTAGATTTATATGGTTTTCTTTTATATCTTTTTTGGTATGGTTTCTTCTTCGTTTTATACTTTGGTTTTAATCTCCTTCTTTTAGGATATTGTTTACTACATCCTAGTTTAGGTACATCATAATGTGTACAGACATCTTACATTATCTGCTAATGATTTCTTTAATCTTTTAAATTTCTTGTAATCATCACATTGTTTTCCAAACCAATCTCTTAAATATTCTATTTTAACTCCTAATGTATCTGTTCTAGGTTTTTTTCCTCAAATTCTAATAATATTTCTTCATTAAATGGATAAGGTAATTTATTATAAAATAAGTTATTAAACTGTTTCTTTTCTACATCTGTTAATTTAGCCTTATAATAATAATCCTTATATGCACATATATATTCTTCTAAATAACACATATCACATATAACTATTTCTACTAAACTCATTTTTGCCTTTTCTTTTTGTTTATTTATTAACCCTCGTTTCACTGTTTAAATTACTAAATTCTCCTCTTATTCCCATTTCATATTTTTCTAATATTTCTGTATTTCTTCCTATAGGATGTCCTAATCTATCTGTAGCCTTTCTGAATGTACTCTTTGTATCATCTTCTAAATTTTCAAACCATAATTTTACTACTCCCATAAAGCTTCTTTCCATATAACTTGCTGTCTGTTTCTATTTTCCTTTTTCCTAATATCTTATGTTTATTACTTACTACATATAAGTTTTTACATTTAACTGTCATTACTTTACTATTTTTCAACATTTCTATTCCTGATAATTTCCAATATAATACAAATGCTTTATCTATATTTTGATCTACTAGGCTTATTGCATAATTTCCACTAATTATAAATTTCAATTTCTGATATATTAAATTTCCCTTCATTTTAATAATTCTTATAACCAAAATACCAACTGAATAACATAAGGTTATAAAAGGTCAGCATGGTAGCCATCGGTTTTTCCCATGTTAAACCAGGTGGGCTGTGAAGGGAAATTTTGGCAAACCAACTTGAATGAATAACCTTATGATATGAAGAAGGAATTTTGTATAAGGATTGTTATCTTTGGAAATATAGGAGCAGGGTTATATTATAATTTGGTATATATGGTATTTTCGTTCACATTTCTAACCGATTTTTAGGTATTTGCTCAATTTCCAATTACATCTATAAATAACTCCTCAACCTCTGCACAATCTACAACATTCTCAACTCTCAAACCTAAAATTTCCTTATCCTCTTCACAATTCCTTTTTTCCTCTTAAAAAATCATCTTCTAAAATGGCAAACTTTCCAGAATTTATTCAGAAAGAAATGCGTAACAAATTCAGGGATGTTGATTTTACTAGAGAATGACCTGCAGAATACGAGTACGTATTAATAGAAATTTGTTATGATTTTAGTACACTGGGTTACAATCGTGAAAAACGTTGGTCCGATTGGTACAACGAAATTGTCTACGGAATGAACTCCGTCACCGGCGGACAATTCACAATAGAAATGATCGACGCAGGTGTAGCAAAACTGCGTAGGAGGTTTTGGGATTTTGAAAGCACTTAATCGCAAACCATGGTTCAAGTACGACGGTAGGACCAACAATGTTGATTTGGATGGTGCTGAGGCCCAGTGGGAGGAATACGTTGCGGTAAGTTGCATGTAATTACGACACATTGTAATAATTCAATGTTTTCACAACTTACATGTTTGGTTTATATAACTCTGCATTAGGCTAATCCAAGGGCTAAGCGGTACAGAAGGAAAGTCGAATTTTTCTTTATCATTCTTTGCCATATTTTTGGGTACGAATGAAGAGGATTTGTGGACTAAGCCGGTCAGTGTTCAAGATCACCGGAAGAGATAACTGTGGAGGCTCCCCCCGATTACCCAATGTCGGATGCATCGTGCAGCAACACTTCTTCATGGAAAATGTTTGAACATAAATTTCGAAAGAATTAGGGTTTGAATAATCGGGACTTTTAATTTTTATATTTTCAATGTAATTTTGTTTCTATGAATCGAATGTAATTCTTAGTTTTGTGATATTTAAAAGTTCTGAAATGAGTAATATTAAAAAAAATTGACAACACACTAAAAATAATAATAATAATGTGGACATCCAGGGAAAAAACTTCTGCTCCTTGAGGACGGAAGTCAAATGGCAGAATTTTTTTCCCCTGCAGACATTTGTGGCCTGATTTTTTAGGGATAGAAAATCCTATCCATTCACTATCAAAATCTCTATAAAATCCAATAACATTCCCTCCATTTTTCTTACCTCAAACAACATCCTCCAATCAATTTGTTCCAAGCAAACCCATCTTTCCTCAACTTCATATTTTGTGTAAAAAAAAATGGCACTTGAATGTCCGATGAGATTGTATTTACATTTCGACCACAATGTAGTGTACGAAAATGGTGGTTATCCCTGTTTTGCAAAGCCAAGAGAAAGAAGTATGGAAGTTATACAAAAACTTTCATTCCGACAACTTACAGAATATGTCGGCGCAAAGGAGTCGATCTTTCATTACTGTTCGGCTAATAATGATTCGTCCATTCTTCATGCCGACGTACAACATGGTGATGTACGATGTTGTACACCTTAACGATGAAGAAGATTTAGAGAATTTGTGGGGAATCCAAACAGATTTTAAACTACAAGGGATTCATGTTGGTGCTCTGTTAGAACCTCGTGCAGAGACATGTAGATAGCTTTGTAATCCCGACAACACAATTTTCGCCACAGGCACAATTTGTTTCGGAACCATATTTTTCGGAGTCAAATCCCTTACCAACTATGCCCCCACCGTCTAGTTACGAACCCTGTACAGATAATAAGATCATGGATTCCTTGGGTCCAATATTAGACATTGACGGTGTTCCGGAAACGGAAGTCAACTTCGCAGACGATAGTGCTGGAGAACACGAGGACGACAGGGTCGAAGAAGATGCAGAGGCGGTAGCGGAAGATGCCATCCCTGAAATCCAACAACAAACCGTTGGACCAAGTAATGAAGAGACAGTCCAAGAGCCCGAACCAACTCCATCTACCTCCGCCCCAGCAATTCCAGAATGGAATATGCCATCATACGGTAACTATGGTAATTTTGCCTGTTTGAATGATATGAGTTCCATGGAACCTATTCCTGAACTGACATACGGGGGAAAAACAATTAAAATATGGAATCCCAATTTTCCCGAAATATGTTTGGGGATGCAGTTCAAAGATAAACGTGAGGCAATGTTAGCAGTTAACGTGTGGCATGACAAGGTGGCCTTGAGGGAGTGGAAAAGAGACAGGAGCAATAGACAATGGTTCAGCGGGGTGTGTAGAAACTCAACAGAAAAAGCCGATGCAGTTGGTACATTCGCGTTAACCATAGCAGGGTGGATGAAATGTGGAAGGTTACCAAGCTTAACCAGGGACACTACTGCTTGACTGACCAGAACAAAAAACGCAACATGTTAAAATTCTATACCTTGTACAGGCTGATCCTGAAATTTCTGTTAAATTGATTAGGGCTGCTTGTGAAAATAATATGAGTTTGACTTGTACCTATAGAAAAGCATGGTATGCTCGCCGACATGCTATAGAAACACTTTTTGGTACTTGAAAATCAACTTTCCAAGTACTGCCACAGTATATGCGGGCACTACATGATTCTAACTCGTGTGCTATAGTCAAATTTCTTTACTATCCACGAGAAACTGTTAATGGCCCCAAGGTGTTCAAGGCATTGTTCTGGACTTTTAAACCGTTAGTTGACGGTTACAGGTGGTGTCGGCCTATAATTTCAATTAATGGCACACAACTTAGGGGGAATTATAAAGGGGCACTCTTGGTTGCAAGCACTCAGGATGCTAACAATCAAATTTTACCCCTTCCTTTTGCCTTGGTCGAATCAGAGGCAACTTCCACTTGATCATGGTTCCTTAAGAACTTAAGGGAACATGTTGTGAAAGACTTACAAGTTTGTCTTATTAGCTATCGTCATGCCGGCATTCTTAGTGCCGTGGCTAGCGTCCCCGGATGGCAACCACCAATGGCAGTGCACCGATACTGCCTTAGGCATTGCAGGTCAAATTTCCACACTTATGCAAAAAACAAAGAATTGAAAGATTATGTGTGGATTGCTGCAACACAAAAGAAAAAAAGTAAGTGCGATTTTTATCTTGATCGTATTAAACAAAAAGATGAGGATGCATTTAACTGGTTGATGCAGCAACCCAAAGAGTTGTGGACTTTGGCATACGACGGGGGAAAGCGTTTCGGTTGCATGACGACAAACATGTCCGAGGCGCTTAACAGTGTTCTGAAGCAGTCTAGAGCGCTGCCTTTGAAAGCTCTTGTGGAGATGATATTTTTCAAGCTTGTACATTATTTTGACACACACCGGGAAGACGTTAATAGTTGTCAAACGCCATTCCCTAAGAGAACATGGGAACAATACTTCACGTACGAAGAAAAAGTAATAAGTTTGACTGTGCAACGACACCACAAAGACCAAGGTATCTATAGGGTCATGTCCCGACATAGAGGACCTGGCGAAGGTGGAAAAATATACACGGTCAACTTATCAGCTCGTGCTTGTAACTGTGATAAATGGTCTACTTATTCAACTCCATGCTCACATGTCATTGTTGTGTCAAAATTGATCATGGAGGATGCTTCCAAGTATATCCACCCTGTCTATTTTCTCGAGCATTATAGAAATACGTACAAGTCAATTTTATACCCTGTACTTGATCCCATTCATTGGAGACCTCCTCATTTTGATATGACACATCACCCTCCTAACATGAAAGGTACGCAGGTCGGTCGACCTCAAATGCGGAGATTTCAAATGTCTATGGACACAGAGAATAGGGGAACTCAAAGAGAAAAGAAGTGCGGCCACTGTAAGCAAGTCGGTCACAACCGGAAGACTTGCCCCATGTTAGCAAATCTTGACCAAGCACCTCCTCCACATTAATTGTATTTCAATTTTACTAATTTGTAATAGTTTAGAATATATAAATTATCAATTTTGTTAGCAATCGTATAAAGTTGTTTTAAATGTGTTTAATTTTTTTCATTCAATATCCAAAAATTACAAACATTACAATGACTTATTATTAAAGTTGACGTAATAAATTGGCAAAATCATCATTCCCGGCCCTATAATCAAGGATATCGTAAGGGGCTGGATGAATTTGTACATGGTCACCGGGGTGTAATCTTGAAAACACAACAAACTCATCCCACCCCAAAAAATAGTAATTGTCTCCGCCTTCGTCTCTAGCCACTTGGAGTGTCAATTTGTTCCCGTGAAAATTACGCATGTGTAGTACTTCGGGGATTCCAAGATGCATTCTAACACGCCATTGCATGTAGTTTCTACATATCCACTGTACACGGGAAACAACATTACAACCCATACTTGTAAAAGGAACGAATTTATTACTAAAATTTTAATATTAGAAAACGTACCGGTTTGGAAAGTGCCGAATAGGTTTTGTCAATGTCTATTCGAAAACTCTGCCGGAAAAAAGCCCCGTATAAGGAATACGATAATTCACCCTTCAGGTAACCTATCCCGGGCCCTCCCTTAACAGAAATATCTAGTACATTCATTGGAGAGGGTAAAAAATGAAATTTATCTGTGGGACGAAGATTGTTGTCACGCAAAAATTGTTGTAATCCTCCGTCTATGTAGTACATATCATCTATTTTTGTTACATAAACGCATTATTGATTCTCAAAGTCGTCCTTCAGATAGACAGAACTTGCTAACCCGAGACCAGTTTGCTCCAACCAATTTGTGTACTTTGATGGGAGACGCTACAAAAAAAAAATAATTACTTAGATAACTAAACACATTTCATACAAGAAAAACTTACACATTACAAAATAAAATACTACCATTTTTCCATCGGTTTGATTTTCGACCGCAATTCTAAATTGGTGTTTGAAATACTCTTCCATTTCGCTATTCATTATCAAATTATATTAGGGAAGATAGGGTTTTTATGGAAATAAATGCGTTGAGGATGAGGAAATTTTAGGTTTGAGAGTTGAGAATGTTGTAGATTGTGGAGAGGTTGAGGAGTTATTTATAGATGTAATTGGAAATTGGACAAGTATCTAAAAATCGGTCAGAAATGTGAACAAAAATACCAAAACCGTTCAGATATTTACGTTCAATAATGCATGGTCAAAAAAGCAAAAGTGAGAAAAGACTAGACACTGCAAAAAGCCTGTAATTTGAGGACGGAAGTGGCAATTCCGTCCTCATGTCACAGATCAAATTAGGGTTTGTAGGGTTTTTTTTCGGCCGGTTGAGGACGGAAGTCGTGCTGACGTGGCAAGGGGCGTCGGGGAGAGTGCCACGTCAGCCAGGACAGAAGTGGGACTTCCGTCTTGGGGACTTCCATTCTGGATAAAAATGTTCCTCCCAAATTTTTGGCTGCCATGTCATGACCATTCTCCTAAACCCATGCCATACTAATACAATCCCCTCCTTCATGAGCCAATTTTTGTAAGGTCAATTATTTCAACTTATATATATATACACACCCACACACTAGCAAAAAACCCGTGATATGCATGGGACATACATTATTTAGTGTGTGTGCTGATCAGGCGATAAATCCTATCGTCTGTCAGATTCCTATAGCGTTAAATTTACGTTATGCCGCTGATATATCAACAGACAATCAATTTGGTAGTATTCCGGCGATACCTAAACTCTTGTTGGCTCTTTGGACTGGCGATACTCTAGTTATGGAGGCTACGTCGAGATGTGGGATTTGGGGGATGGAACTATTAGATTTTGTTGCAGAAAAAATGGGACTACGGAATTGTTGATTTTGAGACAGTCGGATATGGAGGGAGTGCTAGTTGCCGAGAGCCTTGGAGAGGGCGAGGCTTCGGCGTTGACAACATTGGATATAATAACTCTCAAACGGAAGCTGGGGTGTTGGTGGGGAAGAAACGCTCATCTCATCGGCAATGGATTATGTCCGTCGAACGGGTTCTGGATTAGGCTTGATCAAGGAAGTGGAGGAGATTGTGAGGTTTGATTTGGCTCGGTTCATGGCCAAAAATGGATATGTGAGTGCGAATTCGATCGGAATAAAGGATATGATGAGGAGTCGTCCGACTGAGAAGCAAGCGAGGTGGTTACCAGAGAAGAAGGAGGAAGCCGGCGATTGCTGGTTTCCAGCTTGGGGGCGGTGGGTTGCAAGGGGGATTGGTGGACCGGGTAGGGTTAAGGACCCACGAGATGACCCGGGTTTTGGTGGATCTAAGACCCTTAGTATGGATTTGTTGGTTAGCGGGCTGACATGCTCCAATATGAGCATGCATTATGATGGGCTGGCAAGGCCAGGCCCGGTGCAGAGAATTGCTGATTGGGCTGGATCTGGTCATGCTGGTCAAACCTTTGGTGATTTTGATTGCAAAAATTTTATTGACCCTTCGAATTGGAAGTATGTTTCCGCTTCAAGTACTTTGCTCAATTTTTTGGGCAATTTTGCTACTTGCATAAATTTCTCAACGGAGTCTCATGCTATTAACAGGTGTATGGTGGAGGTCGAAAGGCGGCCCCGCCAAAACTCATGAGTCGTTTGATCGAGAATTGTTCGGGACTTAATAATTCCTGGACAATTCAAGACCTAGTGCGCCTCAAAATAGTGCACAATTCTATTAGTTTTTTTTAGATTCTTAATAAAGCCACTTGTCGGCTTCATGATTAATATCATAACAGTGTTAGGTTTTTTTCCATATTTTAAGTTACGATTTATTTCAAGTTCTTTTGTCAGCAATCGATATGGGCGAGTGTCTCAAACATGGAGAAGCATCCATCAAGATAGAGTTTTATTGCAACATGGTTTTGAATGGAGGATCGTGAGCGGACATTCTGTTCGTATCTGGCGTGGTCGCTGGCCAACTACTTTACGCGATTTTTAGCTGATCTCCCCTCCTAATTTTACGTGTTTTGAAAGTTTGCAAACAAGTACTCTGAAAGTTGTGAAAGGCCTCTGGTAGGGGATCCATTGGAATTCCACATCATTTCAAAGGGTAGGGGATCCATTGGAATTACACCTCCCTCATGTAGTTCCTAATATCTATTAATGATATTATTTTATTTTCAAAAAAAAAAAAAAAGTAATTTCATAGTTTTTCATTGTGCTTCTGTTTCAGTATATTCATAAGGGTATATTGGTGTTCTTCATTATTAGCCTTAACATGTAGTTGGAAAATTTTAATTTCACATTCCAGTTCTAAGCTCCTGTGAGGTATGAAATCACCTGTGTATTACTCCAAATTAAGTTTATCAATGTGCAAAAACATTCACATACAGATTCGTAAACAAACATATATAAAGAGCAAATGAATCATTAGGTTTGTTTTATGAAATCTTTTCCCAATATGTAAATGAAGCCAAAATCGGCAGAACTATCTCATGAACTACAGATACAAATAAATCGCGAATGCTAGAAGAAATATACAATTGATAAACTAAGAGCCAGAATGCTAAAAAGAAGTCCGAGTCCATGCCATATCTTCTGTACAGAAAAACTATGGAACTGGACAACAGTTAGTATACTGACTAACAAAAACACGGTGTGTTTAACAAGTTGCGAGACAGATTTCCAATGGAAAACTTCGGATTGCTTCCCTTTCTTTTTCAAATAAGAGAAATTTCTCTGGAAATCCAAAACTGCCCAAACTAAATGTCGAAAACCAATCTCTGGCCAAAATACAGAAGGGGAGTACAAAAGGGAATCGGAACTTTGCCACAGAAGAAAATTACTTAGGCGAGTTTCACCAGAAGTTCGTATTATGATATCAGGATCAGGTGCAACCGCTGCATACATGTGCCTTTCAATATCGGAGACATTAATTGTATTCTGGCCCTTGTCCACTTCATCCGCTCCGATTGAAATCAAACCATATCCAGCTCCACTTGACTCAAGTTCTCTAATTTCATTCCATTTCTCTTCACAACATTCTTGTACAGCGTGCACAATCTCATCAGTGGAAGTGTAGGCGACACAAATTGACAAAACAGCTTTTGAATTGCCAGCAGTAGCTGCCATTGCCTTCTCCGCAGCTAACCTGACAGACTTGCTCAAAAGTTTTAGATCACCTACAAAATAGATCCTAACTCCATAGAGATTCACCAAACTTTCCTCTTTAATCAATTGTTCAATTTTTTCCTCAATCAACTTCATGGTGGATTCAACTTCTTCTGGGCGCCTTTTAAAATTATCAATGCTGAAGGCATAAATAGTCACATATTTAACCCCTAACTCGTAACAATACTTAAGCATGTACATGAGAGCTGAGTACCCAAACCTATGACCAGCCCCTTCTACCAATTTCCACTTCTTCGCATATCTTCGATTCCCATCCATGATAAATGCAATGTGAACAGGAATAGGTCCAACCGAAAGAACTGAAAATATAAATGTTTGCAGAAAACTCCCAAAATATTCAAATAGATGAGTTGCTTGATCGCCTAATCTTCTATCCATATTGACGTACTACCCACGGAAATAAGCCGCTGCACTAATATTAACCTGTGCATCACCAAAAGAAAATTCAATATTATCCTCCACTTCAATTTCCTTTTTATTTTCCCTCTATGTTGGAACAGCGGTTACTTTACTGGTCATAAACAAACGCTAAAAGAAAAAAGGAAAATCTTCACTGCTTAGTTTTCTCAATTTTATCACAACTTTAAGAAAATACCAGAATTTGAAGACCCCAGCTATATCTTTCAAGGAAAAATCAAGAACACTAGAAAAACAAGTGACCTTTACTAAAAACCAATCAATCAACAAGATATTTCAAAGATACTCAACTCTTTTGATTTGTCAAATCCGACATCCAAACCCCAATCTCCCCGATAGAATAACTTGAAAAACTCAAGTTCACTAACTTCAATGTCTATGCAAAACGGGATGTTACTAGATTCTTTTATTCTCTATCAAAATATGAGCAAATTGATGCACAAGGGAAGTTGGGACTAAGATTAAATTTACTGTACAAAATTACTTCAATCACAAATTGATAGATCAATAAAAAAACACCTCAACAACATTTACATGCATTTACCCAATCTTCCCCGCCACCCCACCCCACGCGGCTCAGCGCACACACGCACAGGGAGGAATTTAGTGTATCTGGTACATTCTCCAACACAATTTATGGGTCCCACATCTCCTTTCGCAAAAAAATCACTCTTATCAACTCAAAACTCCAAGATAAAAAAATATAAACGAAACACCAATCCAAATACACATTAATATAAAAGGCCTTGTAATTAAAAGAGTTGGTAATTTTCCTATCTGATCCTATAAAACCAGAAAATGTTCCCAAAGGCAATGGAAATGAATTTCAAGATCTTGAGTTTGGGGTGATAGGTGGTGATTTCATTCCAAGGATGGACTCATCTACAAGATGCAATATTGGAGATCTTCTGTACCCATTAACTCCTTGGTCCGAATTCAATTCAAGTAGTAGATTGAAGGTATGAATGTTTGTATTAAAATTCTACGTAATTTCCTTCTAATTCGTGACATGCCCTGTTTGTATGCTTTTCCAAAGACAAACTTTCACAATCAAGAAATAAAACATTGCTGAAATCATAAGATCAATAACAAAAAAGACATTTAAGAAACAAAAAGAAAAGAAAAGAAAAAAATCCCTGCAATTAAATGTTTAATCTTCCTCCAGAATTATGGCAATACTTGATAATCACTGAAGAACAACATTATAACATAACCCAATTCTTTTGTTTGGTATAGAATTTACAGATTATTGAAGAAGAAAAAGTTGAATCAACCTCGCAATTTGTGCTGCAGAAAACCCGATTAAAATCTTTGCAACCCAAACTAGGAATCAAGATATAACGGGAAGTAAATAACTTTAATTTGGGTTTTGAGAAGGAAATGAGAGAAGAAACAGCGGTTGAAAGATAACGACTTAATTAGGGTTAGGCTTAATTTCTTTTCTTCCTAAATTGCCCTTGCAGGAGACCGCTTGTGGGAGCTCTGTTATTCCTGTAGGGGATGGAATTGAGTTGCCTCGTGAGCAGATCGCAATTTGATTCGATATTCGATTTGACAAATTTAGTTTATGAGGTAAATGACCGATATATGAGCTAAAATTTTTGACTCATCTAAGATATGACTCGAATTTAACGTAGATAGGGTTCGACTATATTATATTATATATATATATATATATATATATATATATATATATATATATATATATATATATATATATAAACATCTTCTCAAGGAAAATAAACCAAGAAACCCCTAGAAAACAGTTCAAGCATTAATTTATATAGGAGATTGACTTCGAGTCACTTGTGTCATTAAGAAGAAACCTATGAAATATTACTACTTGTATTTCATCATTTATTAGTTTACAAAATATTATTTTTTTCACATTACTATAGTTTTTCTTTTAAGGTGAAAGAACATTCCACATAAATTAAATTACTTATATAAGAATACTTTTACTTTTTAATGGTAAGAATTATAATTTTTGGTAGTTACACTTTGGTTGGTTTACTTTGGTATAATTTTATATTTTGTTAAGATTTCTTTTTTTCTTTTTTTTTTCAGAGTCTTGCCATATTATATTCAGTAGAGTGATAATAAATTTCTATTATTTGTCATTGTGCTCAGAAAATCTATTGATTTTTTTTTTTGGATTTTAAATTCATATTATAAGTCACTGTGTTTTTTTTCTAAAACATTTCTAAATAAATGAGTTGAGTTGAGCGGCTCGTAAGCTACTGATGAGTTGAGAAAATCAGTTCGCATCAAATATGAGTTGAGTAGTTGAGCCTGAGTAGCTCAGCTCAACTCAACTCAACTCAACTCATTTCCACCCCTAATTCCACGTCATTAAAATGGATGACATTTTCTCTCAATTATTTGACAGGAGGATAATTTTGACTATCGTAACAATTTTGCGATACAAAAAATTAAAAATTACTAAAAATGATTAAACTGGCTACGGGCGTAAATAAATTGATAATCAAATTGACGAATTATTCATTTAAAATGGCTTCTGTAAAAACTTTTTGGGAACTTTCTCTAGACAAGAGCAATGGCATCACCATAGAGCAAGCGGATCAGCTTCAATGGCATTATTAGGCAAATTCTCCTAACAAAACCCTATTCGCCCTAGTTCTACTATCACATGAATTTTCACCATATCTAACTATAACAACTTAAAAATAATAATAATTAAATAAAGCATGTTGTTAGGGGTGTCAATCGAGCTATGTGAGCTGAGTTTGACGTAGCTCACATAAAAATTCGAAAGATCAGCTCACGCTTTACTCGGAAAAACTCACAAACCTTAAACTCACGTTCAGCTCACATTTTTTATGTGAGCTCGAGCTTAGCTCATGAGCCTGAGCTAAATGTATATTAGAAAGAAAAAAAATGCATAAAGAGTAGTAAAATACAATGAGTCATGAGACTAAATTCTAACGAGAATACAAATATAAACAATACAAATATACTTAATTCCTGTAGCAAGATAAACTAATAAAAAGATAAACAAAGATAAACACATAAAAAGACCAAATGTTAAAAAAATTCATACAACATAGACAAAAAGAAAGGATTTTTTTGTCACCAGTTTTTATATGCCTTATTTTTTAAATTAGAAATCTAGTCTTAATATATATATATATATATATATATATATATATATATATATATATATATATATATATATATATATATATATATATATATGCGATCCCAGGTCTATGATCTCCCTCTTATAGAGGAAGAGGAGGAAGACAAATGAGTTATAATTTTGGTAATGGATAGTATGAACATTTTACAAGTAGATATTCTGAGAATCATGAGAATATTAGAACTTTATTGCAAAATCTTAGGTGTAAAACACTTACTGATTTTAGGTGGTATAAAGATACTTTTCTTAGTAGAGTTATGGAACTCCCTGAGACTAATAGTCCTCACTGGAAAGCCAAATTTGCAGACGGTTTACCTCATTTATTTGTGGAGAGAGTTAGAAAAGCTCTCTCTCTCTCTCTCTCTCTCTCTCTCTCTCTCTCTCTCTCTCTATATATATATATATATATATATTATTCGGATGAGAGCTTTAACCAGGCTGAGCGGGGTCAAGCTCACGCTCAACTCACATAAAATTCAAGCTTGAATATTAAGCTCAAACTCGTCTCATGCTCAGCTCACTCAAACTCATGCTCGCATATTTTTGAGTTATGTGAGGCGGGTTCGGGCACCCCTACATGTTGTGTTTATAAAAACATAATCCAATCAGACTTAGGAAAGCAATGAGGTTTCCTTATTTTCATGAATTTCCCAATTGTTGTACTATGTTTCTTATTTTCATTTGAATTTAGACTTTTATAATCCTAGGTTATAATATATCTACACATGTTCTTCTCCATCATTTCAACCATTCTTATTTGTCACACCCCGTAACTAGAATGATGACATGACAATGTTTCATTGGCCAATGAAGCACCAAAGCCCACATTCAGAGATTGACTAAGCTCCTGTGCTCAACAAGGACCAAATATAATAATAAATGCAGAACATAATACAACAGAAATAGGCTCCACAAATTCTCGTTTCCCAAAACACCCCTTTGGAAATATACGCAAACGACTCCACTCAAGTCCCACAAGACTCAAAACGCATAACAAAACAGTATAGTACAGTGAAGAACAAAACATAGCTGAACATAACAAAAAACTACACAACTGCGGACGAATGGTTCGTCTGCGTATCGTCCACGGGCAGACAGTAGCTACTGTCTTCCTGCGAATGGAAGCGAGGATGAATGGTTCGTCTGCGA
Source organism: Vinca minor (assembly GCA_026122235.1). Lineage (NCBI taxonomy): Eukaryota > Viridiplantae > Streptophyta > Magnoliopsida > Gentianales > Apocynaceae > Vinca > Vinca minor. Next base: position 1,220,242 of record JAOCZM010000235.1, read on the forward strand.
CTTGCGAACTTCATAAAAATAAGCAGATTTTTTTTTTTGCAAAAATGCACCAAATCAAAACCAAAACATCCCCAACCCATAAGTGACCAATTACACTCAAACCAAGCAGCAAATAATGACCAAAACAAGAACAAACGCATAAGACACAACAATTAAGCGAGATAACCACATTCTTCACACCTAAACGCTTTCGTAACCGAGTATACGACAAGCACTACGCATTGCCCATCCGATACACCTGATTACAACCTTGCCTAGACACTTAGAACATCGCTACTGTTACGACACAACAATCCCACCACATGAGCTCACTTATCTATTCACTACTACTTAGCAATAACGACAGTTGTCCCAGTTATCAACCAAACTAAGGACGGTTCAATAAACTCGTGGTTTTGGATTGTCTCCCAAACGAAGGGACACAGATTTTAAGGTTCAATCCATTACATTGTGTCATCATCCCCCACTAGGGACTCCACAAAACCACTATCATACTTAATGATTAGCCCCATTAAGTGCGGGCCACATGACAAAACATAGTAGAAGACCTTTCGGGGTTATAGATAAAGAACAGAGCAGAAGGCGGACGGAACCTGCTAACTAGTCATCCTACACAAGATCTCAATAGGGGCGACGACTAGGTCGACCAAACCAAATAGGACTAAAACAATGACACCAATTATGACGACTCCAATTAAGAACTCAATGAAGCAATTACAGAGAAGGATCCCCAACGATCCACAGTCTAAAACAAATACATAATCAAATTATGTGAATAACAATTAGATAAACGCAATTGAAATTCAGATTGCATACGCATGCTAAATTCATCAAATCAAGGCAGAAACATCAATACCAACAATGAACACATATCATGCAATTCATTGTAGTTCCATCCAATTTATACAATTAAACATGCCCAATTACTTCCTAAATACCCAATGATATATACAGTAATCTAGAAAGAAATTAATAGAGGGAGGGGTCCTTACACGTTACGAAGATGAAAATAAAGGCAAACCCGAAATCAGCTTTGGCAGAATCACTCCCGGGGCGATAACTTCCTGCTCCGATTCCCGAATCGCGTTCCGTTTGTGTTCACTCGAAGCCCTTTCGATTATCTTCGAATCGGTATACTGTAGGTTTAAAACTTATGCATGTAGCCCCCTCAACCGTCTTCTCAAAGTCCAGTAAAGATTAGTTATCTTTCTCTTCTCTCTCAATCGTCAATTTCTAATTCTAACGTAACTGGAATCAGCCCCCCATGACCCATAAACCTAGGATATCTAAATTTAGGCTATTTACATTATTAGGTTCCTCTCCATGTTTAAATTACTCTCATGCCCCCTTACACTAAAATAAAATGTAACACATATAACACATGGAAAAATGTCAACTAGCACATAGCATTTAATCATGGCATTAATTATAAATCAAATAATTATGCAATTCCACAAATAATTCACATAATTCAAATATGGAATCATCCCGGGTATCACATCATTCCCCTCTTACAACAGTTTCGTCCCCGAAACTTACTAACCTGGGTTGTCGAACAAGTGAGGGTACTTCTCCCGAGCTTCTTCTTCCAGCTCCCAAATAGCTTCTCGCTCTGAATGGTTGGACCACTGAATCTTCAAATATGGTATAGTCCTGCGCCTCAGGACCTGATCCTTCCTATCCATAATCTGAACCGGCACTTCCTTGTAAGATAGATCCTCCATAATCTCCAACAACTCATCCTTCCAAAATATGGCTCAGGTAAGGCACGTACCGCCTCAACTGTGGCACGTGAAATACATTATGTACCTGTGACAGCGTTGGCAGCAAAGCCAAGCGATAAGACAAGTCTTCCACTTTCTCAAAAACCTCATACGGACCGATATACCTCGAGCTTAGCTTCCCGCTCTTCCCGAACCTCATAACTGCCTTCGTTGGTGAAACCTGAAGATACACGTTTTCACCAGGGACGAAGACAGGGGGTGGAAGTCGCCCCCCGAGATTTCTAAAAAATACTACTAGATATAATAAATTTTATATGTAGTTCGTAATATTTTATCAAATTCGCCCCCAATATTTTTTTTGCAGTTTTTAAATGTAGTTTGGCATAGTGTTGCAGTTTTCGTCCCCCAATGCCAAATTCCTGGCTACGTCCCTGCTTTTCACCTACCTGAAACTCCATTGGCCTTCGCTTACTATCAGCCCAACTCTTCTACCGGTCTTGAGCTGCCTTGATTCGCTCTCGAATCAACGGTACCTTCTCCATAGTCACCTGAACCAATTCAGGACCCGTTATCACCTTCTCCCCGATGTCATCCCAACACACCAATGATCTACACTTCATCGCATACAATGCTTCATACGTTGCCATCCCGATACTAGCATTGTTGTAAGCCCTAAGGGCGAACGAACTCGATTTTTGATAATGGACAAACATTTGATGTTGTGTCTAATGATCTTAATCTTTGTGATAGAATATCGTGAAAGGGATTCATGGGCGGAAACTCGTTCCAAACACCCATGAGTCCTCCCCTGAAGGATCCGCTCATACGTAAACGAATCGAAAAAAACGAAAATAACTTACAATTTCGGCTCAAGAATTCGATTCTTGAATGGAAGATTCTGTTTCTTGGATGTATTGCTGCCACCGATTGATTTCCCTTTGCGGAATGTCCCTCTACCGGTATCCACGCGACGAATACGAACAGACGATTGCTAGCTCTTCGTTTTCTGAGTTTTGGGAATTAGAGAGAAAATGGGAGGCAGAATTCCGAAATCTGATTTCGGGTATTTTTGTTGTTTGCGGCTGAAGTCAAGAGTGGCTAGGGTTTCGGCTGAGATATGATTATATAGGGTGTGAGAGTTTGTTCCCATAACCAACTCTCACGTCCTCCACTTCTCTCAGCAGTGGGAGTCTTAAACTCCCACGTCCCTCTCAACCTCTTTGGCAGGTGGGAGTCTATAACTCCCACGTGCTCTAGACTTCTGGCGGGTAGTGGGAGTCTTTATCGGATAATGACTCCCACGTAATCCCAGCTATACCGAAAATGCCCCTTATCTCTAATTCGAATAATAACACTTTATTATTCTCAGAAAAGTGAATGTCAGATACAATGAACCTAGACACATTCTAGATTCATTGAATCTGGACATGAAGCTCGTTAGCTCGTCTATGCGTGTGACCCACGTAGGTTCATATCACAATGGCAATGAAAACACACTTAGTAGTAGTGTGAGTTCATAAATCACAAGCGGTCCCTAGCAGGACATTGTGACTACCTAAAGTGAATGAATATACAATGGAACCTAATATCAATCCACTATTTAATCCCTTTGTCTAGCGATATCCTAATTAAGCATAAGGCATGGTGGTCGTCACCCTTATTAAGCTTAATTGTATTTATGCTCGATCTCCGGGTAGATCTGTTTCGACAAATAGCATTTGATAACCACTTTATCAAATACATTCGAGACACGGCCATGCATTTAAACAGTCTTTTCCCTATCGAGGGGCCCATGGATATCTCTCTCTAATAATAGAGAGGGACAAATTCCTTACAATGTCTCTCACATTCAAGCTATGATAGGACACTACATCCGATCATCGGTCGTATTGATTACTCGTTACAAGTAACGTCCCGATCGAGTCAAAACGTGGCTCCATTCATACTAGAATTAATGAAGGCATAAGGTCTAAGGATTCTAAAATAGTATTGAGGAAGTAATACTTATGACTTAAGACCATGAAGTATTACTTCTCTGACGGATCACGTCCAATACAATGTATCCCTATATACTGCATCTATGATGTGATTTGTATCCATTACACATGATCAGTAAAACAAGATCATCAATCAACAATCATACTAGTTTTATTTCATAGTAATCAAGCATTACATAAAACTAGGAACTTCTAGAATAGTAATTACATAAGCTAATGAGTTTTACTATCAAATCACACATTTGATAATCAAAAGCAAAATTAACTATTCAATTACATGCTCAAAAGATAATAAAACGCACAACATGTGCTAATGGTCCTAGGGCACTACTAACATATCGGAATTCATATTGGAAGCTCTAAGTACTTCAATCAATCCATGATCAAGATTCAAAGTCATATTATTCAAGGCTCATCTTTCAAGATTGAAGATTGAAGACCTAGGTTTGGTTAGATTAGCTTTGTCATTATAAGTCGTTATCTTATAAGCTCTAACCAATGCTCTCATGAACATAAACGTACATCACTCTAGTCTTGCATGCACATAAACACGTTTTCAAAAGGCTAAGTTTCAAAAGGATTCTTATATGTGTTCTTATCTTAAAAGCCTTTGATTTCAAAGTATAAGTCTTTTAAAACGGTTTTCTAAATGCTCTTACTTGTTACATATTGAGAAAACCTTTTAGACTTCAATAGATTTCAAAACGTGTGAAAAATCAACATCTCTCAAAGCTCAGGAGGTCGGATCAACCGAATCAAAAGCAGAGGAGTTGAACATTTTTTAGCCTTGCATCTCGGTCGACCGACCATGGGTTCGGGTCATCCGACCTTGACTTCGGTCATCCGAGGTTTTGTGTTCGGTCAACCGAACTCTGCGATTTCTAGCCGTTATATGACCGTTGCAGAGTCGTTTTTCAGTCTATTTTGAAATGTATAAATACTCCAAAGCTAGAGAATGACTCTAAGACTTGCACTTCAAAGATACATTGATTTCTTATCAAGTCTACACACTTTCAAAGTAAAATGCACTTCATTGCCATGATCTAAATCATTCAAAGGTGAATTTCAAAAGCAAGACAAAGAGTGTGCTTCATATGTTCAAAGAGCTGAAATTGATGTACTTAAAAGGTATCTATCTTTCACTTAGAAGAGTGAACAATCTTGTTTTTTTATCCATCTTATTCCCTTTCTTAGTGATAGGGTCAATCTTGTAAAAGTCCTACTTTGTGTGGGCAAGTAACTCTTAGTGAGTTTCTGTATTGTGGTTGTGTTGTAAAACTCTTTGTGAGTTAGCCACAAGTGTAAAAAGTCTTCTTAGTGAAGTTGTTGAAAATCCTTGGGTGCGGCTCAAGGTAGTGGATGTAGATTCTGAGTGAATCGAACCACTATAAATCCTTTGTCTTGTTGTTGGGTTTAGTTTTGCTTTTGTTCATCTTGCACAAACTTACACTATCATTGAATAGATTCGAAAAAGTTCGCAAGATCGATTAAAACCCAATTCATCCCCCCCCCCTCTTGTGTTTTACAATTGGTATCAGAGCCTCGTCTTCACATTTAGCTTAATAGCTTGAAGTAAAGATTATGGCCGGAAATTCCGCCTTAGCTTTCTTAGAGGGGTCTTCCACCAATAGACCACCACTCTTTGATGGGAACAACTATAATGCTTGGAAAAACCGATTCAAGATATATGTGTGCTCCATAGATTATTCTTTATGGCATATATTTGAAGAAGGTCCATATGTTCCCATGAAGATTGTTGATTGTATTCAAGTGCCAAAGCCGGACCGTGAGCTAAATGAAGTTGAGTCCAAGGAAATGACTCGAAATTATAAGGCAATGAACATTCTTAATTGTGCCTTGGATCAAGATGAATACAACCGTGTCCGTGGAAGCAAATCCGCCCACACTATGTGGAAAGTGCTTGAGGATGAAGAAGGAAGTGATGATCAAGAAGAAAAAGACCACATGTGTCTTATGGGATTTGGTAATGAGGTACATCTTTCTCCCTCTATTTCAAATTCTAATGATGATGATGATGAGGATGATCCTAATGAGTTTTTATGTGATATGTATGATAAATTAAAGAAATGTGCAAAGAAAAACAAAGATATGAAGCTTAAAATTGAATCTTTGCTTGAAGAAAGATCTAGGTTGTCTAGTGAGAACAAAAAGATATGTGATGAGGTTGATTGCTTGAAAATCGAAAATGAAAAACTTATTGCTACATGCAACACTTCCTCATTAAAGTATCTAGAAGCCTATGATGAAGTGTCTTCTCTTGAATGCAAACTTGTTGAGTTTGATAGTTTGAAAAACAAAGTTGTTGAGCTCACTTTACTTGTTGATAAGTTCTCCAAAGGATCAAAAGATCTTGATCATATTCTTGGTATGCAACGTGCTTCACATGATAAACATGGTCTTGGTTATATTGCTAATCATGTTGGTATTGCTAGCTCTTCTCTTATACATAAGAACCATGTTGTAAATGCTAGAATGTCACATAGGTCAAATAGATATCTTGAGCATGCTCACAAATCTTCTAAGCCACATATTTGTTGCACATATTGTGAAAAACATGGTCACACTTGTGTTAGATGCCATGTGAAGAAAAAGATTGAAAGGGGAGTAAAAACCATTTGGAGAATTAAGCATACTTCAACTAACCTCCATGGACCCAAACAAAAGTGGGTACCAAAAGTTACTCTTCCTTTGCTCTTATAGGTTCTTGTAAGTTAAAGGAGATGTGCCAAAAGAAGAAATTCAAAAGCACTCCTTAACACTTGGATTCTCAAAGCTCAAATGTTAATCAATTGGAGAACCAAGTTGCTTAAATACAAAGAGCAAAGCATCAAGTGATGACAAGAGCCTTAGTGTAAATCCAATATCTTCATCACTTGGTAAGAAAGCAAAGGTATCAAAATCATCTTCTCTTAACACTTTAATTAATGTGTTTAAGTGTTTTTGATATATATATTTTTATATATGCTTGCTCTTATATTTGTTGTATCTCACATTCTTGAATTTTATATTTATATAGATAACCTTTAGCATGTTCTTTATTGTCCATGTTTATTTAGCTAAGGTATCTATGAGATGTAGCATATGCAACTTGATTGATTCTTGTTTTGTCATGTCATATTCATTTAAGAATCCATCTAGTTGTTTTGGTTTTTGATTTGCATGATCCACATGCATATTTGTGTTACTTGAGATTTTGAGCTAATCATGAAGGACCTTTAAAAAGGTACCATATTTCTTCTCAAGAATTCCTTGTAGGTAACAAAGAGTTCTAAGCTTCAAGAAGAAGATATGAACTACAAGGAATGGCACAAGTGAGCTAAGACTCCAAGAAAAGAGTCAAATGCTAAGGATTACAAGATTGTAGAGGGTTCATCAAGAAAAGAAAAGTCACCCATCATTGATGACTCTACACTTGTCATGAAAAGAAGAGGAGATTGCTTTCATCTCATCAATCAAGGATGAACAACAAATAAAATGGAGCAATCACATGTCAACCTCTCAATGAGCTTCAAATGATAGTCGTGATCATGAAAAAGATCACACAAAAGGCCTCTATGTACTTGATTGATAAAGAAGATCAACCAAAATGGTAAGAAGTCCAAGCTCAAAGAGCATTGAGGTACAATAGCTTAACTCATCCCTTGTTAGTAATCAATCTTTTGCTTTTGATCCTTATGTTCTATAACCTACCTATTTGATGAGTTAAGTAGTTGACTAAGAAGTATTTGCCCATTTTATTTTCAAACTTGCATGATCACCTTAAGGATTGTTAGTGCAAGTAGTTTAGGATATACTTCTAGTCTTTAAAAGATAAAGAGAGTTTGTGCCTATTTTCTTATGGTTTTATGTTTTGCTTGTCAACATGCTAATTGTTTATTCCAAACTTGTCAAGAATGATGGTTTAGAAGCATAAACTTGTTTCTTTAAACTCTCTTTTTATGTGCATTTGCTCTTTTATCTTGATAATGTGTTTTGTGCTCAACTTATATCTTTAGATCTTAATTTCTTAGAGTACAAACACAAACACAAGGATGTACTTTCTTAATTGCACATACTTTATCTCTTTGATGCTTGATCGTCATTTGCATATGCTTAACATGATGTACTTTTTCGTTCTTGATTATCATGTTAAAATGTTGCATCATTTAGAGTTATTATCACTTGTTGGCTTGCTTTTCATCTTTTATCTCTTATAGCCAACTTGTGTAAGTTATTTTGGAAGTTATATGTGTTATAAATGTTTATTTTTTTACAATTGGTTATTTCTTACATTTGGTATCACATATACTCTCCCTTAATAACTATGAGATCATAATCTTTACTTTCATATCTTTTGTGATCTCATTAGAGTTTTTGGTTAGTCTTGCTTCAAGAGTTGTTATACTCATTTAGCTAACCATTAACTTATTAGAGGAATGTTCTCGAATTGTCATCTTACACTTCCTCCAAATCTTTTGGTTGCAATACATATTTTTTATGGTATCCCATCCAAAAGTTGTTAGCTATATTTTCAACTTGTTTTCATCTTAAATAGCTAACATGGTATGTTTGATAAACGGGGAGATTGTACTTTAAAGTTTTATTCTTTATCTCCTTTGTCTTAGCTTCGCAAGTACACCTTATGCTTATACTTTTGAACTATTTATGTTTTTGCAACTCTTTGGTAATTGGAGTCTTTTTTATTATGCCAAAGGGGGAGAAAAATGGTGTAATCTTGCTTAGTGTTATTTTATCTCTAACTCATTTTTACCCTGGCATGTTTTGAGGGGGAGCATTTATATTTTGAATATATTATATTTCTCAAAACTAGCCTTGTGATGGAAGGAAGGAGGAAAGGAGGTTGGTTGGGATATAGGGCTCTTCAAAGAGTCCCTAATGCAATGGCAAAAGAACTTATCATGCTAGTGCTTATGTCTCTCGTTCCACTCTCGGTTTTATCTTCTAAGCACTAGTCTCGCTCTTATATGTTCTTGTCTTATCTTTTGCCTTGCTTCCTTGCACTTAAATTAACCATATTCTATCTAATTACATCAAAGTTTGTCATAATCAAAAAGGGGGAGATTGTAAGCCCTAAGGGCGAACGAACTCGATTTTTGATAATGGACAAACATTTGATGTTGTGTCTAATGATCTTAATCTTTGTGATAGAATATCGGAATTCATATTTGAAGCTCTAAGTACTTCAATCAATCCATGATCAAGATTCAAAGTCATATTATTCAAGGCTCATCTTTCAAGATTGAAGATTGAAGACCTAGGTTTGGTTAGATTAGCTTTGTCATTATAAGTTATCTTATAAGCTCTAACCAATGCTCTCATGAACATAAATGTACATCACTCTAGTCTTGCATGCACATAAACACGTTTTCAAAAGGCTAAGTTTCAAAAGGATTCTTATATGTGTTCTTATCTTAAAAGCCTTTGATTTCAAAGTATAAGTCTTTTAAAACGGTTTTCTAAATGCTCTTACTTGTTACATATTGAGAAAACCTTTTAGACTTCAATAGATTTCAAAACGTGTGAAAAATCAACATCTCTCAAAGCTCAGGAGGTCGGATCAACCGAACTGAAACAGAGGAGTTGAACATTTTTTAGCCTTGCATCTCGGTCGACCGACCATGGGTTCGGGTCATCCGACCTTGACTTCGGTCATCCGAGGTTTTGTGTTCGGTCAACCGAACTCTGCGATTTCTAGCCTTTATATGACCGTTGCAGAGTCGTTTTTCAGTCTATTTTGAAATGTATAAATACTCCAAAGCTAGAGAATGACTCTAAGACTTGCACTTCAAAGATACATTGATTTCTTATCAAGTCTACACACTTTCAAAGTAAAATGCACTTCATTGCCATGATCTAAATCATTCAAAGGTGAATTTCAAAAGCAAGACAAAGAGTGTGCTTCATATGTTCAAAGAGCTGAAATTGATGTACTTAAAAGGTATCTATCTTTCACTTAGAAGGGTGAACAACCTTGTTTTTTTATCCATCTTATTCCCTTTCTTAGTGATATGGTCAATCTTGTAAAAGTCCTACTTTGTGTGGGCAAGTAACTCTTAGTGAGTTTTTGTATTGTGGTTGTGTTGTAAAACTCTTTGTGAGTTAGCCACAAGTGTAAAAAGTCTTCTTAGTGAAGTTGTTGAAAATCCTTGGGTGCGGCTCAAGGTAGTGGATGTAGATTCTGAGTGAATCGAACCACTATAAATCCTTTGTCTTGTTGTTGGGTTTAGTTTTGCTTTTGTTCATCTTGCACAAACTTACACTATCATTGAATAGATTCGAAAAAGTTCGCAAGATCGATTAAAACCCAATTCCCCCCCCTTGTGTTTTACAATTGTAACTGTTGTTGTAGGAAAATTCCACCAAGGCCAAGTGGTCTACCCAGCTACCCTTGAAATCTGAGACACATGCCCGCAACATATCCTCCAAGGTCTGAATCGTCATCTCATAATGCCCATCGGTTTGAGGATGATAAGCAGTACTCAAAGACAACTTCTTCCTCATAGGCTCCTTGAAACTCTTCCAAAACCAGGATACGAACCGAGTGTCCCGATCTGAAACAATGCTAACGGTACCCCGTGCAGGAGAACAATCTCATCCATGTAGGGCTGAGCCAAGCTATCCATCGTCGCTGTAATCTTCATCGGTATGGAATGAGTTGATTTCGTGAGTCGATCCACTATCACCCAAATCGTATCCTTCTCGGTCTTATCTTTAGGTAACCCGACCAATAAGTCCATAGTAACATGTTCCCACTTCCACACGGGAATATCAAGAGGTTTGAGCAAGCCGGCGGGTCTTTGATGTTCCGCCTTAAACTTCTAGCACACGAGGCACTTAGCCACAAACTCGGCTATGTCCCGCTTCATGCCTCTCCAACGAAACTTATCATTTAACCCCTTGTACATCTTCGATGCCCCCGAATGCGCCGATAATCTTGAATTGTGAGCCTTCTAAAGAATCTTTGATTTTAGCCCCGAAACCGATGACTACCATCTTCGTGTACTTGAAAATCTGATTCCGCCTAGGACTGTACCAAGTCTCGTTCCTTACACAACTCCAAATCCGATAATTGCACCTCCTTAGTCCTCTCTAAGATTGTTGGTTAAGCTACCAAGGCTGACAAAACGTTCTCGGTAGATTCAACAACTTGTAACTCCAACTTCTCGAACTCGACAATTTACTCCCGCTGATCGGTTATTAATGCCGCTAGCTTACCCAAACTCTTCATACTTAGAGCATGAGCCACTCGATTAGCTTTACTGGGGTGGTAACTAATCGTAAGATCATAATCCTTCAACAACTCCAACCATCGCCTCTGCTTCATGTTAAGTACTTCTGCGTGAACAGGTACTTAAGGCTTTGGTGATCAGTGAAAACCTCACACGGTTCACCATACAAGTAATGCCGCCACAACTTCAAGGCAAACATGACCGCTACCAATTCCAAGTCGTGTGTGAAGGGATTCATGGGCAGACACTCATTCTAAACACCCATTAATCCTCCCCGGAAGGATCCGTTCACACTATGGGAATCGAATAATAGACGAAAAGACTTACAATTTTCGTTAATGATTTATGATTTCGGGTGCTGTGTTGTAACCACCAAAAGTCTTCCCTTGCAGAATTTCTCTCTACCGGTATCCACGTGATGAAACGACAGTGAGTGCTAGTTCTTCGTTTTTCTGAGTCTCGGAAATCTAGAGATAAGGGATGGCAGAAATATGAATTTCGGTAATAGGGTTTGTCGGCTCTCATAAAGTGTGAATAGGGTTTCGGCTAAGAGAGATTATATAGGCGTGAGAGTTTTTCCGAAAACCAACTCCCACATAATCCCAATCTCTTCCGGTAGTGGGAGTTTTTTTTATCTCATAATAACTCCCACATAATCCCAGCCAAAAGCCAAATGGTTTCTTCATACTTGTCTGTCACATAAGCTATTCCTTCTAAAGGGATTCATGGGTAGAAACTCGTTCTAAACACCCATAAATCTTCCCCGGGAGGATCCGCTCATAATGGTTTCTGATTCAGATGCTTTGTTGCAACCACCAAAAGCCTTCTCTTCCGAAATTTCTCTCTACCGGTATCAATGCGACGAAATGAGCAGCGAGTGCTAGCTCTTCGTTTTTCGAGTTTCGAAAATCTAGAGAGAATGGAGGGCATAAATCTTATTTTGGTGATCGAGATAAAGCCCGTTAACTCGTCTATGCGTGTGACCATGTAGGTTCATATCACAATGGAAATGAAAACATACTTAGCAGTAGTAGTATTTGTTCACAAATCACAAGCGGTCCCTAACAGGACATTGTGACTACCCAGAGTGAATGAATGATCGGTGGAACCTAATCTCAATCCACTATTTAATTCATTTATCTCGCGATATCCAAATTAAGCATAAGGCATGGTAGTGATCACCCTTATAAAGCTTAATTATATTTCTGCTCGATTTCCAGGTAGACTGTTCCAACAAATAGTATTTAATAACCACTTTATTAAATACATTTGAGCACGACCATACATTTAAACAGTCTTTCCTATCGAGTAGCCCATGGATATCTCTCTCTAATAAGAGGGGGACAAATCTCTTACAATGCCTCTCACATTCAAGTCATGATAGGATACTACATCCGATCATCAGTCTATTAATTACTCGATTAAAAGTAACGTCTGACTGAGTAAAAAAAACGATGGAGACATAAGGTCTAAGGATTCCAAATAGTATTGAGGAAGTAATACTTATGATTAAAAGAACCATGGTTGGATCACGTCCGATACAATATATCCCAATATATTGTATCTATGATATGATTTGTATCCATTACAAATGATCAGTAAAACATAATTATCAATCAAACATCATACTAGTTTTATTTAATTGTATAGAACATTACATAAAACTAGGGACAATCAGAATAGCAATTGTATAAGATAATGAGTTTTACTATCAAATCACATATTTGATGTTCAAAAGAAAAATTAACTATTCAAATGACATGCTCAAAATATATAAAACGCACAACATATGCTAGTGGTCCTAGGACACTGCTACAATCCGAGTCAAAACGTAGTTCCATTTATGCTGGAAATGATAAAGACATAAGGTCTAAGGATCTCAAATAGTATTGAGGAAGTAATACTTTTGACTAAAAGAACCATGAAGTATTACTTCTCTTTCGGACCACGTCCGAATATATTGTATATATGATATGATTTATATCCATTACAAATGATCAGGGACGAAGACAAGGGGCGGGGGGTGGCAGCCCCCCCCCCCCGATATTTCTAAAAATACTACTAGATGTAGTAAATTTTATATGTAGTTCGAAATATTTTATCAAATTCGCCCCCCAACATTTTTTTTGCAGTTTTTATATGTAATTCAGCATACTGTTGCAGTTTTTCACCACATGATTAGTAAAACATAATCATCAATCAAACATCATACTAGTTTTATTTCATTGTATATAACATTACATTAAACTAGGGACAATCAGAATAGCAATTGTATAAGCTAATGGGTTTTACTATCAAATCACATATTTGATGTTCAAAAACAAAATTAACTATTTCAAATGACATGCTCAAAATATATAAAACATACAACATATGTTAATGGTCCTAGGGCACTACTAACAATCTCCCACTTGCCCTAGGTCCAATCGTACATCATCCTCAATCACATTGACCTAGTATGACTCTCATGTTTAGGTTGTGGGAGTGGCTTGGTCAATGGATCTGAAATGTTGTCGTCTGTATGAACTTTTCAAATTTTAACGTCTCGTCTATCAATGATCTCTCTAATCATATGGAAATGCCTAAGAATGTGTTTGGACCATTAGTGAGATCTAGGTTCCTTAGCTTGTGAAATGACACAAGTATTGTCACAATAAAGGTCCACTGGGGTCACAATGCTAGGTATGACACCTAATCTATCAACAAATTTCCTGATCCAAACAGCTTCTTTAGTTGCTTCAGAGGCAGCCACATACTCAGCTTCTGTTGTAGAGTCGGCCACGATTTCTTTCTTTGAGCTCTTCCAACTCACAATACCTCCATTCAAACAAAACATAAAACCAGATTGCGATCTAAAGTCATCTACGTCGGTTTGGAAGCTTGCGTCTGTGTAACCATTTACAACCAGATTTACTTCCTGACCTTCGTAAACTAAGAACATATCTTTAGTCCTTCTTAAGTACTTAAGAATGCTCTTGAATATAGTCTAATATGACTCTCCAGGGTCATATTGATATCTGCTAGTCATACTTAATGCGAATGAGACATCCGGGCGAGTGCATAACATGGCACCCAATGGCTGAAGCATATGGGATCTTACTCATGCGCTCTTGGTCTTCCTTTCTGGAAGGTCCTTGAGTTCTGCTGAGTTTAATGTCGTGTGACATAGGCAAGAATCCCTGTTTGGAATCTTGCAAACTGAACTGTTTCAGTACCTTGTCAATGTATCCACTATGGCTTAGGCCAAACATTTGTTGGATCTATCTCTATAGATCCTTATACCCAAAATGTAGGTAGCCTCGCCTAAGTCTTTCATTGAAAAGCACTTCCCCAACCAAGGTTTTACACTTTGTAATGTGGGGATTCGTTTCCAATAAGTAAGATGCCACCTCGATCTGATCGAAGTATTTTAATACTTTTACCAAGTTGATTTTGTATTTCATTTTGGAATTCTTTGAATCTTCCAAAAGATTCGGATTTATGTTTCATTAGATATACACAGACATATCTACTGAAATCATCTGTGAATGTGATGAAGTACTGAAACCCTCTTCTAGCACTAGTGTTTATTGGTCCACATACATCTGTATGTATGGGGCCTAATAAATGAGAAGCTCCCTCACTTTGTCCAGTAAAGGGACCTTTAGTCATTTTGCCTAAAAAACAAGAATCACATGTCTCATAAGACTCTAAGTCAAATGATGTCAAAATCCCATCTTGATGGAGTTTTGATGTGCGTTTCTCGTTGATGTGGCCCAAACGACAATGCCAAAAAAGTAGGTTTGGTTTAAGTCATTTAATTTAAACCTCTTTGTATTAATGTTATAGATGGGCCTGTTAATGGATTCATCGAGGTTAAGAATATAAAGCTCATTCATCAAAGAGGCATCTCCATAGAAGATACCATCTTTATGAAGGGTACAGATTTTATTCTTAATATTTATTTTAAAACCATCAATATCCAAACAAGAAACTGAAATAATATTCCTACTCAAAGTTGGAACATAAAGACAATTATTCAGTTCAATAATAAGGTCACTTGGCAAAAGTAAATTAAATGTCCCTGTAGCTACAACAACTCTTGCTCCATTAGCTACTCGCATCTCCACTTCTCTTTTTGCCAATGATCTACTCCTTTTGAACCCATACACATTTGCACAAATGTGAGATCCACAACCGGTATCTAATACCCATGAAGTAGGAGCAGACATGTTAATCTCAATAGCATAAATACTTAGAGAGACAGTCAAACTGGCTTTCAACTTTTTCTTCTCTTCCAAGTAGAGTTTGTAGTTCCGTTTCCAATGACATGGTTCATTACAATGGAAGAAAACCCCCTTTCTTTGGTGCATTGTGCTTGGGCTTGCTGCCTTTGCCCTTCTTGGTCATGGGCTTTCACTTTGCTTTGTTCTTATTGAAATTCCCTTTTTGAACCATTAAGACATCATGGGTGTTCTTAATGTTCAGTTTAGCCTGTTTGAGCATCCTGCGTATCTCATGTATGGATTTCTTCATATCATGCACGTTGAAGTTCATGACAAACTGGTAATACTCAGGAGGTAGTGAGCCCAAGATCATATATGTGGCCATGTCATGACCTACGGGAGCCCCAAGTTTCTCAAGTTGGTCAAGATATCCCTTCATTTTAAGAACATGTGCACTCACAGAGGTGTCAGGGGCCATCAATGCCTCCAAATTTTCAAGGCAAACACGTCCGCTGCCAACTCATAGTCATGTGTACGGTAGTTTTCCCATATGATTTTAACTGCCTAGAAGCATACGATATAACCTTCCCGTTTTGCACCAACACAAACCCAAATCGATGCCCGAAGCATCACTATAGATGGTTAAACCCCCCTGTTCAACTTCTCTTTCAATTTATGAAAACTGTTCTCACATTTCAACCCATTTTTATGTCAAACGAGCCAAAGATGCAGCTATCCTAGAAAAAGTCCTCAACAAATTTTCTGTAATAACCGGCCACCCCAAAAATCTTTTGATTTCTACCACTGCCTTCGGTGTAGGCCAATCAACTATCACCTCAATCTTACTCGGATCAATAGATACCCCTTCGGTTGAAACCATATGCCCAAAGAACTTAACTCTTCAATCAGAACTCACACTTACTGAACTTGGCATACAACTTCTCCTTTCTTAGAATCTTTAGCGCCAATCTTAAGTGTATTTCGTGAGCTTCATCTGACGGTGAATAAATCAGAATGTAGTCGATGAAGAACACCACGAACTTATCAAGACAATCCTGAAAGACTCGGTTCATCATGTCCATGAATGCAGCAGGTGCGTTAGTCATTCCAAACGGTATCACAAGGAACTCATAGTGCACATATCGGGTTCGAAAGGCACTTTTGGGAATGTCCTCAGGTTTAATTCTATGTCGATGGCAACCCGACCTCAAGTCAATCTTAGAAAAAACTTTCGCCCCTTCAATTGGTCAAACAAGTCATCAATACGAGGGAGAAGGTATCAATTCTTAATGGTTATCTTGTTTAACTCCCGGAAGTCGATACCCATCAGCATACTACCTGTAAAACACAAGAGGAGGGGGAGTGAATTGGGTTTTAACTAATCTTGTAAAAAATTTTCGAATCTCTAAGCAATGCTATTGTAAGTTTGAGCAAGATGATTAAAAGTAAAGTAAAACCCAATAACAAGACAAAGGATTTAGAGTGGTTCGATTCACTTAGAATCTACATCCACTACCTTGAGCCGCACCCAAGGATTTTAAACAACTTCACTAAGAAGAATGTTTACACTTGTGGCTAACTCACTAAGAGTTTTACAACACAACCACAACTCAAAACTCACAAAGAGCTTGCCCACACAAAGTAGGACTTTTACAACTTGCCCACACTAAGTAGGACTTAAACAAATAACCCTATCACTAAGAAAGGGAATGAGATAGGTTAAGTACAAAGTTGTTCACTCTTCTAAGTGAAAGATATACCTTTGAAGCACAAACAATTTCAGCTCTTAGAACATATGAAGCACACTCTTTGTCTTGCTTTTGAAATTCACCTTTGAATGATTTAGATCATGGCAATGAAGTGCATTTTCTTTGTAGGTGTTTTGGCTTGATGAGAAATCAATGAGAATATGTTTTGCAAGCCTATTAAAGTGTTAGAGTCATTCTAAAGCTTTGGAGTATATATACATTTCAAAATATGGCTGAAAAACGACTCTTTAACGGTCATATAACGGCTAGAACTCGCAGAGTTCGGTTGACCGAACATAGACCTCGGATGACCGAAGAGCAACTTCGGATCAACCTTTCACAGGGTCGGTCGACCGAACCAGCCCTTAGGTCGACCGAACCATGCTTTGGTCACCCAGGCTCAACATCAAAAACTCTCTGTTTGTGCTTGGTTGATCCGAGGTAAACTTGGATGATCCAACCTCTGAGCTGATTTTTTCACACGTTTTGAAATCTTTTGAAGTCTTTAGAAGTCTAAAAGGTTTTCCCAAAGGGTAACAAGTAAGAACACTTGGAAAACCATTTTAAAGGACTTAGACTTAGAAAACAAAGGCTTTGAAGATACGAACACATTTAAGAATCCTTTTGAAAACTAAGCCTTTTGAAAACGTGTTTATGATGCATGCAAGACTAAAGTGTAGAGCTTATGTTCATAAGAGCATTGGTTAGAGCTTATAAGATAACGACTAAAAACGACAAAGCTAATCTAACCAAACCTAAGTCTTCAATCTTCAATCTTGAAAGATAAGCCTTGAATATAACTTTGAATCTTGATACCAATGGCTTGATTGAAGTACTTAGAGCTTCCATAGTGAGTTCCGATATTCTATCACAAAGATTAAGATCATTAGACACAACATTAAAAGTTTGTCCAATATCAAAAACTGAGTTTGTTCGCCCTTAGGGCTTACACTACCGTTTGTCTTTTTTACAAACAAACCTAGAACGCCTCAATGTGAAACACCCGGTCTGATAAACTTCTTGTCAATAAGTTCTTATAGCTGAACCTTCAACTCCTTTAACTCTGTCGGTGCCATATAGTACGAGGCCTTAGAGATAGGCTTCACACCAGGTTGTAACAAGATCTCAAAATCATTTTCCAGGGCAGGTGGTACACCCGGCAAATATTCGGGAAAAACATCTCTAAACTCCCTCACTATAGGTGAAATACCTGAAGGGCATTTGGCAATACCCGAAGGGGAGAACCTTAGATGGGGTGAATAAGGTTCTCAAATAATTTAAACTTTTCTACCACAATCTTTTCCTAAGTGATCACCTTAACAACAATTATGTTCATTAAGCATATAAGGTGAATTAAAGGATTATCACTTAGATGAACTATGAGTGTAAATTCAACAAATAGGAAAAGAAGACAATAAATATGATCTATTATTGTCTATGTCAAGATTCCTATATGCAAAGCTTGTAAGAACAAACACACAAATCATGAGGACTAGCATTTAGCAAGAGATATAAAAAGATATAACGATCTCTAAATGCAAGTCATATGCCAAAGCCAAGGGAAGAGATAACAAGAAAATTGATCAACTCCAAATAAACAATTATAGCTCATACAATCAAGTTCATATGAATATAAGCACAAGTGTAATGTAAGAACTTAAAAGTAAATAGATAGAGTTAAAAGATCAAACACAAGGATGAAGAGTTGTTCGATCACAAAGATCTACATCCACTATTGTCAAGCCCCGTTCCCTGGGGATGACCAAGCAGTGCGTCATCTTCCAATGAGACACCGAACCCTCAAACAGAAAGTCTAAATTTCCAAAAATAGAACTTCATTACAAACTTGAAAGATATGAATTCTTACAAAGGAAAACATAAGTTCTTACAATCCCAAAGAAATACAACAAGTCCAAAAGATGAAATAACAACTAACTATTACATTGGAATCAACCAAGCCTTTCCTCGACCCACGGTTCATCAACATGTTCGGCCACCTGCTTACCTGCAAAAATATTAAATAAAGGTTGAGCCACTAAACTGGCTCAGTAAGGTCCCAACATCCCATGGGATGAAACACCGTTAGACTCTAAATATATATATATATATTTCCATTCACCCAAAACCATGAAAATCATGCATACTCTTCTTTACTTGAAACACACTTTAAAACACTTGAAATAACTTGTAAAATACCATACATAAACATAAATTGAAATACTTAAACAAGAATTGAACAAAATCCGAGTTTGCCAAAAATTGAAAGCTCTGGTCGACCTAGTTGAAGGCAGGTCGACCTGATATTGAGGCAGAAACATTTCCAAAAAGTTCGGGCGATGGAGAGAGCACTTCGTTCGACCTAAGGTCGTCAGAAGCACTCCGGTCGAGTGGCAAACCATACCGGTCGACCGACATCGACCACCAGTCATCCGCAATTAGCCCCAGTACTTTACTTCGTACGATCAATTTAGTCTTCCCGTCGAGCGAACCGATATGCCGAGGTTCAGTGCAAGGCAAAAACAGTACATTTTGAAAACATAAAACACATTTTCTGAAATTCCCACAAGGTTCCAACCCCAAAATCTGACAGCACATATCACATATCACTTAGCACATATAAAACTTAATACTACTAGATACTATAATTGCCACTTATATGCTCTTCTCGATAGAGCCTAATAACTTCTTCTATACTCATAGGGCCTCGGCCGTCTAAGTCTGCTATAATAGTCTCTACCTAGAGGCATCGACCCTCATCAGACCTCGGAATGGCGGATTCTAAACTACTATTCTGCTATTCTATAACGCATGACCTCGGTCAACGGCATCCTGCAAGGCCTCGGCCTTATGATATACTGATGGGGGTACACTTGAACTACATACTACACTACTAATAACTTCTAAATCTACTAATACAACATGACTGAAAATCCACATAATAACATAAACACATAAGAACATAAACTTCAACTAAACATAGAGTTCATATAAGCATCTTCTACAATACTCCATCCATTTTATGAAATAAAACAATGTAGGAAATCATGACATCATTTATGAAAATACTTCTTTCATGCTTTTGAATTGAAAAACAAGGGTCCTTACCTTATCAATCTTAAGTCAAAACTCCAAAAATACCCTATTGCAGGATTTTCCAGATTCACAACACTGACTTCCAGAGGCTATAACTCGACATCCAGAACTCCAAATGCTATTCCGGCAAAACCCAAGCGTAGCTCTATCAGTACTCTTCGTAACACACTATCACTCGCTGAAAAGGGACTCCATCTGTCTGCTATCTCAAAAGTCAATTCTCCCACAACCTATCTATTATGCCAGAAAAATCCGCTCTCTCTTACTTTCTTTTTCCTCTCGTCTCTTTCTATTCTCACCCTTTCTAACCTCTCAAAACTTCTGAAATAACCCCTAAAAATCACCCTCAACTCCCTAACAAAACACTCCCTCAAGTTCTTAGTAACTACACACAAGTCCCCCAACTAACCAAACACACCTCTACGCCCCTCAACAATTAACGTACACACAAATGACATGTAAAAGCAATTAATATGCCAAATAACACGTAAGCACGAAAATTTTAGGGTATCACATCATTCCCCCATTACAAAAGTTTCGTCCCCGAAACTTGCACTCACTCACTAGATGCAAAGGCTTATAAGGTTAAACACATAACATTTATGGTACTAAATAACATATGCTAAATACATGAGAAAACATAACACATAACACAATTGTACCTTTCCCTTTGTCTGCTGCTTTTTTCGGCTCCCTGTCACCCAAATGCAAAGACCCTTGAGTTAGGCTCTTTATTCCCCGTACCAGGTACCATGATCACTGTTGGTTCTTTCTCCTTATTCCATAAAGGACACTGATTCTTGTACCATACTGACACTCCCCCGGATGTCTTCTATTATAGTTGGCGCATACATCCCATATTGGTCTTCTCATCTCAACCATCTTACCTCCTATCTTCACCACGGGCTTAGAACCAGCTACTGATCCAGATGCTTGTCTCTTACTTCCAAGATTTCCTGAAGGTTCTGAACTTACCATTGCAAAGGCTCGTCTTTGTACCATTTCTGTGTGAGGTCTTTTTGGTATCTTTTCTGCTTCAGTCCTTGTAGACTCTGCCTCAATATCTGAACTCCTCTTGTAAGTATCCTTATATGTTCTAGGAAGGTTACCCAAGATTCCTCCTCTAATTCTAGACAATAACCGCATCATGTATCTCTGAGTTCTCATAACCGGGTTTTAGACTACTGCACCAGCATACTTCCCGAGTGCATTGTACTTTCCGGCATTTTCTAACACCGTCATTCCCTCATTTTTCTTAAGCTCAAAGAACTCGTTCTGTCTTTGCATTTTGAATGTTATGGGGAAATAGTGATCCAAGAAGGCAGCTTTGAATTGTTACCAATTGGTGGGCTGCCCTCCTTCTTGATATATGCGACTAACACTTCTCCGCCATTCAGCTACCCTACCTGTGAGTGATGACACGACCACATCGGCCTTAGCACATTATGGTACTCTCATAATCCTCATATTCTGTTCTATCTCTTCTAACCACTCATCTGGTTGATTTGGTTCCATAGTACCATCAAAAGAGACCATTCTCATATTCTTCAAGCTTTCATAGTAGGCCCCTGGGCCTGCTTCCACTCTTGTACTCTTGGTACCCCAGCTACCCCAATGTTTTGAATCTGGTTTTGTTGATTCTGTATCATTTGTGTCAGATTTATCTGGTCTGCATCATCTGTGCCGTCAGATTAAAGGCAGCCCCAAAATCTATTTGTGCCTCCTGATTAACTGTTGGTGGTGGTGGTATAAATTCAGCTCCTACCTCGTTACCCCTTTCATTATTCTGTTCTTGATCATTCCTTGGACCACGTCGTGCATAGGTGATGATCAGTACATTGTCACTGTTTCCTCCTTGTTGAGCCATCTTACTTAAATAATACTTCAAACAATTAAGCACATAACTAATA
Organism: Vinca minor; assembly: GCA_026122235.1. Taxonomy (NCBI): domain Eukaryota; kingdom Viridiplantae; phylum Streptophyta; class Magnoliopsida; order Gentianales; family Apocynaceae; genus Vinca; species Vinca minor. Next base: position 1,242,169 of record JAOCZM010000235.1, read on the forward strand.
CAACAGGTTCACATAGAAACTAACATGGCATCAAAATGGTTAGCATAACATGAAATTACATCACAAGAAAACATGGCATCGCATATGAAATAACATGGCATAGTAGGACAAGTAAACATGACATAGTATACTAAATGACATAACAGAGCAACGAGTAAACATGACATCACAAAATAGATAACATAGCATGGAAGATGATAGACATGGCATAACAATTAAACAATAAGGTATAAAGCAATAAGTAAACACATACCTCATATTCCAGAGTCTCTACCCAGAGATCACACCTTAAGTCATCTAAGGATTTCATCTTATGTTCATTTCATACTTAACTTCTACAGACAAGTTTCAAGCCTAAGGTTCGACCTGCTCTGATACCACTTATGTCATACTCCGTGTCTTGGGGACGACCAGGCAGTGCGTCATCTTCCAATGAGACACCGAACCCTCAAACAGAAAGACTAAATTTCCCAAAATAGAACTTCACTACAAACTTAAAAGATTTGAATTCTTATAAAGGAAAACATAAGTTCTTACAATCCCAAAGAAATACAAAAAGTCCAAAAGATGAAATAACAACTAACTATTACATAAGAATCAACCAAGACTTTCCTCTACCCACGGTTCATCAATCGATATCGAGGCAGAAACATTTCCGAAAATTCTAGACAATGGACAGAGCACTTCGGTCGACCTAAGGTCGTCCGAAGCACTCTTGTCGAGTGAAAAACCACACCGGTCGGCCGACATCTACCACTGGTCATCCGCAGTTAGCCCAGTATACGATCGTTTTAGTCTTCCGGTTGACCGAACCGATCTGCCAAGGTTCAGTGCAGGGCAAAAAAAGAACATTTTTTAAAACAGAAAACACATTTTCTGAAATTCCCACAAGGTTCCAACCCCAAAATCTAACTGCACATATCAAATATCACTTAGCACATATAAAATTTCTACTACATACTACTAGATACTATAATTGCAAATTCTATGCTCGCCTCGGTAGAGCCTAATAATTGCTTCTTTACTCATAGGGCCTCGGTCGTCTGAGTCTTCTATCATAGTCTCTACCTAGAGGTCTCGGCCCTCGCCAGACCTTAGAATGGCGGATTCTAAACTTCTATTCTCCTATTCTGTCATGCATGACCTCGGTCAGCGGCATCCCGCAAGGCCTAGGCCTTATGATATAGTGACGGGTACACTTACTAACAACTTATGAATCTACTAACATAACATGACTGACAATCCTCATAATAACATAAACACATAAGAACATAAACTTCAACTAAACATAGAGTTCATATAAGCACCTTCTACAATACTCCATCCATTTTATGCAATAAAACAATGTAGGAAATCACGACATCATTTCTGAAAATACTTATTTCACTCTTTTGAATTGAAAACCAAGGGTGAAGGGCATTGTTGTTAAAATCGCGAGTCAACTCGTAAAATCGTACGATTTTACGATTCTACGGAAGCAAAACGAGTTGAATCGGAAGTAAAATCGAAATCTGGTAGAAACGGAGTAGAATCGTAAAATCGTACGATTTTACGATTCTACCGATTCCACAAATTTACTTATAATATCATTTCTTTTTCTTTTCTAATTATTCTCCTTGGATACTTAACTGCTTTTGATGGATTCAAATGAAGAAATTCATCAGTATTTGATGGATTCAGATGAAGAAATTTGTTATTTACTGTGTATGTGAATTGCAGCTTGGCTTTGAGTATTATGGTTCCTATATCGGTTTCTTGTAGTAGAACTGTTAGAAAGATTCAAACTTTGAGCTACTTTTTAATATTTTGGTGAAGTCAAATGCAACTGTTCTATTCCTATTTCATCAAGTTAATTTCTGCATTGGCTATCTTATGGATTTGAAAATGCACATATTGCTTCAATTTCTTTTGTTTCCAGGAAAAAGTATCTCATTTCCGGTTCTTGAACTAATTATACGTACCTTGTATACTTTGGAAAGTCAGGATCTTTATGCAACAATATAAGGAGGGTGTACTTTGAGCTAAGAAAAATTGTGTTAGAATGGGTTCTATATATGCTACCTTATGACAAAGTTATAATTTGTGAGCACCACCCTTGTTATTCTGAACATTTTTGTTCTTTTTGCTTCTGATCTTTTAGCTGTTTCTGTTCATATGTTATAATTGATAATTGAATGATGGGGAATTGATTTTGTACAGTTTGGTTATTTCTTACTGGGGGCTTATTTGCAATGTGGTTTATTTTATTTTGATATTTGAAATATTTATAAGTTAAGAATTATGTTTTGTCGCGTTTTTATATTTTGAAAGACTTGTAAGTTTTTTTATTGTGAACTTTGTTACGTTATTATCTTTTGAAAAAACTTGTGAAACTATGTTTTATATATTGTTAGACCATACGGTATGATTTATATGTTAATTATTGTTATTTATATATAAAATATATATTTTAATTTTTTGGTACGATTTTACGATTTATTTTACGATTCACGATTTTACGATTTTCCACCCCTCCACCGATTCTACGTAGAATCTCGATTTTAACAACCTTGGTGAAGGGTCCTTACCTTATCAATCTTAAGTCAAAATTCCAAAAATACCCTGTTGCAGGATTTTCCAGATTCACAACACTGATTTCCAAAGGCTATAACTCGAAATTCAGAACTCCAAATGCTATTCCATCAAAATCCAAGCGTAACTCTATCAGTTCTCTTCGAAACACACTATCACTCGCTGAAAACGGACTCCGTCTGCTATCTCAAAAGTCAATTCTCCCACAGCCTATCTATTCTACCAAAAAAATCTGCTCTCTCTAACTTTATTTTCCCTCTCTTCTCTTTCTATTCTCACCCTTTCTAACCTCTCAAAACTCCAAAAATAACCCCTAAAAACCATCTTCAACTCCCTCAAGTTCTTAGTAAGTACACTCAAGTCCCCCAACTAACCAAACACACATCTACTCCCCTCAACAATTAACGTACACACGAATGACATGTAAAAGTCATTAATATACCAAATAACACGTAAGCAGGCTAGACACGTAAGCACGAAAAGTTCGGGGTATCACAACTACCTTGAGACACACCCAAGGATTTTGGAAACTTTCTACTAGCTTGTCTTTAGAGATTACAAGGAAGGACAAACCAACTAATGGTCTTTTACACACACTCATGTAACCTTCCACCCTTGGGAACTCTTTCTCTAACCTAGTATACTAACTGAGGAGATTTTACGAACACATCAACCCTACTTCTATTTCGGGTTCACCATTCACTCTAGTTCCTACAATTACAATAAAGATCCACTCCAACTCATTGGAGGCCCAAAACCATCACTCTCACAAACAAGCCTTGCCACTCAACCCTTTACAAGAAAAGATAATCTCAACACATGAGATTTTACATTTAAGCTCAAGAAAGAAAAATCTCTCTAGGGATTGGATATTACAATGTAAGCTCTAATTCATATAAATGAAGAAGTCAGCCCTTCTAATGCAAATTCCGATTCAGACTATTCCGAACCTTTCTTTGCTATCTCAGATACTTACCCAGATACTTCCATCATCTCCATAACAGATCCATACCCTCTTGTTTGTGTATAGGTCATCTCCCATCAGCAGTCTTTTTTCAATCATGTGATAGCCTTGTTGGATACTGGTGCAGCTGCTACTGTCATGAATCCTGATATCCTTCCAGATGACTTTTGGATTCCATATTTTAAAGTTTTCACAGCAGCAAATGGCAATCATTTCATCATTGATAAAATCAGCAAACCAATGAATATCCAAATCTTCCCAAACCTAACCATCACTCATCAAGTCTTAGGTTCAAAGCTCCCACAAAAGGATTTGGTAATAGGATTTGACCTCCTAAACCAAATTCCCCATCTCTCTTTCACTCCACATGGAATTGTTTACAAAGGCTAACTTCTCCCTTGGGCAAAAAATTCTAACTTCATGTTTCCCGAGTCTTATGGCCCCGGTCTTCTAGATTCAGTCCATACAAATACGATCACTCAGTCATGTTCACAGTCCCAGTCATATTCACAGTCCTATTTCGGTATGTCTCCAGAACCAGTGTCTAAGATGATTCCTTGCATTGCTACACTTGATACTTCTTGTCTTCCCCCTGAGATTGTTGAATTAATCTTAGATCTCACACTCCCTCTCAGAAGCACTTTCAACTATAAATTGTTTCACAGACTTCTTCTTAGAAACCATGGCCCCTCCGTATTTCGAGGAATTTCAAATCATCCAGACCGTCCTTTTGCTACCATTTTTCATATTTGTGAGCTGTGGGCACTACCAAAATTTGCATTGTGTTGTTTTTGGTATCTTCAAGCACACAAAATAGCTTTTGTATTCAACACTACAAAGCTATATTCTTATATCTGGTGCTGTAACCGAGCCAATGACCTTCCTCCAGAAAAACTTGTCCTGTATAAAATCCTAAATTGTTTCCTCCCCACATCCGGCTGGTTTCGCTTTCTCAGTGGTAGATATCGGAATTATGTGGTCATTTGTTTGCACATGTCAATAATGAATCTTCATATACCAAATTCCCCTCCAAGACTTTATCACTTTCCAATAGAAGAAATTTAGGATGGTACTCTTACAATATTGCCACCCCCAGAATTCAAGTAGAACACCCAGATGACCGTATGAATATTCTCCTCCAAATGGCAATTAAAAATGGAATACAGTTTAATAATTTAGAGTACATCTTTTGGATGAGACATAATGGACTCCTAAATATCCCACTTACACCGGAATGGTCATCTCACCCATATTATGCTGAAATATTGATACATGCCAATGCTCATACTTCCTCTACAAAAATTCAATTTTCAGCAGATACTTCAGCTTCGTCACAAGTTCCAGAAGAACCACCCAGTTCAGTTGATGACCTATTCAATGACTCATGGATGCCTCAAAACAACTCCGATTATGATTCTGAAGCAGAAGATCATACAAGTCCTTAAAATATTTATTAAGTCTATCAAATATTAATTTACATCTTAATATTTCATTTTGTATGATGATACATATATATATATAGTCAGCTAATGAGTCGAACCCTATCTACGTTAAACTTGAGTCATATCTTAGATGAGCCAAAAATCTTAGCTACATCTTAATATATATATATATATCGAAAAAGCCAAAAAACGTCAGCTTTTCTTCATTTTCAACAACCTATTTTCTTAGTGTTTCCCTCTAAAATAGGTTTACTATTACTAGTTTGACTAAAGGGTCTCCATTATTATACTATAGCTAGTTTTATGAAGTTTTGAGTCCGGATTTCAAGTCCGATATGTAATTATTTGAGTTTACTGTTATAAGTGTGTTTTCAAATCCGGATTTCAAGTCCGTTATGTAGTACGTCAATTATTTGTTTTTACTGTACTTAGTTTAGTTTTCAAATCCGCCATGTAATTATTGGTGTGTACTGTTATTAGTTTAGGTTTCGAGTCTGAATTTCAAATCCGTGTTGTAATATTTTGCCTATAAAAGGCAGTGTAACTCTTCATCATTCCTCAGAAGTTGATGAGTGGAGAAATACTTAGAAATAAAAAAGTTTGTTCCACAAAATTCTTGTCTTCTTTTCTTTTGTCAACTTTGCACATGCTTTTCAAATATCATCTTTAATTCTTAGCTTTCTTTCCCGTAGAGATTTTCAAGCTTTCCTTCTTGTTTTCAAGTAGTAATATATCTAGTAGTTTGCTATTTTAATTATTAGTCTCTTCTTTTAAAAATATTCCATTACTATGTATATTTAGTATTTGTTTTAAATGTAAACATAATTAGATATAGAATGATAAATCATATATTTGATTTTATACGATATCAAACTTCTTACAAGTGATAATCGCCTTGCCAAACAGAACTTCAAAACCTCATTGAAGGTACCTAGAATTCATTCAACAAGATGTCTACTACTATACTTAATCTCTACAATGCTCATCCTTTTTTACACAACTTCATAGATGCAATTTAAAAGACACACTAACAAAATAGTTACGCCACGGAATTTAATTTAGTTCATCCGCGTACTATTCCTCCTTCCCCACCATTTCTTTCTTTTGTCCGCAGATCCATCATCACCTCCGAGCTTGTTAAGAATCACCTTTGTTTCCCTTAATCTTGATCCATAATCCTTCTTCCAAGCTTCGAACATCTGTTTTAATCTTCTGAGCTCGTGATCTGGATCGACATTTGCCTCAACTTGACCTGATTTCACCTCAACCAAAAACTTAGCATCATCGCCAAAAACTTGGCTTCTCTGCTCAAATTCTTCAGCTAATCGGCTTAGGACACTTAAACCTGCATTCATTGGTCTATGTCCGTTGCTCTCGTGGACTCTAAAGTTGCTTCCGGTATCCCAACTTGTTTCCCTGGTGTCATCACTTGCATTAACTGATGCATCTGAATTTCTCCCTGATTCGTCAAGAGCTAGGCTTTTCTTCGCAATGGAAAGGCTGGATTGTAGAGATCGCATTTGTTTTTGCCATACTTCTTCCATAGACTTCATTTTTAGCTCATACTCGGACCAACGGTTATCATATTGTTGGAGGCGCTGGTGAAGGATGTCGTTCTCCTCTTCCTTCTCTCTTAGAGCGGCTTCAGCTTTAAGAACTCGCCGTTGTAGTTCAGCAAGGTATGATGACTTCACTAGGACGTCTTCTGAATCATTACCCTGTTAAAAGCAATGTCAGGAGCAATTCATAGGCAAGAAACAATCATAAACATGTGCTGCATAGATTTGTCATATTAAGATTGAACAAGTTATGAATATAATAGATTCCAGAACATAACACGAGGGAATCATATTCTTTGACGAAATGATTAGGAATTAATAATCTAATATGTAGGACATGCTACTCTCCACAATACAGTATTTTAAACTTCTAAAGGATGCAAGAAGAGTATATTTCCTTAGTCCATGAAACATAGGCAAATAAATATCATTGAAAAGTCTCTCAACTCAGATATCTATCCAAGTAATGGATATAGCCAATACGAGCATCGCTTATCAAAATCTAGTATTCAGTTCACGGAGATAATAGAAACTTGCTGATTACCCACATCAATATGTGCAAAGACGAGTGATATTTTGTCATAGAAAGAGAAAGTTCAAGATAATTTATTGTGGGATGATAGATATGAAATGCTTTCACAATATAAATTAGAAGTAACAGACATAGTCAACACGTACCTTTTTAGCTCCAAATTGTAGTAATCCTATGTCTCCAGAGCATCTTCTCACCAACCATCCACGAATAACTGAAAATGTGATACAAGAAGAAATACACCATGCAAGTTGCATCTTCAGGTTAACGACCAAGAAGCCTAAGCAAGTATAAATTATTTTAATGTCGGTAAGGCCTTCCAAATAAATAAGCAGCTAATTTGGGTGGGCCTCAAGACGTAGAGGGGTTCAATGACTTATTTTCTATAAAATGACCGTAAAAGCAGTTTACAAATATTTTCATGTTGTCCACTTCGTTTGTAATGGAACCAAGCGGGATTCCGTCACTGACTGTAGATGCATTTCACAAGTATTTGCACGCCGTCTATTCGGTCCATAATTGAACAAAGCGTGATTTCTCAATAATGCTTTGCACAAAAACATGGCCACCTTTTAAAGATTATCGCGTACAAGTAAACAGGATAACGAGGATATGCGTTGATTATGAGTAATAGGTTTCCGATTTAGTAGTAGTAGTAGTAGTAGTAGAGAGAGAGAGAGAGAGAGAGAGAGAATGTGTGTATGTGTGTGTGTGTGTGTGTGTGTGTGTTTTGTACCTACATCCAAGATTAAGCGTCTAAGGAGCTGATGGATTTAGCATAGACACAATTGCAATTTAGAAAAGTACCTGACTGAATCTGAACTGATGCATCGGAAACACTTTTGAATCTTTTCCTGCTAATCCTTCCTTTTACTTGCTTCTGGATAAATACAGCTGCTCTCTGTCTCTCTAGTTGGACTGCAAACTCTTTTCTAGTCTTCTCAGCACGAATATCTGGATAGCAAGGGCAAAGCAACCAAAATAAAAGAGCGGCTCAAGTCTAGAAGAGAAAGAAGGTGCAATCTGGAATACTTGTACAAAGAGAGACAATGGAACAAATTAACTGAGGCATACATGATTGAAGAGCAACTATTCCCTTCCTCAAATTTCTGACATAGCAACGAGCTTGATGACCTCTGAAACAACTTTGAACACGCAAGATCCCATGCAGAGTGCGGTTTCTTGTATCCTCAAGCACCCCAATCTGAGAGTCGGCAAAATGAGACGAAAAGTTAGCAGAAAAGACTTATTAAAAGACCAAAAAAACACCTATAGAGGACATATTGCAGGTATCATGAGCTTCTAAGAGCAGAATTTCATATTAGTCCACGCTCTGCCTCACAATTTCCTACTTCGGTCTATAGTACATTGATAAAAGAAGAAATAAAAGAAAGAGGAAGACGCATTCTCACGAAAGTAAAATGAAAATCACATCAACACAACCCTCCAATCACTTTTTAAATCTATCAATGCCATGCCTTGAAAATCGCCAGATGCTATTACTAGAGAGTTATTAGAAAAAGAACCCTATGCAAGTAACTCAATAGCTAGTGCTAGGATGTACACAAATTGAATGAAGCAGAACTGGTAGGCATTCATGCTCAGTTTGAATATTTTCAAGTTCAAATCTCAAGGTCACATTTGGTTTCGTGTAGGAACCTTTCAAGCTCAAACTTGATTTGAAGTTTGATTAACAGATTGAGCTCGCAAGCTCAAACTCAAATAAACACACACACACACACACACACGTCTGTAATATAAATACAAAATATCATATATCATTTATATAAACTTTATTTGAATTGAATATATAAAATTGCCATGAGCTTTTGGCCCAATTACTTGGGAATTCAAATTTAGCTCGTTTAAATATCTCAGCTAATTTGTTAAAGAAAAATGAAAAATATTCAACCACAAGATTAAGGATTAGGAAGGACCAAAGAGTACAGTAAAATGGGAGACAAACATCAGCAATATTAGTCTCACCTGTCCAGTTCGGAAGAATAACTTTGTGTATCCAACTTGATACATCTCGGGGAGAATATTAAACTGATGAAGAATAGAAACCGAAACACTGAGTGGATCTTTTGATGCAACATGGTCTAAAAGAAGAAAACCATACCTGAGACAGGAAATATTGGACGCATCAGATTAATCAAAAGAAAGCAGAACAAAGTTCTATATATCAAAGGCGATAAATGATTTGTTTTACCTTCTTGCAAATTTTTGATGAGACACTCTCGTAGGGAACCCAGATCTTGATATTCGAACCACTTCCAACACTCCACAACATCTTAGTTGCTGCAAGACTAGGCTTTGATCGTACATTCCAGGAGATTGGAAGTTATTGGGCTTGATACAGCGAATAAAATGTGGTGTTGTATTCTCTAACCGATGCATCAGTTGGAATAATTGGCTCTAAAACCACACAGGGATCCATAAATAAGGTATTCAACGTGACAAAAAGGCACAAAAGCATCCTTAACATGACAAACTACAGTCAAAAGTTAATCAGTTAATCTTACTCGAAAGAGCCTAACTCTCTGGATTAGTTACGGCATGAAGGTGGCTATAAAATTGCTTTTCTTTGAATATGGGCAATGAAATTATGAAGATTACTCCAACTCGTGCCAATCCAAATATTGAAAGTTAGTGCCAACGTATTCAAGATAAGAATCATGTTTTCCATAATGTTTATAGGAGAGCTAAATTTTAGGTCTACTCTAGCCAAATATTTCTTCGTAATGGATCACTATCAACACTATAGCCAAGTTCTCATAGCTATTGCCTATAGCAGAGAGTACCACACCTATCAACACATTAAATAAACGATCCCAAACCCAAACTTTAAAATGCCTTGAATAAATTAATTTCTAGCAAACTCGGGGCCAATTATCTTTGCTTTAGCTTTTAGGAACTTGCAAAATGCAGAGGATTTATAGTAGACAGCAGCAGGAACAGTATAAGATAACTTGTCACTTGAAAAGAAAATAGAAGAAAGCACTCGATAGACTTACATTGAGCAAACAAGAGCAGAGCAAAAGCTCATTAAAGGCGACAAAATAGTTCTATTTGTGAGCATAATAATAAAAACTGTCCAACCGAATCCAACTCACCACTCACCTAGAATTCTGTGCAACCTATGCAGTTTTAAAATTACCTTAAACTTTGTAGCAACACTCAACTTCTGAGAATCTGCTCCACCTGATTTATGAAGTGGACCAACTACTGGCTTCTCTGAATGAGTAAGCATATTGGAAGCAAATGTCTGAGGAAGGTCACATGTGCATGATGACAAAAGTTGAATTGAGTCTAAGTGAAGCAAATCCCTATTCTTCTCAAGGAACCCAGTTGTATCATATGTCACCTATGGAGATGAGAAATAGAGGTATGTATAAACATTCGAATACAAACAAAAGATTAATGGAAAAAATTGAATAATTTGCTCAATTGATTCTCAAAAATTTAAGCATGAAGATGGAAAAGGCAAATCTTGTCCTATGAGCTTGAAATTCACTCAAATACTTGAAGGGTTGTTCAGCAATACTAGTTCATAAGATGAATAAAAGCTGACACGTAATTTGGGTCTAGTTCAGTAGCAGACCCAATTTCATGCCTCTTGAGGTTTTTGGGTGGTTCCAGTTCACGTCCATAGACTCCATACAAATTTAGAGCATCTAATCCTTGTATTTCAAAGGTTGCAAAGACTTAGAGAAGTGAATGTCCTAAATTTGATAGATGAGGGACTTAATATTCCATATCAAAGAAAAAATAAGGCTAAACTATGACCCAAAAAAATGAATGACTAAATGCACCATGCAGTTCATTCTTAGTAAAACGAAAAGTTTGTACATCGGTACCAAGCAATAGAATAACGAGAAAAGGTACCTGTTACAGCTAAAGGTTCCAGAGGGGGAGCACAACTAACAGGGTACCAAAAGAATCCGAAAAAGAACTTTGTTAGTGCTAAAATGATTACCTCTCCTGCATAATGAGAAACAGCAAAAGCTTTGTCTCGTTCGCCTCTAAAACAAGAATTTGATTTCAAATGTTGTTTAAGCTTATTGGCAAATGTCAAGTCTGTGCCATTTGGGAAAGTTGATTCCTCATCTAGCAAAGATAACAAACCCAGTGGCTTCTGCACAAAGATAAGCACAAAAGTTTTAAGGTGTACCATATTTTATAGTTAACCCAAAAATCCAAGATCAATCTTTTGCAAATAAATGGGTTCCCCGTGTTCATCCCTGGGCACCCTTCAGTTCATATTCAAAAAGGATTAAAAAAAAAAAATCAGTACGAAATAATAATTGCTAAACTGAGCTGCAAATGTTATGGTCATGGTATATGTTACTTGGACTCGGGTACGGGTGTCGGGTACATGTATGTATTTAGGTGTCGGATACTTAAACATCTAAAACAAAGTGTATGATCGGTCGGTGTTGACCAGATCCGGTAAGTATACCATACACATACCCACGTCGTGTCGTGTCGTGTCGACACGGGTACGTCAGGCATAAACGAATAGTTTGAGTAACATAGGGTACAACTAGATTAGTATAGTAAGAGCAACAACTCTCAACAGGCACTTCACACACTGAGCAGTTCTTCCACAGGGAATGAATCCTATTTGACTAGTTAATATCCATCAATTAATAAATTGAAATAACAAAATTGACCACTTAATGCACAAGAAGCAGTGAATTATTGCAGCATACCTTTTCAAAAAGGTTTAGACAATCCTGGTTATCTTCAAAATCAACTTTTGCCCAATCAATGCCGTCTTGAATGTATTCCTGTAAAATATTGAATTTTAATAATGAAATATGGATCGAGTATAGATACCTACAGAAAGACCTAAGCATTACAGCCATCATAGGAGACATTTCAGAGAAAGTAAATCTAAAGGTTCTAACAAATCTTCATTACTAAAAAGTTTTGAGAGTTGAATGATTTACTGATATCATAAATCTCTTAATTTTAGTTAAATAAGTATATTTCCCAATTCGAGAAGACGTTCTAAAGCATTTTCTTTTTTATAATCTCCCCGCTTTAATACGAAAAATGCATCCATATTCATATTGAGAAATGCTTCAGGAGATATGTCCTATATGTCAACCGAGCATGTTCCACAGCCCTTCACATATTTTAATCAGTTTACTATCCATAACATCTGCATTGGTGTAACATTTGGTAAGCAGAGAAGGTGTATAGCCATGCAGAAGATGGAACACTAAAACAATTTTTGAAAAGGTCAAGTGCAACCTTCAGAATACTTTTCGTTGCTAGGTCTTTGCTTTGTTTTTTCCCGCTTTAATAGCTTCAAGCAGCAAACAGTGATATATTAACACTAAGAAAACGTAGGGGGGCAAATACTTCATCCAAAGGAAGTATGGCTTTTAACTTAATATTGGTTAGTTGAAAGGGATCGTCTTTTAGGACTTGTGGCAGACTACTCATCATAAGGGAAGGCCATTAGTATATTATCAAGTGAAAGGGTCTTCCGGGACCTTTGAAGTTGACTTTCTTTGGCTTTCATTGGAAAGATAATCAGAGTTATGCTCCATCACAAGCCTCTCCTATAAATTCACTTATCCAGCTTTTATTGATACTTTTCTTCTAGGAGACGTTAGGAAGGGGGAGAGAAGAGGAGAGAGAAAATTTACCTAACTTACTAACTAGTTTTTTGAATTAGCGCCTTATCTTACTTAAAATATTTTATCCCCCAACTCCTCCAATCGGAGAGGGGAAGAAATGCAAACACAGGTCTAGCATCATTAGGGCAAAAAACAAGTTTTTGAAAGGAGTGAAGCAGGGTACTTTATACAAACTGTTGAAGTTGAAACAAAAACCATTAGTAAGTTGACTTCGCGCCACGGATCAAATCAAGATCATTATTATTGCACAAACACGTTTCAAAACTTTTGACCTTTATCTGAGCATTAAAGTTCGTATTTATGTGTTCAAAACCAATCGAACCCGCTAGTGAATTTTGAATAACATCCTCCAAGTCAATTTCACCAAATTTAGAATATAAAGGGTGGCAATTACAGGTTGCTTTCTCTAACTTGTTGGTCAATCAATTCTAGCGTCAGAAGAATAATCTAAAATTCGATTAGAAGGCAACCCTTGAAGATAGCTCAAGAATTATAATCTAAAGATGTAGTGGTAGATGACAGCTGGCAACAAAAATAGGAGGAAAAATTAGCCACAGTTCCAAGCCCTAAACACCGTATGATTAGCATAAATTTGATGGATCACATGTGGTCTTGCCTCCACTAGAAGGTTGCAGAGGGATTAACCATGTAAGAGCTCCAGAAGTTTAGCGATTGCTATGAAAGCATAATATAGATCAGACTAAAAGCAACAAATAGAGATAGAAACAAGGGAGTAGGAGAAGAGAAGCCTAAATTGATTGATGGTTGAGTATTATTGGGATAATCTTTTGCATGCCAATTACTTGTGTCAAATTTATTTCACTATTTGTAATTCTTCAAGTTCCTGGTTTAGAAGCCTAAAGCTGTTCAATGGTCGATTAATATCGATATAATCTTTTGCATGACAATTACTGATCCTTAATTATCCAACTAGCAGCCTGTGCTGCTATGTCAGAGATGTGTTATTTCTCGAACACATTGCTAAGATATTTTAATTGATTATGCATCTCCAATATTCCAGTTGCTTCAAAGATTAAAGAGACCAGTAAGGAACAATTTAGATACAAGATTTGGTCTGAATTAAAATGGATAATTAAAGGATTCCAATCTAAGAACTGGTTTGCTTCAACATCACAAATTACATAGACCAAGCTAGCAGTCGCCCTATTATTTTCAGTTTCGGGCCAAAAAACCTATATGTAAGATTTTCTTTTTCCTAATTGCTTTGAGAATTACTAGCAATATGTTGCATATGGCATAATGGAATTGATAGGAGAACCATGAGTCCGAACAAAAGTTTAAGTCCCGAAGGAATTTAGTAACAAGAAAGCAGAACATGGTACCCTACTTCCATTCAGTGCTTACTCATCCAAAAGAATACTATCCAAGCTATGAACAATATGAAAAGGGCTCAGAGTAAAGTTCCTTAACAATAGAGTACCAAAAAGTCGAACATCTAACTGTAACAAAAAATCAGCACTTTAGTACAGGAATCAAAGAAATATAAGCATTTACCTCTTGCTCCAACTTAAATAAGTGCCGGTTAAAATGCTGCTGCAGCCTTTCATTTGCATAATTAATGCAAAACTGCTCAAACCTATTCCTCTGGAAAGAAAGAAAATTGATTATAACTGCATGTTTTCTTAAATTCCATAATTTATAGAATATATTTGACATGAATTTTTCAAAAAACCAACTACAGAAATAAACGAATGTATAAAGAACCAAGGACGTACTTCAAATGATTCAAAACCATATATATCAAGAATGCTGATAGATCTTCCAGTGCGACGTTTGCCAACAGCAAGAGATTCGTTAATTTGTTCAACCAGCCAGTCAAATAAGCAAGAATATATTGATTTTGCTAATGCATCTCTTGCATCACTGGCCTGAAAAGTGGGAGTGAGAACCCAAATAAGTTGAAGACTCGCTACAAGCATGGTTGACAGGTTTACTATGAAGCGTGTTATTTATCTAACAAAAAGAATACTACTTTTACCTGTGATAGTGTTAACTTTTGAATGATAGTGTCATTGCCAACTCTCATTTTTCGAGTTGATAAAGCTAACTTCAACTCCCCAAGATCGCAACCAATTAACATAGCAACATTGGTTAAACCTGCAAAAGTATACAATGTTCAATGTTGATCGAGTTAACAAATTTTGATTGTACCCAAGCTATTAGAAAGTCGTCATTTTCATAAATGCTCTAATCACACCATAATTTGATTAATTACAAGAAATGGGAAGAAAAATTAGAAATATGGATTTAATTTTCCACTTACTGAGTAGTACTCATCTGGGCAACAAACTGAAAAGTTCCATTGTGTATCATTGGAACTGAAACCAACCCACATTCTTAAGCACAAGTTACTTGTGGCACATGATCCACCTCAAATATGTCAATCAAACAATTCCAATATACTAAATGAATCTCATATGTATCTTATTTCAAAAAGCAAGGATTCAAATATCTATACCAAAATATGTTCTCACTGAATTCAAACATAGTAATCATCGACCTATAATAGTAGAAACTTTTGAGTCCCAATGTTTGAAACACCCTTCTTATGACTTAACAAAGACGGCTGTTGAGATCTTATATCCACGTAACTAGGCAGTAGCATAAAGATGTCATTGTCTTTATCTCAAATAGAACACTTTATCTTAACAGAAATAAAATGCTTCTTCTCCTTCTTTTCACTTCATGGTAACCAAAATGTCATAAGAAGGGTTATTTGCTCCAATTTAAACGTTTCCTGGTCTGTGTTTGAGATTGAGCATAATGATCCAATTTTTGGGAAGGAATACAATTTTAAGCATCTCAAACATGATGATGAAACGGAAAACATTAATTAATGTCATCAACAAAATTTCACCTTCATCCTCAACAGGGTCGACATGATTTTCGTTATCAATCACTGCAAAAGTGACATTTCCTAACCACAACACTGCAGAAAGCATTGCAAATACACTCTCTTGGTCACCTTTGCTGATATGAACTACATCCATAGCTTCCTGAAATCGAAGATAGCCATGTCTTAGCTCATTCCATCTTCATTGACAAATAAAAAAATTAAAACTAAAGAAAGTGCATACTCAGTTTCGTTCTTTTTATCTATCGCAACTAGGTGCACAAACTTGCAAAATTAAAAAGTAATACCAGTACAATCTGAAATTGTTCTGCGTCATCAACCCTTGAGATGGTGTAGCAACTGCTTTGACTTAGGTACTTATAATCGTTCCAACTCCCCAACCGCAGTTTTTCTGTGAAAAACAAGGAAACCCAAAATAAAGCAACAAGATAGAAAGTTGCAAGTGTTCTTAAGCTTTAAAATGAAAACAGGAGTCATCCTGTTCCGTTTGAGAGGAAGAAGCAAAGTCTACACATTTTACTTATCCTACTTCATGTTATATTATAAGAAAGGTTCATTAAAGGAATAATTTTATCTAGAAAAAGCCTCCATACATGAAATCACCAGTATTTGGTACTACCTCTGTCCCATAATAATTTATTAGAGTTTCACATAGAATAAGGAAATGATTGGAGAGTCATTATTATGGGTGGGGTGGGGTGGGGGGGGAGTCTAGATTGTCCTCCGTTAATGAATTAGGAGTTGAAGATAGTAGTTAGTTGAGCAATTGATTATGGGGTAAGATTGGAAAAAAGAATAAATACTAATTGATTTTTACAATGTATAGTTTAGACAAATTCAGATACCTTCGGACCAGTCTTATCATTAAAAAAAATTAAAAAAATTAAAAAGTATAAGAAAAAAGTTTGGCTATGTTGTAGATTTGTGAAAATTAATACCTCTAAGAGTAGATGGGGCTCCAGCACACAACTGATAGAAGATATGATAAGACCGTTCTCCTTCTGCACATTGCACCACCCTGGACTGTTTGTAACACAAAATAATGAGTCAAAGGTATTAGAAAAAGATAAATGGACCGAAATATGAGCAAGTGGATTGAGAGTATACCTTCTCAAGTAGAACTGTGCGCATAAGCAATAAAAATAAACATGTTAGTCCACCTTCTTTAAAAAAAACAATTCGGTAACAATTTCTGTGAAAGAATTTTGTCTAGATGCTGTCTTACAAGTTTGGATCTTGGCACCCGATATTTTTCCAGTTTCACTGAAGTGAATCTCAATTAGCTTCCCCTGTTGATTTTATGACAGCAAATCATCGATAAGTTCAGAATTGATCTTCGCCAAATTTAATAGCACTGGTTCCGGAAACATGCGATCTATAAATGATAAAGAAGAACCTCGTAGCAAATAAAAAACTTACAAAACGACTTGAGTTGTCATTCCTTAAAGTTTTTGCATTGCCAAAGGCCTCTAGAATCGGATTTGTTTTCAGTATTTCGTACTCTATCCCACTCCCACCTCCAAGTGCAGCCAAGTATTGCATTGCTATCTTTGCTGTCTCAGTTTTACCAGCTCCACTTTCCCCACTGGAGAACAAATAAAGAAGTCATTTACCCATAAATGTGGTTTACAAAAGAATAGCTCTGAGGAACATGCCCCAAAAAAGACTTGTCAACTATGAAGTTGTCAAAAAGAAAAGAAAAGAAAAGAGAAAGGAAAAGATGATCTCGAACTGGGAGACAAAAAGATTTCGAAAGGACAAGATGATGACTATTTATCAATATGGTCTCATGGAATTATCTTCACAAGTGGCATAACTAAACCCTTTAAAGCAAAAGATGATCTCGAACTGGGAGACAAAAAGATTTCGAAATGAAAAAATGATGACTATTTATCAATATGGTCTCATGGAATTATCTTCACAAGTGGCATAACTAAACCCTTTAAAGTGACCAAACATTCTAAGTTTCTCTTCAACTTCTTTCTTCTTCTGTTATTTTTCCACATAATATTCCTAATCCTTGGAGAAATATTTGCTGATATTGTCATTCAAACCAATTTTGTTCCCAAGAACAGTTATTTGTTTTAACCAAACACGCAAAAAGACATACTCCCACCATTATGTTACTCGGACTCGGGTACGGGTGTCGGATACGGGTATGTATTTAGGTGTCAGGTACTTAAACATCTAAAATAAAGGATACGGGGACACTTCCCCCAAATTCGGACACGGATACGGGGATACGACAATAAATTTCAACCGTCTCCCATTATTCTCTCCCCATGAGCTAACTAATAGTTTAAAAAAAATCCAATCGTCTCCCATTATTCCCTCCCCCATCGTCTTTCCCTCTCCGTAACACTAATTTCTTCTCTTCCTCCTAACAAATTTGCAGCTAGTACATATTCAAATCACCAGCCAATTCGATGCCTTGTTTGACTCCTATACCTCTCTGTATTCCATCTTCCCTTCACTTATTGCTTGAATTTTGTTCAAGCTCCTCCATCCTCCCAAACTCCAATCTCCAATTTTCAATAGACGTACCTTCGATATCCAGCGACAGCAACAATGGGTGTCCCAGCGATGGCGGCGATGAGCTTTCAAGAGTTGGTCAAAGTAGTCATTCGCAGTTGACCATGTCAAAGTACCCATACCCATACCAACGTCATACCCTGTCGACACCGGTACGGCACGACTAAACGGAGAGTCCGAGTAACATAGGTACTTTAAAGCATAGATTAAGGAGGGGGAGACGAGGTATTTTTTCTATTATAACCTTAAGGAATTTAATTTATCCCTATTTAGTTTCAACCATCAACCTCTCTCACTTCCTATCTATAGTAAGGGTAATTTTAGAAATATATCCTTAAAAGGTTGGAAAATGACATAATTTGGGAATAGATTGATGAGCTAACAAGACTTCTATTATGAAACGGATAGAGGACTAGTTACCAGTACATCTATTACAAATGGAATTTTCATGAACATTTGCTACATATCCTGCAGAAGGACTATTTCACCAAAATTGAGACTATTGCAAGAAAACAAGAAAACATGTGACTGCATATAGGCTTAATTACCAAGTATAGATATGAGGTTAGGGTTTGAGATCATGTCTCCCTCCTCCAACCCCTTAAGGTCAATCACACATTGTCCCCTAAAAGATTACATAGATTATGCCTCTCCCTATTCCAACACTTTGATAATTTTACCCTAGAGTTCTGGGGGAAAATAGAAATATTGAACAGGGTTCACAATATAAGAAGGAGAAAAAATATCTGGAGCAATTATAGGCCCGAACAAAGTATTCTATTCCAAGTTACGTTTCTCGAACTTACCTTATTATAATAGATTGATTGACTTCATCTGGAGGGTGCAAAAAAGGTTAATGAGTGTATGTCAGTAAGTACCCAATGAATATTGTAACTAAAAGTCAAAATGTAACTTAAAACACCTCGAGTCATTTCTCTCATGGCTGTATCAGCAATAGCATAAACATGTGGGCTGTCAATGGATTTACGCCTGTATGCTTCAATGTAATCATTGCCATAAAGTGGGACTTTCTTAAATGGATTAACTGCAACCAGTACAGGCCCTGCTTTTGTCTGGAATACACAATATTGAACGCTAATAAGGTACTGGAAAAATCATAGTATTCCAGAAGCTATACCAAGATTTTACTATCATAAAACGTGCATGCTTACGTAGATCGAATCTCTGTTGTATCTGTACTCAAGATTGTACAAAACTGATGGTTCACTTAAGTAACTAAGTTGCATAAGATCATCGACACCATCTAGGATATCAGGATTTGCTGGTAACAGACTTTCCGGGTTAACTTTCAAAACCTAAAATCAGAAAGCAAAAAAAAAAGTCAGAAAGGAAACAACCAAATTTCCTGCTACAAGATAAATAAATCTTCGTATGTCAAGAAACGAGGCTTACTTTTCCTTCAGGTAATGTTATGATTACTTCAGCCCCTGATGTTGAAAGGATTGTTCCCAGTTCCCAGTTTCCGTCAGGAAGTTGATACCATGATTGGAGTTTCTGAAACAGATACATTTAAAAAGCAGGGAATGAAATTCGAAAATAAAATCCGATCAAGCAACAAAGAGTCATTTATAAGCTGTAAAAATAAAATCCAACAAAATGTTAAGAGTACCCCGCTCCGGCAAAATGCATGACTAAATATGTAAATCTTAAATGAATTAAATAATAAGAAGGATACATAAGGATGATTCTAATTTTGCAAATGGCTAATCAGTTGAGATTTGAGAGAACACTTCATGTCAAAATCATATTCCTAATTCAGTCGAAGGTCCTGTCATAACCCACTTTCTTTTTACATAAGCACGGTGCTATAGCACTTAGTCTTTTTCCACTACAAAATTTGGTTCTGTTTAGATGAATTCAGCAACAATATTATCTACTAAACCAAAATCACTGGGAACTGTATCTCATCCTATCTAGGTCAACTATTTGAATTTTTATCTCTTTACTGGCCAGGCAAGCCCATCATTACCGGGAACTTCATTTAGCATTGCTTATGGCCTCCCCTCTGCCTTTCCAATTTTTCACAAGTATTATTGGGGGGGGAAAACTTAACTGCTAAAATATTAAAAATTGGTAGCACAATTCCAAATCTTGCAAATTACCAGCTATGTTTAGATAAGATAATTATCTCCAAGGCTAAAGCAACTGAAATTTGAAAGCACATGCATTTGGATACTCTATAAAGGTATCACAACCAAATCAAGACATTTGAAACTATTATTTCTACCAAGGATATTCGTAAATTTAATAATCCTATTGAAGTAGCATGCTCAATCAAACTGAGATAGATTGCAAAATTCAGGAATTTCCTAGAGAATAATTAACCCAACCACAAAAAGTACTGCAGCTGTGTAATAGTACTTCTGTAATCACCAATCAGACTACTGTAACTTCTTGCATCAAGGTTTTAATGGCAGAATAGTACTGTTCTAACTTCCGTATCATATTAAGAAAGATTGGAAACCACAAATCAAGCAAGATTTTAGAGAAAACACTTCTAGCAGAAAGAGCTTTCCTCCAGTACATGATTTGTACAAACTTTGTATTATACAAAGTTTGCAATACCATTGCCATCTTATTAGAAATCTTTCACATGCTAGTAATCCTAAGCTCAACAGAAGCCACAGGAGGAGGAAAATGAATTTGCAGATATGATGAGAACTAAACGCCTCCGAGACAAACCTACAACTAATTACTTTATACGTCAAGCACAAATAGGATCCTTCTGGGGCAAGGCTTATACCGATTATGTGTCAAAGAAAAATGTTAAACCTGCATCAATCCCAAACTTCATAAGAAGAAATAGTTGATTGCAACCCCATAAAGTACTCTCAAATGCAATGCAATGCAATAAGGCAGGCAGCAGTTGCAAAGATCTCGGTCCCACTCTACCAAGGAGACCAAATTCATCAAAAGCTAGGCAAAAGAAAGTCTATACGCAATCATTTGATTCTCTACTCAAGTAGCATGTTACAAAAACAATGGAAGCTATCATTAACCATTGTTTCTAGATTTAAGCTTCTTGATCAAACTCGCGACCAGCAAAGAATACTTTACTTCACATCCCTCCAAAGAATTCCTTCGAACCTTTTCAGATGAGCAAAATTGTAATCTGGTTACTGGTTGCTGATCATAATGCTAACTTCTCCACGGGAAACCCCAAACTATACTAACTTGCTAATTCTTCTTTTTCCCTTTTTGGATAAAAGAATACCAATACCCCAGTTACTGTGTGAATTATAAAAGGAAACACAATCTTATGGCCTCTCCCAAAAAGTAAACTTATTAATATGCTGCTGGCATGGTAGTAAAACACAGAAAAGGCAAATACAAATGTCATTTTAAAAATGAACACATTAATAATATCAGCATAATTTAGTATATCTAAAAGAAATATAACAGACTAAACATAATACGGCAACACGTACCAGAAAAGGAACAAACTCACTACTGAACCAAAATAAAAAATGCAAGAACCACTCTTCATATGTCAAGGATCGCCTTAATTCAGTGCATACTGCATAGAAATGGAATTAACAACTACCTTCTTCGAAGA
Organism: Vinca minor; assembly: GCA_026122235.1. Classification (NCBI taxonomy): domain Eukaryota; kingdom Viridiplantae; phylum Streptophyta; class Magnoliopsida; order Gentianales; family Apocynaceae; genus Vinca; species Vinca minor. The sequence continues at coordinate 1,263,875 of JAOCZM010000235.1, forward strand.
ATATGTTTTGGTATCACTCCATTTGGAATCAACACTTGATGGATGGATTGATGGCAACGATGGTGCCTCTGAATTTAAATCATCATCAACTGCTGAGGAAGGTCTTTCTTCCAATGATACATTCAAACCACTATAAGGTGATTCCTCATTATCCACAACCTCATTCAACATTTCGCCGTTTTCGGCAATGCTTTCAGACATTATTCCTCCATTTCTTTCCTTCAAACCTCCAGAATTCGGCAATCCTCCCACTCGAAAATCCACAGGCAATGATTTGATGGATTGAAGTGAATGCAAACCCGAACCTTTTTCCGACATCTTCTCAAAAAGGGTTTGGTTCAAAGAATTGATCTTTACACCCTTCCTGATGATCAAGAACTCAATAATTGGATTTAAAAATCTAGTACTTCTTGAGCTCTTAAATCAAACTTTTAAACAAGGTCCCACTTTAGCTTATCTGCCAAACCTTAATGGAAGGGACCAAACAACAACACAAAACAATAGGTAGTGGTGTGGTTTCTAACTTATCAATCAAAACACCTTTCAAAATCTCAACATCAAATCCCCAAACCCCACTTCACCAATATATGATCACAACTTCAAAACTGTATCTTTTTCAAATTAATCTAAAAAATAATAGTATCTCAAATTTTTCAGTTGAATAAGTGGAAAAATAAATCAATAATACACTTCGACAGTAAAAACTTCAACCCCTTCTCGATCTAATATACCTTTTAACTTCAAATTCTTTCAAAAGCAAAATGGCTTCTTCTACTGCTACAGATCTTTTCAAAAATCAAGAAACAATAAAATATTAACTTCAAATGCTCAGTTTCCAACTAGAATCAAACCTCAAATCGATCTGGGCTTGCCAGCAAGATTCAAATTCAAACACCAAAAAACCAACAAAAAGTAGGAAAAAGTAGCTCAAAACTACTAGTCAAATTGAGGGAAATGGGAGCATAATATGAAGAAATGAGCAGAAAAATTCGAGAGAAAAAAGGATTAAAAGAGAAAAAGGAGCCGAAAGAAAAAATCCAAAGCATGTGAAGACGAGGCAGCTTTTGCTGTGTTTTGATGTTTTCTCTTTGAATTCTTTTGGTTAATAATAATTCAAACGGAGCAATTGAATTTTCAGTGTGAGGGATAGCGCCAATGCTACAGTGTGGAACACTGCAAAACATTTAATAGCCGTCGGATTCTTAAGCGAAATAATTTCAGCCGTCCGAATCTTAATTCAACCCTTAATAATTATTTTGCAAGTGTAAAATATCATGTCAATCGATTTAGCAATAAAGAATTATTAAAAAAGGTTTTTTGATAGACTAAACAATTTTTTATTTATTTGAAAGAAAAAAAAATTTTCAATCGTTAAATTAAATAAATTAATCAGTGTTATGTGATTGCACGTACGGAAAAATGCGTGTTCCGTAATGGATCCTTAGTGGGGGAGGGAGAAGTGTACGTTACTGCTGTTATTGTGTAATTATGCAGTCCATTTGTTCTGTTCCAATTTTTTGGAACCAACCATAATTTGAAAATATTGCCAGTCACATGTTCTGTTTCCCAAGGTTAAATTACTATAATGTCCTTGTTGCTTTTATGGGTTTTTGAAGAAATTTTTTAACCATTTGTTGCGCCAAGATGGGTTTTTTTTTTATATGAAAAGGCAAAATTTTCCTTTTATGGACATAAATTGATCTTTGGACCTCAAGATGTGATAAGATCTAGAAAATTGACGGGAGAATTTCAAATTCAAATTTTTTCGTTCAAATATTCGTTGAAATTGAAATTTTTGAAAGAAATAAATTGAATTTAAATTGCTCCCGCCAATTTTTTTTCAAAAATTTCAATTTCAACGAATATTTGAACGAAAAAAATTGAATTTTAAATTCTCCCGCCAATTTTCTAGGTCAAAATTTGTATTTTCCCACCAATTTTGAGACCCAAACCAAACCTTATCCAAGTAGAGCCATAAATGCAGAATTTTGAATGTTTAAAAAAATATATCAGAAAAGTATGCTTAACTTATATTGTGACTTTTTTTCTTTTTATTTATTTAGTTTTAAAGTTGTCAATGTGTGATTTTTTTTTCATTTGGATAACGAATCAAATATTCAATTATCAGATTATTAATTTATTACCTCAGTTGTTTTCATTTCTTTCGTTGTGTCCAACTATTAGCGGTAGGAATCTCTTGTCTTTGTTCTCTATTCCACTAATAAGAAATTGACATGTGTTAATTTTTTAATTAAAAAAATTATAACTTACCAAAAATAGTGAAACTCGTAAAGAAAAAGTGAACACGTGACAATTATATATTCGTAGTATAGGGAAAGGGATACAAAATAAGAACAAATGATTTTTAGCCAACTATTACTATAGGGTAATATAATTTCTTCTTATCTATATCTTGCTTTTAAAATAATTGCAATGAAGTTACAATATTACTAAAGATTACACCATTAATGAAATATCTACAAAAATTATAATATGAATATAAAACGTATGAAAATTATATTATGAAAGAGGAAAGTATATACCATATAACCTACATCTAATGGCAGTTTATCTCTTGGCCATGCTTGAATTGGATATGACAACTTTAGAGCTTTTGTGAAGACAGTTGAGGAACCTTCCCCCACCCAGAAAGAAAGGAAAATGTATAGTTTTTTTTTTTTTTTTTAAAGGGAAAAACTATAGTTTATATTCCATCCATTCGTAAATATAAAATTTTCATTACATATTGCGAAAATTAAGAAAGAAAAAATTAATATATTTTTGTAATTAATCGATTTTCATGAATAAATAATAATTATTCCATAAAAAGAAAAAAGACCCAAAAAATAATGTGGATCCTTTTAAGTTTCTTCAAGGGGTAGGAATTGAGCCTATTGAATTTGTTTAAGTTCTTGATTTTCATGGTTTTTTTCGTTTAATAAATTCGTTTTTCATACTTTTTTATATAAAATTCTCATGTTGTGTAAAATCTCTATATACAGTAAAACTCTAGAGACCGGAGAAAAATATTATTATAGGGAGGTTATTCTTAAATAGAGGCTTACATATAAGAATTATAATTTTAAAAAATAACTAATATACATTATACGACACTTGAAAATATGTTCATTCATATTTTGAAAATATGAATTTAAAAGATATATAAGATTAATGAGTTTTAAAAAACAAATATACGTACATCATGCATTTACATTGTGTATATTAGATTTACAAGAATCATTCATATACATACGTTGTATCTAGGAAATGTAAAAGAAAACGTATGTAAATCATTATGCATTTAAAATATTCTTTCATGTATGTTGTATCTTCGAAATGTCTTTTCGTTTGTTTTCTTTTTATTATACATATATAAATGCAATCATAAATTTCATTATCATTTCAAATCGTACATTTTCTACTTCAAGCAAAGTTATGACACCTAAAAACAAACGAACTCAAATCACTGAAAGTATTCATGTCGAGTTGCGCAAAATTAAAGAAACAAACCCAGAATGGAAGCAAAAAATATATTTTGATGTAATAGATAGTTTGTTATTTCTTTTTGGATTTGTAAGAACATATGATGTATTTATCGTATTTTGTTAAGTTGTGATGTAAAACCTTATGTTACCGTTATGTTTAATGAAGTTTTATTTTGGGAATTTAGTCTTTCTATTTGAGGGTTCAGTATCTCATTGGTAAATGAGAACACTGGTCGGTTACCTCCAAGTTACGGTGTGTGACAAATATACTAAAACTAATTTTTGTTAAAAATGATGTAGTTATCCAGAACAAAAGAAAAGGAAACAAAAAAGACTCATGTCAAATACTCTTATAAATTTTTATGTCAAATTAAAATAAATTTTGCAAAATTTAAATGAAGCTTATAATTTTATATTTATAAATAGATATGTCAAATACACAACATCACACAAATGATGGGTGAACTAACGCAAGTTCTTACAGGCCATAAATGTCAACCATCATTCTTTTGGTCTCATTTTGATAAAAAAAAAAAAAAAATACTTGGCATAAACTCATCCACCAAGAGGGTAAAAGGAAAAAACAAAAAAGAGAAAACAATATTATCCAAAAAAAAAATATTCTTGCCACGTATTTAGTTTATTATTTCCATAACCTCACGAATCTCAAGCAAAGCCAGAGGAGCTCTTGTATTTTGTTCACTTTGTTTGAGGATACAAATGGAATTTAAAGAAAAGACAGAGAATAAGAAGGTAGCCTCAGGGGCAATTTGGTCCTAAAAAGAAAGTACAAACTACCAGCTACCGTTAATTACCTACCATACGTTTGAGGCAAATTGGCCATTATTATCCCTAAACAATTTATGAATCAGGCGTAAGGTCTCTAACTATGTTTTCTGGACATTAAAATCCTCAAACATTTACGATCGGTGTGTTCCTTCCGTTAAAAAAAAAAATGTTAGTCAACTGTCAATTTAAAATTTTAATCCAGTCAACCGAAATATGTAGAGGGCATTTTTGGTACATCACATTGAATTAATCCACCCAAATCCCCCTCATCCCTCTTTCTTCGCAGAAGCACCCCCACCCGAACACCTGCTCCCTCCCCGGCAACACCGCCCACCGCCGTAGTACATTCCAATTGGAGTATACCACTTCTAGGAATTATACATATCCTTCTCCATTTTTTTTTTTAAATTTCATAAAAGAATCCAAAGGGGGATTCGGGATTTTGAAGATTTTTTTCTAATTTTTGGGTTTTTTTGGAAGAAGAAATGATGATGAGGCAGCAAGATCAACAATCCAAGGTGTTTTATGAATTATCGGCTTTGACTTTGAATTTATTAAGAAATCCCACATCGCCGATTGATTTTTCCGATGATCCGGTGTTGTCGGCGCCTGCTTCGGCGGCAACGGGAGGTGGATGAGGAGAGAGGAGGCAAATGATGGGTTTGCAGCAGCTAACTCTGGTGGGGTTTGCTTCATTAATGTTAGGGATTTCAATGGCTTTAATGGTTTGTGGATCTTTAAGTGGTTTAGGGATTTCAATGGCTTTAGTGGTTTTTTCAAGCTTGTCTTGGTGGCTTTAATGGTTTTTTGTTTCTGCATTTTTTTTGTGGGGGGGGTGGGGAAGGGGGTGCTTTCGGGAAGAAGGGGTGATGGTGGGGTGGTTAACGTTTTTTAGAAGAAGGAAGGAATGGTTGGTGGGTGGGTGGGGTAGGGTAGAGGGCGTCTGAGAAGAAGGAAAGGATAGTGGGTGGGGTGCTAAAAACACAATACCAATTTTACCCCCCACAAGTTTTTGCATTGACTCGTTTTTTTTTTCAAAAATTATGTTGACCCATCACTTTTTAGACAGAAGGACTTTACACACAAATCGTAAATTGTTTGAGGATTTTAATATCCAGAAAACATAGTTAGGGACCTTACGCCTGATTCATAAATTGTTTAGGGACAATAATGACCAATTTGCCTACGTTTGAGGATATAATTTTATCTTGATTAGTGGTTAAATTTAAAACTTATATTCAAATTAATAAGTGTAATATACGTATGATAAAAAGTCAATTCTTTTTTCAGTGAATTAACATTTGTAACCTACGTGTATTTCATTTATTAGTTTAATTATAACTTACTCACTATAAAACTCTTTCGGATCGAATAGGTTTGTTTGTTTGACTAAAGTTACTCAGACAACGGTCTACAATTGGTGAAGGAGTCAAATGTGGTACAGTTTTCTTGGTCCAGTTTTGAATTTCAGCCGTAAGATTGGATTCAGGTAGGTTAGATCTTGACAGGTGGGATGATTTTGGACAGGCCCATAACGGCCAGCTACTTCCCTCTCTCGTGGATGAGCGGCAATTGTGCTGCGTCTAGCACTGTCAAATGGGCCGCTGGTCCGCGGGCCGGCCCGCGGTCCGCAAAAAATGGACGAATTTGGGCCATATATAAGCTGGTTCGTTTAGATGCGGGCTAATCTGACCCGCTTCCGTTTGGGACTGCGGACCAATGCGGGACCGGGACCGGGGTTGGGCGCGGGCCAACCCGTATACTAAATAGACTAACCCAAACCCAAACCCACCTGGACTCAAACAACACCATATTCACTATATATATCTACTTTACATTTTAACCTAAACATAAACCCTACACACATTTCCTCTCTCTCAATCCTCCGCCCGCCACGCACCACCCGTGAGACACCACGAGGCACAACCCTACATATCTACCGCTCGCCACCACCACTGCAGACACCAACTCGAGCAGCCTCTCTCTCTCTCCCTCTCTTCATTCTTCTTCTTCTTCTCCTTTCTTTCTTCTTTCTCCTTTCCCTCTTTCCTTCTTCCCTTCATTTCTTTTCTCCACCGCTGGACCCCTGTCTCGCGACCATCTTCCTCCCTGCGGCTTCTCCTCTCCCGATTCATGGTACGATTTCTTTTCTTTGTTTTCTCTTTTTTCTTTTTAATTCTTTATTTTATGTTTTATTATACTTATTGTTCTATTTTGTTTTCTTCTCGAGATCTGCCTGCCGCCGACTCTCCCGGCCGTGCTCGACGAAGGTAACGCTTTCTCTCTCTGTCGCGGATCATTGCCGCCGCCTCCTCATTTATTTTTTTCTCGGGTGACTCGCGCCGTTTACTCACCACCTCATTTATTTCCATTATTATTATTACTGTAATTTTTATATTTTTCATTATTGCTCTCGGATCTGCCGCCGCCGATGCCGCCTACTGCCGCCCAGCTGACCACTTCCATTACAGGTGAGAGACTGCTGCTTATTTTTTATTCTTTTCTATTTTCTCTGTTTTCCTTTTCTTTATTTTCTTTTTTATTTTTGTTTCTTCACCTTAAGTAATTATTTTAACTTTATTTTTTTTCCTTCTCGGGACCCGGCCCTTGCTACCGCCTTTCGAGGCCGCCAGCTCAAATGGCAACCGGCAAGTCAAAATGTTGTTGATCTTGAACTTGATGGAGATGAAAATTTTCCATTAAAAAAAATAAGCGTGAAAAGTGTTCGGGACCGTGGGCGGCCCGTTAGCCCAGCGGACTTCAACCGGACGGGCTTGGACCATCATTTCGTTGGTCCGCAAAAATTGGTCCAAATCCGGTCCGGTCCGTTTTAGGGTAATCCGTGATGGACTGGGCCTGGCTGGACCAGGCTGGCCCGTTTGACAGTGCTAGATGCGTCTTTTTTTTTTTCTTTTTTCTTTTTAAGGGAGGGCGGCAAATGGGCTCTACTTCGACTTTTTAATGTTTGCCAAATTTGTTTGTAATGTCAGCTTAGCCAAAAATATATTTATAATATCATAATTATTCATGTTATTTATGACAAAATATCTGTTACTTACCTTTGACATTTTCAAAATATATTAAGAAAGATAAAAATAAGTTATATTTATGAACATATATTGAATTAAGTAGTGAGAGTTTGATCTCGTTAACCAGAGGTCTCGAGTTCGAGTCCTAGAAATGGAAATTGTTTTGTTGGGGAAGTCACCTCTGAATGGGTCTCTATTGTGTAAGCCCTAACGCTAATGTGATCACTCTTATTTTGATGATAACAAACTACTGGTAGTCCTAATGTTTGTTGAGCATGTTCTTGATGATGGGATGTTTAACACTCACACCAACAGTGATAAAAATGGTAAGTTAATTTCTTGTGTACATCAAAGTCAACATTCTATACACAAGAAAGCTACACTTTGTCACGCTCCGTAACCTGGGTGATGACATGGCAGTGTCTCGTTGGTCGATGAGACACCAAAGGCCACAATAAAGAGTTACTAAAAAGAGAATTCATTTATGAAATAATCCAAAATAAGAGTTAAGCAGAATTAATGTACTCCAAGTGAAATAATTCTAAGTATTGCATAAATGGAAATATTCTAAGTGTAAATGAAATAAAGGAAAGATCTAAAATCTCTAAATCGTAGCAGGTTATGGATCACTCTTCATATTCCTCTTCCCAAGCATCGTTATCATAGATAGGATCCACATCTACATCACCTGCATAGTAAGAAAACAGATGGACTGAGCTCTGGGCTTAGTAAGGACCAATAAAATCACATAAATAAATAAACAACAAGACACAACAGATGACAAGCATAGATGACTTAAAGGAAAAGTTTACATAATCCATAATTCATTGCATCAAAGGGAAATTGCTAATGTTTAAAAGGAAATTCTAAATAACCACAAGTGTTCTGAAAAGGGAAACTACCACGCTATTACATAATTAGTCACACATGGTCTTCCTCGAACTCGTCATCTATGGCACCCTCAACGTACTCATCTGCAAAAGGGGAAAAGTATGGGGTGAGCTACTAGACTACCTCAGTAAGCATCGATCACCCTTGGGAAGAAGCATCAAATATGACTCGATAAATAATTCCCAACCCAAAGCAGTTGTACTGAAATGACAATACATAACTTGTGAATACAATATAAGAAAGGACAAAAGACATAAACTGATACTAAGACGGAGACAGGACGGAACAAAGCAAAACACAGCAAAACAGAACAAAGTCCGGGCGATCGAACATAAGGTGTCGGTCGACCGACGGTAGTCCAAAGCAGCCTTGGTCGATAGCATAAACACCTCGGACAATCGAAGTGGTCCAACCTGTCGCCCGAGATGGTCCTAGTAATTTGATCCGGACGATAGTATAGAACCTTTGGTTGACCAAAGTGTCCAACCCCAGTCATCCAAGAGCTCCTAATAGTTTGGTACGGACAATAGAAAATGACCCGGTCTACATAAACGGTCGTCCGTTTGCTACCATACTTTGATCCAGCCGACCGAACCTAGCCCGCGGTCGACTGAACTAATTGTACATGAAGCTAAACAAACATTTTCTTGCACAAAACAATAAGGAAAAAATAGGGTTTCTGCACTTAAAACATCCCAACCCAAAATATCATTTTTTGACCTTCAAATAAAGACCAAAACATATACACATCAATCACATAATATGCACAAACTATATACATCATATCTGACACTCACAATTGGAAATCGTGTTATGAGTACCATGAACAACCAATGCATTACAAACGGATTATCATGTCAGACACTTGAGTATAGCAATGGATGAACACATACAATTCACACAATTGAGCTCATTGGCTGGCTATTACTCTAAACCCTGTTAACATCACATAACTATTCATTTACCCATTACAGTGGGCCACTCAATTCACATGGATGGGGTTAAGGACACGCCAGTTATGTCATCGCTTACCCTTGTGAGCTCCACAACAACTGTTAACAGTCCCCCTTTTTATTCTCGTTAGGAACCGAGTCAATGACAATAACATATATAATGAGTGCTCTCGGGCACTTTGACATAACATAATTTGACGAGTCCTGGTGTAGGATCAACAACAGACATGAGCTCGAATTGAGAATAGCACTTAGACTCCAATTATGACGATCAACCACATAAACACATAACAAATACATCAATCAAATTACAACACTCATACAATTTAAATTAATTAATACTTCATCCAAAATTTCAATGCAAGAAATATGCAATAAAACACAAATTCAAGCAATTCATAATTACTGTAAAAATGACATTTCATGCTGTTTAAGGACTAAAATTTCAAGGGTGAAGGATCCTTGTCAAACTTAAGCAATTTCTACCACAAAACCCGAAATCAAGAAAAAAGCTGAAAACATCAGACTTCAAACAGCAATAACTTTCTGCTCCGAACTCGGAATTGTAATCCATCGTCGCTCACTCGTAGCTTTTCCAATTCTCTTCGAAACGCACTAAAGTATGCCGAAATCAGAAACCGTTTACCCCTTCAATTGTTGAAAATACCTCACATCACTCTCAATTCGCCATCCCAGAAAAATAGCCAACTTCAAATTTAAATTACTCTCTGCACAAAACTCCAAACGCTAATCTGTCAAATCCCAAACGTATCCCTTTCAATTATCTTTCTAACACACTAATAATCGCTCGATTCCGACACCGATTATTATGTCAAATGTCAGAAAAACCACTAATCTCTCAATCTACCAGCTTTTTCTCTTTTTCCTCTATTTCTCTCTTTTTTCTAACGTTTCTTTCTACTTTGTATAACTAATCCCCTTCACTGACCCCCACTTTCATAACATCCCAAGGACTCACATAACAGCCCCTCAACTTCCTAACAACCTCACTCAAGTGCTCAATTTTCCAACACGTCAAATACACCCCTTAACATAAATAAACCTAACATATAACATATAAAATATGTCATAATACATAAAATCATGTAATAACAATTAATATACACCAATTCACATAAAATTAAATACTAGTCATGCTAACCACGTAGTCAAAATGTCACGGGTATCACAATTATCCATTGTGTACCCTTAGATAATTAGTAATTGTTACTCTTAAACTTTCCATATCCTTGGTTCAATTGCTTGTAAGGGTTATATTTTCTTTATAACATGCTATGTTTTAAGTTCTTGATGATTATGAGCATGTTGTTAAGAGAGCTTAATGATTTCATTTTTTTATCCCCTTCCCCTCTATTCTTATTTTTACATGCCTTGGGGGAGTTTTGAGATGCTTTGGTATGGGTTTAATTTGATCTATATAGCATGGGGTTTATGTTGATGTTTATCTATATATTTTAAGCATGTGTTTATGTGGTTGATCGTTTAGAAGCTTAAGAATGATGTATAAACTGTGTTTGTGGCATCATATATGCATGTGTTTGTGCCTATAGCTATTTGTACTTGGTTTTAAATTGCAAATTGTAGGTTTTTATGCTTTCTGTCATAAGTCCGATCGACCGGATTTGGTACCTCGGTCGACCGCATTCCTTCGGTCGACTAGATGCTACCATGCAGTCGATCGGAGCAGTAAGATTTCAGCAAAATTCGAACTTAATCTTCTATAATCTGTAAGTTTTTCTATTTTGATTGTATGGGCACAACTTTAGGGGGAACATTTATATGTTTATATCATATAACCCTCTCATATATGTGATGTATGCTTACTCTTGTCATATTTTACACTTCATCACATCTCAAATTTGGTTTTTTTTTCATATTTTCACATCTTTGTAGCCAACTTGTGTAAGTAAAGGGATTTATACGATCTTAATAATTACATCTTTTGTATCTACCTCCCTCATCATTTGAGTTCATGAGCACTCTCTCTCTTTCCCTCTCATATATTTTGATCTCATATGATTTTTGATTAATTAGCTCATTGCCTTAGTTGTTATACTTCTTTGGCTGATCATTTACTTAGAGAGGAAGGTGCTCTAAAGTGTTAACCTTATACTTCCTCTTGCTTTTGTTTTGGTTTGTGATACATATGCTCATCAGGTTATACATATACATGGTATCACATCCATTTCTCTTTGTTAGCTATGATTTTTAAACTTATTTTGTGATACCTGAGACTTTTTGCATACGTGTTATTTTACGTGTAATTAATTTTTGTCTGATTAATTGCATTTACGTGATTTATTCGTGTTAATTATGTGATTACGTGTCTATTTAATTTTGTAACATGTTACATGTTATATTTGTATACGTTTGTTGAGGGGCGTTTCGTACGTGCGTTATAGTTCGGGGACTTAGTTGCAATTCTCTTAGATGAGGAGTTTAATTAGATGTGGAATTGGAATTGGAATTATTTAGGAATCTTAATAAGCTTGAGAGAGTACCATAATTAAAATATAAAATATAAGGAAAGGAATTGGATTTAAGGACGGCAATTAAATAAGAGGGAAATAAGGGAATTAAAAAGAGTAAAAGAAAAGGGAGAATAAAAGAAACAAGCATCGTGGGACAAGGGGGGAAAGGGATTGTGCACAAACAACAAGTAAACAGAAAAAGAAAAAAGGGCAGTTTGAGCCGTGAGAGAGAAACAGAAGAAAAAGAAACTAAGAGTTTAGAAATATTCTGGTAGCTTTAAGAGAACAACTGAATAGGCTAACGACGTCCGATTTCGACGTAAAATATATCAAAACGACGGCATTTGAGATACCTACGAGTGAGCGCTGACGGATCGTGATTCGGAGTTTCCAACAGAAAGTTATTGCTCCGCGAGTGGGACTGGGCAGTGCAGTTTCGAATTTTTCTTTGTTAATTGCTTTTGTGAGAGGTAAGGACCCTACCGTTCTGTTATTTTCTGCTCAGAATATTATATACATATTGGGTATTGATTTTGAATTGTTTAAGGATTGTTTGGGCATGAATTATTGCATAAACTGTTGAGATTACGAACAATTACATGTATCATGTTTTGTCGTGTTGATTATTGTGTAATTGCTTTGAATTCCGCTGATTACGTATGATAATTTATATTTTGATTGCAATTGATGATTAATTATTCTTACTATAATTTCTATCGTTGATATTCATATTCGATAATTGTAAACGTGTTAAATGGTTATTGTTGAACTTTAATTGTTGGTTATCGCTAGGGATGGCAATTTGACCCGTGACCCGTCGACCCGCCCTGTGAAGAGAATGGGGCAGACCCGTCCTGCCCCGCGAACGGGGAAGATCGGGCATGGTATTTGTGCCTGCCCCGCCCCGCCCCATTTTGCCCCATCTATATTACATTATTATAATATTGTTATTATTAGACATAATCATGTTTAATTTTCATTTTAATATACTAATTGTACTTGTTTGAGAATTGATTTGGGATAAAATTAATTATTTTTAAAAAAATAATTATTATTTTTTAAAAAAATTAATTATTTTTATGATTATTTTTATGATTTTAAAAAAATATTATTATTTTTATGATAAAATTAATGATTTTTTTATTTTAATTTTTTTGATAAAATTAATGATTTTTATAATTTAAAAAAAATTAATGTTTTTTTTTAAAAAAAAATAGGATGGGGCGGGGCAACAGATCAACAGGGCGGGGCGGGGCTGGGCTGGTATTTGAGATACCCGCCCCGATCTGCCCCATTGCCATCCCTAGTTATCGCTTGGATCGTCTTAAGTGGTCCTATTTGATACTTGGGTATTTGGAGTCGTTGTGTATTTGGTGTCGTTGTCTATTTGGTATCGTTGGAGTCGATGTCTATTGGGTGTTGTCGTTGTCGTCTATTTGGTATTGGTCGACCGAGTCGTCGCCCCATTTGAGCTCTTGTCAATGAAAGAACTATAGCAGGATACATCCACTTTTTATACCGCTGGAACTCGGGAGTTCGCGATGATTATGATGTGGATATGTGTGGCCCGGACCCTAGCATGAAAAACACGTTGGGGTTGCTAACAGTAGATTTTTGGAGCTCCTGAGTGGGCTATGACACAATAGACGTATTCTTTATTTTTGGATTCCGTCTGAGGGAAAGACTTAGTCGGACTTATGATTATTGAGTGGCCTTTCCTCAGTGGGTGAATACGTGAGGAATGTTATAGCGATAACTTTGTTTGTAGTGTCTAAGCAAAGTGTGTAATCGTGTGTACCGTATGGGCAATGCATGGTGCTTGTCTTGCATTCAGTTGTGTAAGTGCTTAGACGTGAATAATATAGTTGTTTAGCTTAACTGTTGTTTTCAACTTGTTTGGTCATTGTTCGTATTATATTTGATTGTTTGGCACGACTATCTGTTTGTAGTGCATGAGTAGTGGGATGCTCATAGCATAATTTCTTATCTGTGGTGTCAGATTTGATTGAGTATAGTTCGAACATGTTATGTGAGTGTTTTGTATATGTTTTAGTACGTGTTTGGAGTCTAAAATGAGTCTTTTGTGTTGGGAATATTTTGGTGCAAATTTTGTACACTTGTGTAATAGATTGCACTTGGTTTTTTGTTATTCGCAGGTTGCGGATGATACCTTTTGTCCTAGAGTTCGTCCGTAGAAGGACAATTAACTATTATCTTACCATAGACGATACCACGGACGAACCATTCGTCCGCAGGTACCCACGGACGATACAGTAGATGATGATTCGTCTGCAGCTGTGCTGTGAGGGTTTTCTATTTTGTTATGTTCGGTGTTCATGTTTTGTGTCCTGTGGGACTTGTGTAGTGTTTCAGTATATTATAGTGTTTACATAGTGCGTGTTGTGTCGTGTCAAACGTGTTTCAAAGGGGTATTTTGGGAAACGGAAAACTATTTTAGTGTCTATCTGTTATATTTTCTTGTGATTATATTGGTACTTACTGAGCCCCGAAGCTCAATCCATTTGCTTTTTTACTGTTCAGGTGACGTAGATGTTAATCCTACATTTGGTGATGATTCTTGGGATGGGTATTACGAGGAGTGACTTTCTAACTGGCCAGTTATGTACTTTAGTTTCCTTCTGTTATTTTCCTTTAGATTTGTAGAACATATTTCAGTTTGTAATAACTTAGAACTTTTCCCTTTTGCATTTTACTTCTGCTAGTGTACTTTGACTTTTAAGGCTATTTCATAATTGAATTCCTTTTCTAGTAACTCTGTTGTGGGCTTTGGTTCTCTTCGACTAATTAGACACTGACATGTCATCACCCAGGTTACGGGGTGTGACATATTTTCATTTGTAAGAGGCTAGTTACCATTCCAAGAGTGGATTCTTTGTAGTGAACTTAATTGTAAAGTCTCATTTGTAAGAGGCTAGTTACCATTTTTCTTTGTGAGAAGATAGTTCTTAGTGAGCTAGGAAAAAGCTCTTTGTGAGTGTTTTCCCTTTTTGTGAGGCTGTCCTCTTGTGAGAGGTATCTCTTTGTGATATTTTCTCTTTGTGAGCTTAGTTCTCTTAAGTCTTGTGAGAACTAGAAAAACACTCTTTGTGAGTGAAGTCTTCTTTGTGAAGCAAAAGTCCTCATTTGTGAGGAAATTGTAAAAGGTTGATCCCACCTTGCATTTTATGTGAAGGGAGCTTCTTAGTGAAGTGTTGAAAATCCTTAGGTGTGTCCTAATGTAGTGGATGTAGATATTTGTGATCGAACCATTATAAATCCTTGTGTTAATTTTCTCTATCCCTTACCTCTTTACTTTATAGTTAATGAATTACTATAACTTTTTACATGACTACATGAACTAATTGTTTAAGGATTAGAAAACTTACATATGCTTCCTCACTTTACATATTGCTTGTCTTTGGTCATATGACTCTTGTTGTTTGCTCTTACAAGTTTTGCATATATGATACTTGACTTAGTGCCTCAAATATCATATTCATAAGTCTTGTATTTCTATGTGTTGCATCTAAACAATTAAGTCATCTAAGTTGCCTCAATAATTAATTCTCCTTTTATGCTTAATCAACATACTTGTTGTTAAGGTGATCATTTAGGCAAAGAAGTTTAGAAAAGCTAAAAAGTTTTAGAATATAATTCACTCCTCTTAGGTTCAAACCCTATCGGGTATTTCAGGCTCATGTACGCCGCTTGACTTTATTATTTCTTTTCCTTTTTATTAAATAAAATATATTTAATCTAAAAAAACAGTTGTCAATATTCTCATTTTCTAGAAAAAGGTTGAATTGATGGCTTTGTTTTATAGTTTTTTTGGATAAATATGTGACTATCATCATTTCTTATTTGAAAGAGTATATATGGGGTGTGATTGGATTGGGGTTGTGTTTGAGATTTTGGTCTCTGTCTCAAACTAGTCTCAAACCCAAACCGATTTTTAGATGATTTAATACTTCAGGTCTCATTCCCACACTCAATTCAAAACTGGTTTGGGTCTGAGTTTGAGTCGTAAACACTACCAAACCGAATCCAATCAGACCAATTGTCACACCCTGTGCCCGGGTGATGACCTGACAGTGTCTGATTTACCAATGAGACACCGAACCCATAATAGAAAAGACTAAAATCCAAAATAAACTTCATTACAATATATAAGATGTCTCAGAATCTTACATAAAAGTTAAATGATCTCAAAGGTAAATACATGTTCTTACATAGAAACAGAAACATAAGCGTTTAACAAAAGGAAACTAAACTATACTATTACATAAATCCATAAGTCACTCTTCAAACCATATATCATCCTCATCAGCATCTGCAAAAGAACGGAGTAAATGAATGAGCTACTAAACTAGCCCGGTAAGGATCAACAACCCTCGGATGAAGTATCAGACAGGACTCAAACAATTCTCGACTTTCCGAAAACGTTTGAACACATACAAATCTTTACTTGACTCAAAATAATTATAAGACACTTGAAAATCACTTATCAGAGACTTGACTTGTAAACGGAATGGAACATAAATCAAAATGGACCAAAACAGTGCCCTCTGGACGATCGACACAAAGGTCCGGTCGACCGAGATCGAGGCAGAATGTATGCCAAAAATTCCGGACGATGTTCAATAGATTCCGAAGGTTGTCCGAACTAGCCACGGACTTTGGACGGTAGAAAATCTCTCCCGGTCGACCAAAGGTCGTCCAGGATCCATAAGTAGCCTTAGTATATACCTCCGGACGAAGGATGATCAGTCCGGTCGACCGGAGGGTCGCCTGAGATTAAGGCTAGAGAAAAACAGTGTGTTTAAACAAAGGAAACTCATTTTCTGAAATCCCCAAAGGTCTTAACCAAAAATGACACATTTTGACATGCTTTTCACATACAAAGTATGACCAAAACAAGAATAACAAATTCAATTAACCATGCTCTTTATATCTAACACTTATACATCGGAAATGTGCTACGAGCACCATGAGTTACTCATATGAAACAAACATACATACATAATATCAGATACTACGAGTATGGTTAATGCAAGACTCACACAATTCCACACAACTGAGCTAAATTATCCAATCCCGACTCTAAAGCAACTACTAACAACTCCTTAAAGATTATATTCCAGTTAAGGAAGGGTCGGTAATATAGTCATGGGTCAAGTATTCCCCTGAATGAAGGGTCAGTGATTTTAAGGATGCACCCCATTTTTTACCGTTAGTAGCTCTAACACGACACATCCCGTTAGAGTATGGCTAGGTGATTTCGTTAGTAATAAGTAATCAACAAACCATGATCAGTGATCAATAATAGGGATGGATCCTGCTATAAAGTCGTACAACGCAGCAACGACAACAAGACAAATAACATACACAAATAGACTCGACGATCAACTACACAAAATGCAAATAGATTCGACGCTTCATCCATTTTTAATGCAATAAACATGTATAAAACCATTTCATCAAAGTTCAGTAACTTTAAAATATTCAATTCATGTTTTTTAGGACCAAAAAAAAAATCAAAGGTGGAGATCCTTACTGTGATACCTAGAACCTTTTAACCTTAGTAATTGCATGAATTAATTGAGTTATTTGTGAACCGTCCCACCCCACTTTTTGTTTAAAAAAATCATTAATATCACCAATGAGATATATAGCCTGCAAATATTTTAACAATGCGTAAACAAAAATCAATAGCATGAAAGAAGCCCATAAGGTTATCATAAGCAGGTTTCAAACCAAAAAGTTCACCACTGGACTTCTCAACCAGATCTGCCATTTGATCCATCTTTTCAATCAATGGTGGACTTATTTCTTCCATTTTTCTTCTTCTTTTTCAAAGATTCAAAAAAAAAAAAAAAAAAAAAATCAAATCTTTTACTTCATTTGGTCATTAAAGGTTTTCAGTTTCCCTCACCTTTTCTCAAGTCTAATTCACATTCCCATATATTTTTTCCATTATTTCACTTCTTTTTCACTGGTGTATTTTTTCTCTTTTTTAAGAAAACATCAAAGTAGTACTAAAACTACTATTGAACATGACTAGTCTTCAGTCAAAAAGTGTTATTTTACTTTAAGTAGTGTTATCTTAAATTTCCAGAAACATCAAAAATTGAATTGAATTAATGTTAAGAAACTCACCGATTGGCGATGAAAGATGTTGATGGGGGTGGGGAGGAGCGAGAAGTGTCTCGAAGAAGAGAGGATAAGAAGAGATAATGATGTTATTGCCTTCTTCTTTCTTTGCTAAGAGTGGGAGAGAGAGTCTTAGAACGACTGACTTGAAAGTAATTGATTAGGATTACGTCTAATATTATATTAATATAATATGGATGGGATGTGATGGGGTGAGGTGGGTGGATCGGGTCGCACACGAAATACAGCCCTGATCTGCTCCGTTAACGAGGCGGATCGGATATGTCCTATTCTCTTTCCGGAGCGAGTTTGATCTGCCCCAAAAGCCGTTGGGGCAGGGCGGGTAGACGGGTCACGAGTCAAATTGTCATACCAAGCTCGAACCACGATTTTTAATGTGTAAGTGACCGATTTGTTAAGGTATTGTTATGATATGCTATGTTTATGTTTTGGTAATGTTATTATACGTTAAAGTTAGTCAAAATCGGTGTTTTTGGGATGAGATATTTAAAAGTGCAGAAAATTGATTTTCTTTCACAAAATAACCTTGAATATTGATTGTCCTGAATAAAGATATTTGTCCAAAGCTAAAATGTTAATATTCCTCAAAAATATTTATTACAAAAGGAATCAGAAACTAGTTCTAAAAAGGTGCAGAGTCTAAACTTTTATTTCAGAACATAAATGCATGAAAATTTCTAACTCTAAAATCGCGTCTACTCACAGTCCTCCTCGTAAGGGCTAACATAATCCCATAATGATCCTTTGTAAAAAAACAACACGCAGAGAGTAGTGGTACAACTCAATAAGTATAGAAACGCCTCCCGAGAAAATCCTGTAACATATATATATTTTTCAGAAAGAAGACAAAATTTTACATAAATATATTTTAAACGAAATTCTTTTTGACAGAAACAGTATTTTCGGAACTTTCTCAAATTTAACAGTTACAAAACATAATTTACAGTATAGGTTTACTGAATCAGAAACAGAAGCTGATATATCAGTGCTAAACTTATCCCCTCAAGGAATGGGTCATAACAGAGCCGTAGTTATTGCCCCGCCAGGAGGGTCAGAATAGAGAGTATCCCAAACCAACCCGCAAAGTATCAAACAAGCTCAAAACGTTCATTATTCAGTGGTTAACAACAAATTACAACAGACTTTCTTTACAAAGACGAGACATTATTAAACGAATTATTTAAAAAGATTTTAATTTGCATAGTAGATGAGTTTAGAAAAGTTTAAACATAATGTTCAAGTATCCAATGGGAACAAATTAAGGAATGTTTCACAAGAATATTGCAAGTCAGAAAATTTTCATAGATACCATATTCATAGATACCATATTACTGAATGAATTTTACTAAGAAAAATAATCTGATTTCTTGCGCATGAAAATGAGAAACAAATGCCGAACCAATTGAGGGGGGTGAAAATCCCTCTGTCCCCATTTGTGTGTGTTCCTGTGTCCCCAACCAATCAGAATTTACTATATAAATATTTGTTTCAATTATATATACACATGGTGAATTGTGATTGGTTGGGAACACGGGGACACACACAAATGGGGACAGAGGAATTTTTGCCAATTGGGGGATACCCACTTGGATTAAACATTAAACACAACTTTAACTGGGCCGTCATCTCAGGGAAAGTCTGGCATGGAGCGGACTCAATGGGTCCGGCCCCACACTCCTCTCACATAATTTTAGACAGGACCCACCTGCAGGGTAGGTTGCACAGGCCTTCATGTCTCACAGGCATGACAGTCAAAATCGCGAGTCGACTCGTAGAATCGTACGATTCTACGAGTTTTAAGGGGTGGACCGAGTTAGATTCTACGTAGAATCGGAAATTGGTAGGATCGGAGTAGGATCGGTGTAGGATCGTTACGATCCTACCGATCCTACGAGTCTACTATTCCCTAAATTTTTTATTTTTTTTTATTTTTGCTGTAACACTTTATATTTTTTTGTCATTTCTTATCCTCAGAACTGATACTTTAAGATGTATACAAATTTATATATCTCAGGAGATATTTGAATCTTAATTAAAAATAAAAAATAAGCACATTTTAGCAATTAAATTAACTCCGATTGACTTGGACTTTGGAACATGATTTATGTTTTTCAATTTAGTTTCAACTAAGGTAATTTGGGTAGAGAAATTGTGCTTTTATATTTTAAAATTGTGATTGAAATGTTTTTCAACGAGTACATATATATTTTCAAATAATTTTTTAACGTAAGTAGGATCGGCGATTCGAGTTACGATCCTACGATCCTCATATGCCTTCCGATCCTACGTAGGATCGCGAGTTTGACTGCCTTGCTCACAGGTACCCACAAGGACCGTCCCATAGCGAATTTTTCCGTCATCTCAGGACATGAATTTAACCAAAGAGCTACAGTAGCCAAGAACTAGACATATATGAGACGAGGAGTGAACAAACCACGCCAACCAGCCCTTTCATGAGTGATAGGAATCAAAGTTCACTCTTGAATGAACCAAATGTTTTCATTATCTATTATGTTATTTTTATAGTCTAGAAGAATACATATTTTGTTATAGGTTCTTTGTCTCATTTATAGATGAGACACTGTTAGATCACTCTCTGGTTACGGGGTGTGACACTTTCCTCAAAGCTTAACATCAAATTGCAAAGACAACGAAGCGCGTTTCAAGCGGTAAGACGCTTCACTTCTAACCAGTATGTCGAAAGTTAGAGTCATATTTGAGGGGAAGTGAGGAACCACTATTGATCCTTCTTTGAAAAAAATAAAAAAAAATCAAATTGCAAAGACGAGGAATTCTAGAAAACCAAAAAATATGCATACTTCCCGAAGCAATAACTTTTTACTACAAACTCGAAACGCTAATCCATCACCCCCAATCGTAGATTTTTCAGTTATCTTTCTAACGCCGCAAGAACCACTCAATTCCGACATCGTTTACTATCTCAAATTTGCAAAATACCTCACAACACTAAGTTCTGCCAGATTTTCATTTTCTTTCTTTTCTCTATTCTTTTTCCATCTCTTGTTCTCCCTTCTAATTTTCTAACTTCCTCTTCCTTTCCAGCAAAAACCACCCCTAACTAACCTCTCAACTCCCTTACAAATCAGCCCCTTAAATTTATAACTTCAACACTTGGGTCCCTCAAGTAACCAACCACATCAAAACACCCCTCAACCTCTTAAACAGTACTCCCTCCATTCCTAAATATAAGACTCTTTAGACAATTTGAGAAAATTAAGGAAGTTGTCATTTTCACCTAAACTTCCAATATTATCCCCCACCCTCCCTCTCTCTCTCTCACTTCTTTATCATAAAGAAAAGAAAATGTTGAGGGTATAATTGGAATAAATTGTTGACAACTAATAAAACAACCTTAAACGACAATTAAATTGGATACCTAGATATCTCCTAAACGACAATTAATAGGGAATGGAGGGAGTAACAAATAACACAGAGAAACATAATTACACCAAAATTAAACACAAGTCATGCAAGTCGCAGAGTAAAAAAGTTCCAGGTATCACACCAATGGCATAGGATCGACATTTTAATTGTTAAGCTTTATCTGATGCATAACCTACAACTAGTTACTACAAATTGCTTGCTCCTATCATTTACAAGCGCCATGTGAGGTTGGAGTAAGCAAGCTTTCAAGCTAAAGCGTATGCTTTTTGTCCACATTTTGATCTATAATCTGAACATTTGGATGTTCCTGAATTTCATGTTTTAAACTCGGAGTTGAGTTATGGATGCATAAAAATTGAGAAGTTTCCAATAATGAAACTGAATGCTTTGCTTACACTGCTCTATCAAGATTTGTATTTCAAACAAAGATAAAGTAATCTTAAGGGTTTACATTCCAGGTAAATAGATTCTTCATGCAACTACTTTCTTTTTTCCGGCAATCAAACGAAACCTAAGATATCAGACTTTGATGCAGCAGGCAATGGAAATGATGCATGGGTTTCTCAACAGTAGGAGCATATCGGCCAGAGCAGTATGCTGGTGATTCAAGCCCTCTCTGAACAGCTTCACATAACTTAATATCTTCAAGCTGCACGGCAGAAACAAGATTGAACGTTTGCGCAGTCCAAAATATAATGCTGCTCGATTTCTTGGTTTTTTTTTTTGGGGGGGGGGGGGGGGGAGTGAGCACTTATGCCAAATACAGCTCCAATATTATTTAAATATGAATTAGCATGCTGTACCTGCACTATTTCGCTGTCCTTTAAGCTTCTTTCTATGAACTCATTGTCATTCTGCCAGAATGCAAAAAAGAGTTAGTCTTGTAGATCCTCGCTACAACATTTTAAAGTTGACATGTTACACGGAAACATACACTCCGTCATTCTGGATCATATTTATAACTTCTCTTTTAAATGCTCGACTACATAAGTCTCTCCTATCTATAATTTTCTTCTATTATCTCATTGTATATTCTTTTGAATCGGAAAAAACAGTATAAACAACTGCGCCCGATGTCCTAAAGAACTCCTATAAGCATGTCCATATTCAGCTTTATATTGATAAATGAGGAACAATGAAGAGTCAGCAAATTTCAGTTAGTGCATGCATGCTGCTGTATCTAAAGCACACAAGTAAGCTTCAATTTGATGGGCGTATGAATTTCTTAATTATACCGAGAAAACAGCAAAACTCAATAGGCAAACAAAAAACGTAAGTTAGGACAGAAGTCTTGACATCTATAGAGAACTAATAAAAGCTGCTACGATATCTGCAGAGAATTAGTAAAACTGATGTATATAGTCTGTAGAAAGGTCTAATGTAGAAGACAACCCAAACCTCTTCGTTTATTGCGGTTCGGCACAAATGTTGTAAAAGTAGCGTAGCCAATTCCCACATAAATGCTGCATGTTGTTTATATCGTCCTAACTTTATAGTAGTATCATCTTGTCCTACTACATTAGTATAAGGACCCAGAGACCATCAATTTCCATCAGGGAAAGAAAGAAGAAAGAAAAAAATGAGAGAGAGAGAGATTAGTTAAGGTCAGTCTGCATTAGCTTATGACTTCTAATGTAGTGGCCAAATCTGGGTAAAGCCCAATCTTGCCTGATGATTTTTTGTTTATATGAGCAGAGTTTGTCTAGGATATTGAACTCAAGATCCCTAAGCGTGAGCCTATACGTGAGAATGAGCATTTTATTTGGTACCAGTTTTGGTCATAAGAAAGACCACTTACACGGTTGAATTGGCTACTTACTTGAAATGGTACAAGAAACAAACAGTTTGCTTAGTTATCCAGAAACCCAGTAACTGCAATTGGATATACTTAGCAACGACCTTAAAGGAAAAAAAAATTATCCTTAAAAAAACTAATATGTTCCTAGTAAAAACTAATTGCGAGCCACAGCCCCACCCCTACCTCACAAACAAATAGTTCACTTGGCATTCATATCTTTTACAAACTTCTTTCTGATTATGTTTGCATATCAGTACTTAAATCTTTCAACATCTACATTAAACTTTTGAGAGAAGCCAACCTTTAACAATAAATATAACCAAAACCATTACACTGTTAAACAGGATTAAAATGTCTACCCTAAAGTAAGTGCCTTCTATGCTTTATAGAAGTAGTCATCTAAATAACTGGAGTTCATTCATGTCTTTTCAGTTAGGTATCATATTATAAATTGACATCATTGTTTCCTACTGAGGTATATGCACAAATACAAAGGTATAAAATATTTTTTAATCACATTATTATGCCTAAGCTTAAGATATTTGTTACATAGGTTTCTCTTGATAATTTCTTCTGTTGTTTATTTTGATCGTTTCTTCTTCACAACACAATTCAGTGATGAAATTTCTCATATTTAGCTTACCATGAGAGAAGAATCGAGAAAGTAATCAAATACCACTAGACATTTGCGAGGCCCCAGTGGCAGAACCAGATTGGTGTCCATCCAAGGCCCATACCTGCATAAAAGTAATCAATAAATCAGGCGCTTAGGAGCTATCTAGTAACTCAAACATCACTCTGTTATTTTTAGCCAATCAATAACCTATTAATCATGAAGTTCGGATACACAAAAGCATATAGAGCTGTTGACCCAAGTCGCCGAAAATCTAGTTCTTTGTCCGTAGCACCACCACTACAAGTTTGGATGCTAACCTTTTCATGGACCTTAAATTTGGAAAAGGACATAAAATTAGAACGAAGGCCAACATGATACCTCATACGAGAGCAATTTAATATGAACTGCACTAAATTTCAAGAATGATGGCAAAGGCATATGCTTATATTAATGATGATAATACAAAAGTGATGTATGTAGAGACTGTTTGAGGCTTCAAGCATACAAGTATAATAAATAAAGCAGACCAAATATGGAACTAAGAACTTATAAACAATGAAGTAGTGGGCATACTGTGTATGAATATGATTCAAGCTTAAGACCAGATGCAAGACCTTTATGTGCGTATGGCACGTGATAACCACCATCTAAGTAGTTGTCGCAGAAAACCTTCAAGGAAAGAACAAATTCTTAGAAACTACAATAGTGATGGAACTTGATAAAACAGTAAAATGTCTTCTTGTTAATTTTGATGACTCCAACCACTGCTAAAGACGAGGCGAGAACGAAAAGGGCACCAAGGAAATATATGGAAAGGAATGAAGAGTACAAACTTTCCAGTTACATTCGATGACATATTCACGCCGGCATAAGAAACTCAGCGAAGAATCAACTCCACCAGACTTTAGTATCTCTGCTGAACTACCCAGCCATTCATCTACAAAGAAATTGCAGTCAGACCTTTGTTGATCAGGTGAACTCCCATTTTCCATGTTGAGAAGTACAAATGGGCCCCAAATAGCTACTCTCAGTGGAACAAGTCCCATTTCCTATTATCGCAAAATGAATCAGAATTACACTTTACGCGAGAAAATAAAACAGATGAATGAGAACTGATATTAAAATGTAGGTCTACAGCATACATTCTCTCTGAAGTTCCGAATCCCTGAAATTCTAGTCGCCTTTAGAAGGGAGCCATCCAATCCATATGTCCATCCCTAAAACAATTATTATATCTTATTAAATTCCTCCAGTAAACACTGCTGAAACTAAAAATACATGTCTCAAATCGGTACTATATGAAAAGAGAACACAATACTTATAAGCAGATCACAAGTGAATTTGAATTAAATTAGTACTACTGATAGTATAGTAAGACAATATATCTACCTAAAAAATGGCAAAAGAAGCGCAATCACGAAACTCACATGATATGGGCAAACAAAACATGAATTTTTCCCACTCCCAGAAGCAAGAAGAGAGGCATGGTGGCGACAGACATTGTGAAATGCATGCAATTCACCATTTTCATCTCGGCATACCACATATTCAACGTTTCCCAATCTGCCATAATCCAGCAGTTAGGAAAAAAAATTAAACCAAAGCCAGCCCTTTGATGAGACATTTTTCCCTTTTGAATTAGCATAAATTATCTTTTCTCTGGAAGCCAACCTCGGAACCTCGCTCGTTTAAGTAAATGCAGTTTACATACTTCTATCATCCATACATGCTTGATCATGATATATCAAATATGTGGAAATTAATCAGGCAATTGCTGAAATTACCTGCCAGTGAAATATTGTCTAGCCTCCCTTATCTGTTCAGTATATCCTGGACATCAATAAAAACCCAATATATGAACTAGAAAGGGAAAATCTTACAATGATTTTATACTATTTACACCCAGAAATTGTAAAAGAGACTTAAAAGGAACCCAAAGACCTAAGAATAAATAATCCTCCCTCATCCAGAATGGAATATTCTATTTCTATTTTTATTTGTTCCAAAATGAATGTCCACTTTCTTACAATGAACATATGAACATGCTCCCTAAACTCTGTTAAATCACTTCCTCCTATAATTAAGGGAGATTAGTACTACCTTCATTTTTAAATATTTTTTTAGAATATGTTACGAAAACTAAGGAAGCAAAAAAAAATGCGATTTTTAATCAAAATATCAATAGTACTCTCTTAATTAGGACTTTGTATACCACTAATACTATTTAAGGGAAAATATTAGTATTTTGATTAAAAAACATCTTTTATCTTTTACCTCCTTAATTTTAGCTACGTCTCCTAAAAGTGAATGAAGTGAATATTAATTAACGAATAGGATATTATGGTCAATCACTTTAATGTGAACATCCAATTTAGTAGCAATCACTCTGTGCACTCATTGCCAAAAGTTAGGTCCATCCAAGTCACTTTGTGCATTTATTGACAAATATTAAGCTTGTCTCCCTTCCATCGCCCGCCCATACCCCAATTATTGGGACTTAATGAGTTATGCTATTGTTATTGTTGTAATTTAGTAGCGATTAAACAAAAAAGAAAGAGAAGATGGAAATGGAAATCTCACCAACAGCTTGCCAACCTCTGTAAAAGACATGTTGAAGTTCAAGATGATAGAAAGGAGGATGAATATACCAAGAGGATGGTGGGGTTAGAGCTTCTTCTATGGGTATTTGTGGGTTGAAATCACGGACCAGAGATGCTTGAGTTTGAGTATCCAGAGATGCTGAGACTGTTAAAGATGGGAAACTTGTAGTGGTGAATTTCAAGGCATAATAAGGGTTGCTTGGCTTCTTCTTGAATTCAAGGAGGCGAGAGAAGGGAGAGATTATGGGCTTCTGGAATGTTCCCATTGAAATTCTTCCCAGGTTTGCTCAATGTATTGTCAAACTCCATAAATAATCCGTTATTGATTTTACGGTTAATGACAAATAAGGGTCCAAAAGTTTTGGGGGTAGAGTTTTCACGGGATAAATAAGAGACTAATTACGGCAACAAACGAAATGCAAATTGTCAACCAGCTATAAGGGTATAAAAGTCTTTTTAAAATTTGTTTTAAAAGAAAAAGAAAATTCATTTAAAACTTACCTAATTTATTAAAAGTCTTTCTCAAAGGCATTGGCTAATGATTTATGTGGAAACTAAATGGGGGTGTATTCAATCTGGATTTTAGAAGATTGTAATTGATTTTCAAAAGTCTATAGATTCTGCTGAGTGCATAGATTGTTTTAACTCTATGCAGATTCTATTAGATTGATTTATCATGATTTCTTTTAATTTATAAAGTCTATATATTATTTGAATAACAACAAAAAATAAAGAATAAAATGATTCAGTGGTGTATTATACAAATATAGTGGTTTTGAATTTTCAAAGTCAACATATGTTTATCAATCTTTTTTAATTTGGAATCAAATCGTTTTGTTAAAAATTTAAAAAGTTTGATGGTGAGTATTTGATTTGTTTGGAGATCACGAAACTGCTGCCCTTTTTGATTTATTATTAAAAGTTTGTATAATTTACTTACTGATATTTTTTCTTTGGCTTAATTAATGTATGTTTTGTTTGATTTCTTTTTTTCCCTCTGATTTTCTCTTTCAGGGAAATGAAATCAATGTTTGGAAAATAGAAATTTGTGGTTAGATAGAGAAGAAATTGTTTGTTTTCTTTAATTTATATTTGAAGAGGACCCGGAAGAATATTGCTTGGAGAAATGGGATTACTAAAAAATTTCTAATCTCAGATAAAATTATTAAATACATTTAATTTTAATATTAATGAGAGAATCTCAAATTCTTGAGGAAAACGAAGAGGTTTCTCAATACACATTTAGACCTAGAAAATCCATCAAAATTCTCCACTAAATGAAATCTATTAGAGTCTGTAGAGTTTTGAATACCAAGAGATTTCAAAAGATAATTTATCATCCGAATTGAATACCTCCAGATTTTATTGGACTTTTTAAATTCTAAATTGAATACCTCTAGATTTTAATGGACTTTTAAAAAGTCTAAATTGAATACATATGGACTTTAAAAGTCCTTAAAATCTTATAGGGTCTAGATTGAATACACATCTCTAAAATTGATAAAGAACCCTAAAGGAACAAGCAATCAAAAACCCGACAATCAAAGTAGTAGATTTGATCCCGAGAACCACACGGCGATATAACTAGAGCTGTCAAAATGGGCATATGCCCACGGGCATGCCCGCCCCGTGAGCTTAATGGGCGGGTATGGGGCTATGAATTCCATGCCCATTTAAATGCGGGTATTAATGGGCATACCCGTTCGGGTAATGGGCAATGCGGGTATGGGTGGGTTGCAACCGGGCATGCCCGCTTTGTTTTCTTTCTTCTAAATTTTGGATATGGATTAATTTTCACAGTTGAGACTTGAGAGCCAAAAGAAAGAGAAAAAAACCCCCTAAAAGCCCAAGATAAAATTTGAGTCGTGCTATATATCTTGGGTTTGAAGCCGTTCTATACTTCTATTACCCAAATATTAACGGTTTCATCTCCGAAGGTAACTAAATTATGTTCTAACTTACGATTTATCATTTACCATTTATAATGTTTTAAGTTATAACTTCTCAAGTTGTGTGTGTTTTATAGGTGGAGACGAGGAGGAGGAATCAACATTATCTAAGGTGGATTCAAATAATACTTCTAGTGTTCAAGATCTAGATCAATAGATAGAGGATATTAAAAAAACGTATATATTTTTTGTTGCTTTGACTTCAGCAATATGTTTGTTAATTTTGGATAGTTGATCTTGAATTATTTTTTAAATGATGGATTTTGATTGTTTTTTTTATAACTATTTTGTATATTATGGACTTTTATTTGATTGTTCTTGAACTATTTTGGATATTTATTTACCCTCTACACGACTATAAACTGCAACTGAATGAGAAATAATTACATTTTGTTGAATTTTTCGGATTTAATCTATTTTTTTTTAAAAACAAAATTAATAATAAGGGTCGCGGGCATGCCCATTTGCCCACGGGTATTCGGCGGGCGGGTACGGGCATCCCTTTTGATGGCCCGTGAAAAAAGCGGCCATGCCCGCCCATCCCCATTTAAGACATGCCCATGACGGGGCGGGGCGGGGAGGGCGAGCATACCCGTTTTGACAGTACTAGATATAACAAAGATCTCGAGCAACCATGGTCATGTGATTGGTGGATGAATGGCACAAAACTATCGTGTCGAATAGTTGATAAAGTCTATCGATACGTTACCAGGAAAGCTTTTAGCTTAGTGCTACTAGGCTGGATTGCAGGTTGCAACCCGCCTGCATGAAGCCAGAATCTATTTTGAACCTCTTGTCGTCATTTGACCCTTTGGCATGGATTCCCGAATTCATTCTCGTCCTGATCCACAGGAGGCTAGTCCCCGAAAATGCTCCTCTCCTAGTTTGTCGTTGGGGCTTAAATGGTCATATTCAAGATTAGCACAACTACTTCAACTACATTGTGTCTGTCGGGGGACACATAGTCAATTTTGCACATTCTGAGGGACTGCCCTGCAGCCAAGAAGGTCTGGAAGCACACTTTGAAAAGCCATAAACGATTCATGCAAGAACTTTTTGATTGAATTAATCTTACTTCAAAATAATATATCTTCTCCTGAAAAATTTGGCTTCTATTCCCTTTATATAGGGTTAAATTCGCAAGCCAAACCCAAAAAAAAAATAAAAAAATTATGTAGGATTCAACTAACTTGTTTCCATTCTTGTCCTTAATGGATTAGTAAAAATAATTAATAAAATAAACTAAAAATTGACTTAGGCTTGTAAAATAAGCTTAATGCCCAATTAAACCAATCTCATGGACACCATGCCCTTTATTAAAATATAATAAACGTGTAATGCCTAAACTGGATTGTAAACCCAGAATTTCGCCTAAACAACTAGACAACATGCATAGAAACTTTGCAGACAGTTTTAGAACTCCAAAATGACCAAATCTGATATTGTGGTTTTCATGAAAGTTGTGGATGTTTCTCTTAACTTTTCAATACCTATTGAATCAGATCCATTTGATTCCTAGATCGGAAGTCAAATTCGTTGTACAAAACTGTCTCAAAGCTGATTTTGACACCGATTTGCTCATCTTCCAAACATGGTGTAACGTAGGATGTGTCTCATCATTCTCTCTCTTTCGTAACGTAGGATGTGTCTCATCATTCTCTCTCTTTTCGAATGGATTCGTCCTTGAATCAGCTTCACCTATATTAAATAACCTCATAAGTACAAAGGAATGATACTTTTTTTTTCTTAAAAGGAGGATCGATAGTGTTTCCCCGCTTCCCCTTTAGCCTCGAACTCCTAATCTACCGGTTGGAAGTAAAACGTCTTACGGCCTGAGCTGCGCTTCATTGTCAAAGGAATGATACTTAACAATATAAATACGTGTAGGGAAAAAGAAGATTTCTTTAAGCAACCATTCAAAGAACTTAAAATTTCCAACACCAGAATCATCTAATGAGCTCACAAGAGAAATCTTCTCATATGAAAGCATGGGAAACACATGGCGAATTATGATAAGATGCAGCAATGAGGATGTTCTAGCATGAATACAAAAAAGTTGTAATTGATAATAACAAAAAACTTTCCTAGTCCAAGATTACATCTAGCTACAATATCGTATACCAAACCTTCATCTCGAGCCATTTCCCATTTTGCACAAGAACTGTACTTGCTCTTAAAGTTTCTTTAACAACAGTTCATATAGTTTCACGGACAACAAATCAACTTTGAAAGAAAATTCCACAAATTCTAATGACACGTTTGATACGTTGGAATTGAATGGAATGGAATGAAATCCTTTTTCAGGCAGAATCGCTTTCCATCCAGAATAACTTCGGAATCCTCTTTCCATTCTAGTGTTTGGAAGGAAAAATCAGAATAAAATATCGATTCCTTTTCTGTGTTTGGTAAAACTATATTTTAATGTCAGAATGGAATGAAATTAAATACAATATGGTTTAAATGCCCTTTTAGCATATACTAACGATAAAACCTAATTAAACCTTCCTTACAAAATCTTACTTGACATTATATAACAAAAATATATATGTATAACTATATATATTGGTGAAACATAATTTTTATTAAAATGTCAACACAGTGTTAAAAATATCGTTACTTTTAAATTTAAAAATAGATTTTTTTTTATGGGGGGGGGGGGATACAGGAATTGATCACAGGGTCTTACCCCTGTGATGAAATAGCCTTACCACTGGGATATTCTGATTCCCATAATTTAAAAATAGATTTAAAAACTATTACCAAGAAAAAGAAATATTTATAAAATTATCATTTATGAAATTATACTAAGTGAAATAAAATATATATGACTAAATATCAATATGTTGCTATGTAAAATGAACATCATAATTAATTAAAAGAGGGGGTATAAAAGTCAGTTATTATTTATTGATAATTCCAGCTTTCTCCTGGAAAGGTCATTTCATAGGTTTTGGTGTGGAATGACATTTCTCATTTCTTTTTCTTGGAATCGTCATTCTCGTGGAATAACCTTTCCAACTTAAATTGGTCAAACCAAATACTTAAATGGAAAGACAAGTTAAAATCGTTATTTCAATTTATTCCAGCGTACCAAACTTACTATAAGAATTTGAAACACCTCTTTAAAAGGTAAGTGATATCCCCAAGATACTTCACTTCAAAGATCTCTATTACCAATAAAAAAGATATGCTTCATAGAAGGATGAAATTGTTCACGTGAAGCAATAAAATCTAGATTAATCCTCCTAAAACATGATTTCCCAATTTCCTTTTCACAAGAAAATAAAGATGAAAAGGTTATCAAAGGTGTATCTACAAATACAAAACTATCAACAAATTTTGAAGAATAAACTTGCTCAGCATTTATATCTACGAAAGCCCAATGATAGCTCAAGCTCATATTTCCAACAAATATTATGCCACTCTTATGTAAAGTGCAATTTCTAAGTAGCATGATTTCAAGTTCACTGGAATCTCCAAAGGATGAGTTACCAAGAATAAGACAAGGTAAAGCTATCAAAGAAGTTAACTTGGCAAACAAAGCTATCAAAGAAGTTTCAGATTTATCTAAAGAAAACAATTGATTCACCATTTTCAATCATGTAATTCACCTTCTCATTATCATTAATGTGCCGCTTCATGGAAGAATTATAATCATAAAAAAGATTACATGACCACAAATCTTTCTTCTCAATGTTAGCTCATAACCACAAAAAATAATTATGCAATGAACCTTTGAAATTAGTTAGAAGTCTCATAACATCATAATTTTCACTTAGTTGCAATTCATATTTAAAAAACATAAGAGTGGTGAATTGTGTTTTTGTAAACTTATAAACTTTCTTCTAAGTGAAGAGAAAAGGTGTACACAAAAACAAGATAAAAAACTTGTAAAGAAGAAGATCAAAGACAAAGGATTTAGAGTGGTTCGACTCCCACAAAAAATCTACGTCCACTATCTTTAGACAAACCTAAGGATTTCAAAACTTCACTAATTTCCATTTACAACAAATGAAGGTGGGATCAACCTCTTTTACATAAGTGGACAACTCACAATGAGTTTTACCCCCAACCACTTAACTAGACCACAAAGAGCCTAACTCACTAAGATCTTTTACAAATCTCACTAAGAGAACAAAACGCACAAAGAGCTGTCCTAACTTACAACGAGCTAATCTCACAAAGAGATGGGAAAATATATAACCAAGATATCACCTTAAAGTGATGGATTTGTTATAAGTGTAAGCACAAAACTTTCTAAGCTCAAATGATTTTGGTCACTCTTGTTTATCACATTAAATTGTAAAGAATTGGTAATAAATGAAGCTTTGAATGAGAGGATATTGAATGTTGTCAGGCCCGTAACCCGGACGATGACATGGCAACACCCAAGTCAATGGGATACCGAACCAAAATGCTAAAAACGAACCCTCATTTATTATACAATTAATGAAAATGAAATAACATCATTATTATGTTCTTACATAACCAAAAAAGGAAAATACTATTGTTTAACAATTGTAATATTAAAGGAAAACTAGTCTTGCTATTACATCCACGATCACATTAAGTCATCCTCGAAATCTTCATCAACAATATCATCAATGGTACCCTCAATGTAATCATCTGCAAAAGGGGGGAAATAATGGGGTGAACTACTAGACTGGCTCACTAAGCATCCATCACCCTTGGGATGACGCAGTAATTAAAACTCAAATCTGTTTCCCAAGCCCAAAATATTTGTAATACAAGTTAGCACAATTATCTTATAAATGCAGTTAAAACAGTAAACAAAAGTTTGAAAGCGGATAGAAAACGAAAATCAGAACAAAACTGAACATAGTATGGACAGGGGTCCGGTCCACCAAACAGAGGGACCCGGACGACGAGATCAGGACAAAAACTTTGACAAAACAATTCGGATGATCGGAGGGGCGAGTTGATCAACGGTAATGGCTTCGGTCGAGGGGACTTTCATCCCAGTAGATTGCATTTCACTGCTGGTCATCCGGAAAACTCCAATAGTTTGTCCGAATGATGGTAAAAGGGCTTCGGTCGACCGGTCCAGAACAACCATTTTCATGTACAATTTAACAAAGGAAAAAGTGTTTTCTGCAACTTTCGAAAAAACAGTCCCAAATACCCCTTTTTTTTTTATTCCAAACACATTCTAAAACATATACAAAACTCTCACATAACAGGCTCAAACTATACACATCAAATCTGACACTAATGGATCGAAAATCGTGCTATGAGCACCATGAACTACTCATGCATTACAAAAAGATGTTTCTAGCGATGAACCAACACATATAATTCACACAATTGAGCTCACTTGCCAGGCCATGACTCTAACTCTAGTAACAACCCCTAACATTAACCCGTTAAGGAGGGCCTGATTGTTAGTAGTGCCCTAGGACCATGAACATATGTTGTACGTTTTTATATTTTGAGCATGTTGTTTGAATAGTTAATTTTGCTTTTGAACATCAAATATGCGATTTGATAGTAAAACTCATTAGCTTATATAATTACTATTCTGATTGTCCCTAGTTTTATGGAATGTTATATACAAGAAATAAAACTAGTATGATGTTTGATTGATGATCATGTTTTACTGATTATGTGTAATGGATACTGTAAGCCCTAAGGGCGAACAAACTCGGTTTTTGATAATGTACAAACGTCTGATGTTGTATCTAATGGTTTCAATCTTTGTGATAGAATAATGGTTTCACTAAAGTGGAAGCTCTAAGTACTTCGATCAAGCCGTGCTCAAGACTAAATGATTACATTCCTTTAGGCACATCTCTCAAGACTTGAAGATTGAAGGCTTAGGTGTGGTTAGAATAGCTTAACATATCGTTATATATATCTTAAAGCTCTAACCATTGCTCACATGAACTTAGGATCACAACACTATTGTCTTGCACTTTTAAAAATAGTTTTCTTAAAGCTCAGTTTTAAAAATAGTCTTTAAAACTTGTTCCCTTCTCAAAAGCCATTGGTTTCATTGTCTAAGACTTTGAAAATTGTTTTTCAAGTATTAGTTATCCTTTTGAGAAAACCATTTTGACCTTAAAAGATTTCAAAACTTGTGAAAAATCAACTTCTCTTGAATCCATGAAATTCGGATCATCCGAGCTTAGCACGGATCATCCGAACCAAAACAGAGAGTTGAGTTTTTGGGAACCAGGTGTCCCGGTCGACCTAGTTTGACTTAGGATCGTCCGATCCTTTTGATCGGATCATCCGAGGTAACTTGCGGTCAACCGAACTCTGCGAAAACTAGCCGTTATATAACTGTTTTAAAAGTTGTTTTTTGGATTCTTTTGAAAAGTATAAAAGCTCTATTGCAGAGGAATCTTTATACACCAACCAGAGAGAATATACATTGATTATACAAAAAGATTTAGCACTTTCAAAGGATATCCAACTTTATTCAAGTATTGAAAAGTTCAAAATCACCATCTCTCTTGCAAGACACAAGTTGTTGAGTCATAAGTTCTAAGAGCATTAAAGTAAGATCTTTAAAGGTATCTATCCTCCACTATTTGAGTGTGTAACTTTCTCTTTATATCTCCATCTTTCCCTCTCTTAGTGATAGGGTATTTATTGTGTCAAGTTCTACTTGGTGTGGGCTTTGTACTCTTAGTGAGTGAAGTTTATAATTGTGGTTATTTGTGTAAAACTCTTTGTGAGTTAGCCACTTGTGTAATTACTTTTCTTAGTGAAGTGGTTGAAAATCCTTGGGTGAAGCTCTAGGTAGTGGACGTAGATTCTTTGTGAATCGAACCACTCTAAATCTCGTGTCTTGCTTTCATTGGTTTATTCTTGCTTCTTTTTCACCTTATTTCAAATACAAGTTTCACATTCCAACAAGTTTGAAGGTTAAAAAGAAGCCACTTTTATAAAAACCCAATTCACCCCCCCCCTCTTGTGTTTTTCAGATACAAATCATATCATAGATACATATTGGGATATATTGTATCGGACGTGATCCGAAAGAGAAGTGATACTTCATGGTTCTTTTAGTCATAAGTATTACTTCTTCAATACTATTTGGAATCCTTAGACCTTATGTCTCCATCGTTTCCAGCATGAATTGAGCTATGTTTTAACTCAACCGAACGTTATTTTTAATCGAGTAATTAATACGACTAATTATCGGATGTAGTATCCCATCATGGCTTGAATGTGAGAGGCATTGTAAGGGATTTGTCCGTCTCTAATTGGAGAGATAGATCCATGGGCCCCTCGATAGGGAAGACGGTTTAAATGCATGGTCGTGCTCAAATGTATTTAATAAGTGGTTATTAAATATTATTTGTTGGAACAATATACTTGGAGATCGAGCAGAAATATAATTAAGCTTTATAAGGATGACAACTACATGCCTTATGATTAAATGGGATATCGCAAGAAAAATGGATTAAATAGTGGATTGAGATTAGGTAATCGTTCCACCGATCATTCATTCACTCTGGGCAGTCTCAATGCCCTGTTAGGGACCGCTTGACACTTATGAATACATACTGCTACTAAATATGTTTTCATTATCATTGTAATATGAACTAATAGGGTCACACACATAGACGAGTTAAAGGGTTTTATGTCCAGATTCAATGCATCTAGAACGTGTCTAGGTTCGTTGTATCTGACATTTATTTTTCGGAGAATAATAAAATGTTATCATTCGAGTTAGAGATTAAGGATGGGCAATTTCTATTTTTGGCTTCTGCTGGGATTACATGGGAGTTATTTTGCGATAAAA
This sequence comes from Vinca minor, assembly GCA_026122235.1. Classification (NCBI taxonomy): domain Eukaryota; kingdom Viridiplantae; phylum Streptophyta; class Magnoliopsida; order Gentianales; family Apocynaceae; genus Vinca; species Vinca minor. The sequence continues at coordinate 1,299,827 of JAOCZM010000235.1, forward strand.
ACTCCCACAACCAGAAGATATTGGGATTACGTGGGAGTTGATTTTCGGAACAAACTCGCATGCCATATATAATCTTCTTTTTGGCGAAACCCTAGGGATCACCTTCCTAGCTGTAAAAACCAAAACCACGAAATAAAAATCTGCCATCCCTTCTCTTTAGAGTTTTTAGAACTCAGAAAAATACATTGCCTAGCACTCGCTGCTCGTATCGTAGAGTGAATCCCAGAGAGAGAAATTCTGCAAGGGACATCTTTTGGTGGTTGCAGCGCAGTATCTGAAACCATAATCCAATTCGAAAAATCGTAAGTCTTTTAAGGGTGTTTTTTCTGATTCCCATAGTGAGAACGGATCCTTCCGGGGACGATTTGTGGGTGTTTAGAACGAGTTTTTGCCTATGAATCTCTTCACTGAATACTTAACATGGGTTCGGATATTAACCCTCCAAACAACGATGCCTGAATTTAAGGACACATAAGTTATGACATTACCCACCCATATGAGCTCCACAACACTGTTAAAAGCCCCACTTTTTATCCACGTTAGGAACCGAGTCAGAACAGAATAGAGACAGAGACATAATCAGAGAGTGCTCCCGGGCACTTTAAACATATATATTTTGATGATGTCCTAGTATAGGTCATTGACAGACAGAAGCTCTAATTGGGAATAACAACTCTTGCTACAGCTAAGACAACAATTCTTGCTCCGTTGTCAACGTGTGGGTCCACTTCTCCCTTTGTTAGCTCCCTATTCATTTGCAGCCCCTGCAAATTCATACAAATGTGAGAACCACAGTCGGTATCTAATACCCAAGAGGAAGTAGTAGTAGACAAGTTTATTTCTATAACACAAATACCCTAGCCAGAAGCAACATTTTCCCAATTTCCAAGCTCCCCCCCCCCCCCCCGAAAGATAGCTCTTACAGTTCCATTTTTCAATGTCCTCGCTCACCACAATGGTGACAAGTATCATCCTTAGCCTAGCCACATCGCCCTTAACTTTCATTGTTTTCCCGAATTGTCTAGGCTTGCCCTTAGGTTTGCCATATTGCTTGCCCTTGGGCTTACCAACACCCTCGCCTATGTTATTAACCATCATTATGGCTTTGGACTTGCCTATTTCCTTCTCAGTAGTCCTTAACAAATTCAACAATTCATGAAGGGGTTTGTCTATCTTATTCATGTTGTAGTTTAATACAACATGACTGTACGATTCAGGCAACGATTGCAGAATCAAGTCAGTGGATAGCTCCTAGACAAGAGAAAATCACAGTCTACCTAGGTTCTCAATATAACCTATCATTTTTATAACGTGAATTCCGGCTGGTGTTCCCTCTGTCATCTTGCACTAAAATAGAGACTTTGACACGTCAAATCTCTCCTAGCGAGCTTGACCCTAAAAAAGTTGTTTTAGATGATTAATCATGTCTAATGCACCCATTTCCTCGTGTTGCTTCTGAAGCTCGGAGGTCATAGTTACTAGTGTTAGTAGTGCCCTAGGACCATTAGCATATGTTTTACGTTTTATATCTTTTTGAGCATGTCTTTGAATAGTTAATTTTGCTTCTGAACATCAAATGCGTGATTTGATAGTAAAACTCATTAGCTTATGTAATTACTATTCTAGTTGTCCCTAGTTTTATGTAAGGTTCTTTACAATGAAATAAAACTAGTATGATGTTTGATTGATGATTATGTTTTACAAATCATTGTAATGAATACAAATCAAATCATAGATGCAATATATTGAGATATATTGTATCGGACGTGATCCGTTAGAGAAGTAATACTTCATGGTCCTTAGTCATAAGTATTACTTCCTCAATAATATTTTGGAATCCTTAGACCTTATGTCTCCATTGATTCTAGCATGAATGGAGCCACGTTTTGGCTCAGTCGGACGTTACTTTTAATCGAGTAATTAAAATGACTGATGATCGGATGTAGTATCATTTCATGGCTTGAATGTGAGAGGCATTGTAAGGAATTTGTCCCTCTCTTATTAGAGAGAGGTGTCCATGGGCCCTCGATAGGGAAGACTGTGTAAATGCATGGCCGTGCTCAAATGTATTTGATAAAGTGGTTTTTAAATACTATTTGTTGGAACAGTCTACCTGGAGATCGAGCATAAACACAATTAAGCTTTATAATGGTGATGACTACCATGCCTTATGCTTAATTAGGATATCGCGAGACAAAGGGATTAAATAGTGGATTGATATTAGGTTCCGCCGTAAATTCATTCACTTTGGGTAGTCATAATGTTCTGCTAGGGACCGCTTGTGATTTACGAACACATACTGCTACTAAGTGTATTTTCGTTACCATTGTGATATGAACCTACAGGGTCACACGCATAGACGAGTTAACGGGCTTCATGTCCAGATTCAATGAATCTAGAATGTGTCTAGGTTCATTGTATCTGACATTTGTTTCTCTGAGAATAATAAAACGTTATTATTTGAATTAGAGATTAAGGAGGGGCATTTTGGTATTTAGTTATAGCTGGGATTACGTGGGAGTTATTATCCGATAAAGACTCCCACTACCAGCAGAAGTCCAGGGGACGTGGGAGTTAAAGACTCCCACTGCCAGGAGAGGTGGTAAGGACGTGGGAGTTGTGTTTGAAACAACCTCTCACACCCTATATAACCTTCTCTTAACCGAAACCCTAGCGACTAATGCTTGAGCCAAAAAAAAAAATACCAGAAACCTAGAAATCAGATTGCTTGTTTTCGCTCTCCATTTCTCTCTAAATTCCCGAAACTCAGAAAAACGAAGAGCTAGCAATCGCTGTTCGTTTCGTCGCGTGGATACCGGTATAGAGTAATTCGCAAGGGAGGACTCAAGGTGATTGCTGCTAAGAGCCCAAAGTTAGAATCTTTAACCGGAAAAATGTAAGTTTTTCGTCTACTTTAGATTCGTTTTTGTATGAGCGGATCCTTCGGGGGAGGACTCATGGGTGTTTAGAACGAGTTTCTACCCATGAATCTCTTCAACTAGAACTAAACTTGACATATCTAAATGCTTTCGATAAGCATTATTTCAGCGGTCGTAGACCTAGTGTATGGTTGATCATGAATAGGATCTTCGAGAACATATAGATTTTTGTCATGTTTGAGAACGATTCTCAAATTTCTGTACCAATCGAGGAAGTTTCCTCCCTCAAGTTTGTCATTCTCAAGGACATATCGCAACAAATGCGAGTTTGATGCAACAGTTACATTTGCCATTATATATACAATAAAGATTTCGCAAAGTTAAAGTATTATATTTTAAAATCATTAATATGTCTTTAATTACTGATTCTTCCACTATTTTCTTCAAATGAATAACCCTCAAGTATTCATTCGGAAAGTTCAAACTTTCTAGTAGACCAAGATCCATATGAGGCTAGTCACTCGTACGAGGGCATCCCGAACCTTTGGTTTTGGACTTCTGATTATTTATAAAATGGGATCCCTGGCCTGTTGGGAAAGCTGTTGGAGCAGGGAAAGCATCGGGCTGACTGGTCTCCTCTGTAAATACCTTCAATGTCTTCTAAAAAGCTGAATGTCTCTTGGGTTAGGAGGTTTGACTCCGAAGCTTTAGTCTGTGGACTCGGACGGGAGGGTACCCTAGTTACCAATGTCTCACACTTAATGACTGGGTATGTGGTTGGGAAATCACGGTCCGTGTCTGGTGTAAGGCTGATATTGACTAAAGGCTTGGCCATTCATACACCCATTTTTACTTTGAATCTGACATCCGGAATGATCTTCTTATTTCAGAAGGTTATTTTTTAAATTGAATCAAAGAAATAATATTCCTGATAAAAAGAATGTTTCCTGAGAAGAAAGTATTTCTGAAATGTTTTTGAAAAGGAAAAATATTTCTGATTAATGAAAGGTTCTCCGTGTCTTCAAAAAGAAAATGCTTGCGAAATAAAATGAATTTCAAAACACTGCACTCACTTCACTGGGAACACCCTGAGTTATTTATATCTCTCTCTTTTTCTGTTTTCAGTTTTAGTTTTTGTAGGATTGAGCGGAATAGAATAAGAACCTTTTCAAGTATAGCGTTGGATCCAAGATAAAGAATTGAGTCAAGGTTAGACACTAACCAAGATTAGAAAACTTTTGAATCCAATCGAAGACCAAATTCAACTTACAAGCCATAGAATATAATATTGTTTCTTAGAAATTTTATTTTTTTATCCACATATACTTTATGTTGTAAAAGATAGAACCCAGTGCCGAGAGCACGCAGCATTCCTGGACCAAAAGGGTTGGGTGTCAAAAAGGCGACCATCATTGGCAGAAGCTTTTCTGGGTTGGGTTGCATTATGTTTGGTGGTGGAGGCATTCTCTATTATTTGAGCAATATTTTTAATTTTCTCAACTCCTCCGTAGAATAGAAATCATATTACATATCGTGAATTATCCAAAGCTACAGAGGTAGCAAATGCGACTTTGGTTCTAAACTTGTAATTGTATCCTCCTATTTGTTTGATATATAAGATCCATTTTTCAAAAAAGCAAAAGCATTACTATTAGCACATCTTACCCACCTTACAAAGTGTGAGATATCTATTGCTATGTAACTTTTTTATTGTTCTAGGATCATCACGATTCTTCCACTTTCCCTCCTTGAGGAAGCGTTGGAGAATTGTTTTAATTATAATGACTTTGTCCAATTTATTATCATTGAGTAATCTAATTGTTCACAAAAAAAGGTTAAACGTTTAATTTTTTTGTCTTAAATTTGGAAAGCGCCCTAGAAGTTTGGGTAAGTTTCAGTTGAGTGCAAATTAATTTAATTCTATCAACTAGGTAACCAGAACAAGGTTGCATCCAAATCAAAGTAACGACCACTTGAAATTTCTAAAATACCTTTGGCATCTTATTAAATGACAATCATTTTGAAAAAAATAATTGTCATAATTTTATGTCCACTAAATAATTATAAACCTATCTATACTCAAAATATTATTTAGTGTATTTAAAAAACATTAATACCGTTATGATTTACATTATTAAATTTCTATTATTTCATTAAAAACCCTAAAAAATGAAGAAATTCAAAAATAAAACCCTGAATAAGCTATTAAAGGTGGAAAATCACAGAGGGAAAAGGGGGAGCACCGATACAAGGATGAATGGGGGTTGCACTGCGAGTTTTAACTCCTCCTCATCTTCATCATCATCATCATCATTAAACTCTTGACGATGCTATATTTCCCTCTTGTTTATTTACCCCCTTCGGATTCTTCTTCAAGCTCGTCGCCGCAAGAAGGAAATTGAAGGGGGTCACAAGAGAAGGAGAGTAAAGGATGGGAACGGGTTGTGAGAAAGGACGAGTTACATGGGTGGGATAAAGAGGGACGCATGTGATGGGGGACTTGGAGTGGGATGGGCAAAGGAGTTACAAACAATGATTCTACTGGGGTTGAAGAGTAAAGGTAGAGAGGGGTTTATGCGGGGAAGAGTTAGTTGAAGATGTGATGTACTCCGGAGGGGGTGATAGAGTCACGGATGATGGAAATGATGACAACAATGGCAATATCTGTGGCGACGACTATGGTTGGGTAGAAGAAAATGATCATTGCGGTTAGGTTTAGAAGCCTATACTTAGGTTGGGTTGAGTTGGGTTTAATTTGGAGGTATTTTAGGTAAGAAACAAAATTTGTGTTAAAAACGATTAAAAAAGCACCAACAACTGTTACTTTTTTGCTGAAAACTTGATTAGGGTACCCAATCAGGAACTGATGTAGTATTAAATGACAGGGGCACCGAAATATAATCTGCTACATTACTCGTAATTAATCAAATTACATGTGTATAAGGTTGTATTAGCATGCTAGTTTAGTTTGTCACCTGCGTTAAGATGGATCGTCAAGAAAGGAACAACAATGAAGACAATGACTTCGACATATCATTAGCCGCATTTGCACGCCAAGGTCTTATGGGTAATAAGGGATGGAATACGACAACAGTTGGCATGGATCAACCAGAATCTTTGAATCAACGACATGCACCACCACCGCCAGTAACTACGGTGATTCCAATCGATTTAACAACAACACTTACCATGTTAGCTAAAGTGTTACAGAATCAGCAGACTCAGATCAACCAGAACGGAGAGGTTCCACGGGAGCTGAGGGTTGAAAATGATATGGGAACATAATATGAGTGGATGAGAAAGATGGGTATGGTAGCGTTTGATGAAAACGAGATACCGGATCAGGCGGAGAGGTCGATTGAATAGATGGAACAGAAATTGGAGATTATGAGAGTGCCGGAGGATGCTAAAGCCACCGTTGTGATCGCCTCGTTAACCGTGGAGACAGCGGAATGGTGGAAGGGTGTTGCCCGATCTATGGGGACAATTTAAGGGAGCCTTTATGGAGCAGTGCTTTTCAGAGACTTATAGGATGGAGAGGCAGAACCAGTTCTTCGAACTGCAACAGACCGAATGAATGAAAGTGGCAGAGTATGCGGGCAAGTTTAATTCCCTGGGTAAGTATGCATCAGATATCATTCAAGATCCTTCAATGAGAACTCAAAGATTTGTTCGTGGCTTATTAACTCGGATTCGGGGAAGGTTGTATGGTAATCGTCACACCACTTAACGGGATGCTTACCAACGAATTTTGGACATTAAAGCGGAGTTTTCAATGGCCAATGCAGAACATGAAAATAAAAGACCTCACTCGGTAATGGTTCAAGGACAGGGTTCTAGGCCTATAAGTTCAGTACATTTGGCAGCCCGTGAAAGGTTCGTTCTGGCATCTAGACCAACATCCGGTTCTAGCCCAGTAGTAAGGACATGGGCTACTATGGTTGATGGTTGAAGACCGAAGACTACACCAAGTATCTATCTAACAGTGAGTGAATGTGCTATTTGTAAACGAAGACATCCGGGAGAGTGTCGTACCATATTTGTATTTTTGCATGCATATAGAGCCACTGTATCTAGCGAGGGTTTCTAGTGTTTATGTATTGTTTGGTGTAAGAAGGGGAATATGTGATATCCTAAACTTTTTTATCTTAAATTTTCTTGAATTATGTGCTTCTACGTGTTATCATATTTGTTAAGGGACCTTTTGGCATGATTAGGAATTAGAGGGACCTAAGTGTTAATTTTAGAAGTTAGATTTTAGTTATGTTAGAAGGGAGTTAAAGATATGGAGGTTATGAAAGGGTAGTTAGTGTTGAGATTTCAGTTTTAGAAGGAGAGAAGAAAAAGAGAAACTAGATTGGAAATTATGTGCATTGACTTTAGAACTTCAGGCAGAGGGATAAAACGTACTCTGGTCGTCCTCAATTTTTTACCAAGGCTAGAAGATTTCTAGGACTACAATCTGAACGATGGAGATCGGATTCCAACTGCTAGTTTCAGAGAATTTTCCACCGGAACATAGGTCTGAATTTCTAGGAAAATTTGGTGATTAACAACCTTTAGAGTTTTGTTAAGCGTTTAAGGTAAGGTTCTTACAATATTGTATTTTTTGTCCAAAAGCATAAAATGTAATTGTTAGCCCTAAGGGCGATCGAACTCGGTTTTTGATAATGGACAAACACTTGATGTTGTGTCTAATGTTTATATCTTTGTGATAGAATATCGGAACATATATTGGAAGCTCTAAGTACTTCAATCAAGCCATGATCGAGGTTCAAAGTCATATTATTCAAGGCTCATCTTTCAAGATTGAAGATTGAAGACTTAGGTTTGGTTAGATTAGCTTTGTCGTTATAAGTCATTATCTTATAAGCTCTAACCATTGCTCTCATGAACATAAGCTCTACACTCAAGTCTTGCATTCACACAAACAAGTTTTCAAAAGGCTTAGTTTTCAAAAGGATTCTTAAAATGTGTTCGTATCTTAAAAGCCTTTGTTTTCTAAGTCTAAGTCCTTTAAAATGGTTTTCCAAGTGTTCTTACTTGTTACCTTTTAGGAAAACCTTTTAGACTTCAAAAGACTTCAAAAGATTTGAAAACGTGTGAAAAATCAGCTTGGAGGTTCGGTCAACCGAGCTCAAGGTCGGATCAACCGACCAGAAACTGAGAGGTCTGAAGAGCTGGTTCGGTCGACCTATAGGTAGTTCGATCGCCCTTAGGGCTAACAATCTCCCCCTTTTTGATTATGACAAACTTTGATGTAATTAGATAGGATATGGACAATTTTAAGTACAAGGAAGCATGGCAAAAGGATATAAGAACAAATAACTGTAAAGCTAAGTGCTTATAAGATAAACCAAGATAGAATGAGAAACATAAGCACTAGCATGTTAAGTTCTTTTGCCATATACATTAGGGACTCTTTGAAGAGCCCTATTTCCCAACCAACCTCCTTGCCTCCTTCCTTCCATACTATAGCATTCTTGTGTGTAAAATACATACCTTGGTTTACACAAGAAGCTAACTTACCATTTTCATCAATGTCGATGTGAGTGCAAAGGATCCTATTACAAAGAACATGCTCACACAAACATTAGAACTATCAATGGTTTGTTATCATCAAAACAACATATGATATTTTGCCCTTCGGGCTAACAATCTCCCCATTTTTGATGATGACAAAACATTGATGCAAATGGGAATAATATGCAAAAATAAGATACCAAATATATGCATGAGATAAGGATATTAAGAATCCAGACAAGTAGAAGTTTTCTCAAAACAATTCTACTCCCCCTATATTAAAGAATCCCTTATCTCTCCCATTTTGCAAGTTCTAAGCTATCTCCTTTTGTAACTTACTTCCCTTGGCACATTTGCAACACTAAAAACTCTCCCTCTTTTTGTCAAAATCAAAAAGGGATATCAGAGCGCCAATAAGAAAAGCATTTTTACGAAAAGTAAAGATTCATATTGGAGAAGCTTGATGAAATTTAATAATCCTCCCCATAAAAAGACAAACTTAAAAACCATGGAAACAACTTGATGGTCTTGTAGATTGATAAAATAAGAACCAAAAGATCAATCCTAAAGACCAAAAATAATTATAAAGAAGGATTACTTATCAATAAGCTTGGTTGATTTCTAAAAACAAAGAGTCTATAATGACACATAAAACCAAAAGATGGTCATGTGTGGCTCAAAAAGAATATCAACCTAAGCTAAAAACAAAGGAGATAGGGAATAAACCTTAAAGAACAATCTCCCCGTTTATCAAACATACGATGTTAGCTATTTGAGATAAAACCAAGTATGATACCAATTGACCAATTGTAAAACATGATACCAATTGTAAATATAGCCAATTGTAAAACACGTTTGAAAATATAGCTAACAAAGTACAAGTGGAAGTGATACCATGAATACATAAGATAAGCACATGTATCACAACCAAAAGAAGTAGAGGAAGTGTAATACAACCCTTAGAGTACATTCCTCTAACAAGTTAATGGTTAGCTAAATGAGTGTAACAACTCTTAAAGTAATACTAACCAAAAACCATGATGAGATCACAAAGAATAAGAGAATAAAGAATATGATCTCAAAGTTATTAAGGGAGAGTATATGTGATACCAATTGAAGACAAAAACATTTATAACACATATAACTTCCAAAATAACTTACACAAGTTGGCTATAAGAGTTAAAAGAAGAAAAGCAAGCCAACAAGTGATGTGATGATGTAAAATATGAACAATTGAGCATACATCACATATTATGAGGGAGGTATGAGTTGAAAACATTTGAAAAACTCCCTCTCAGGTTGTGCCACTTCCAAACACACAAATAGACACAACCCATGGCATAATCAATGCCACAATCACAATTTATATCCTAAGTCAAGCATCTAGACGATCAACCACATAAGATAAATGCTAAAGACTTGAATAAAAACACAAACCCCTATAAGCAATAAAGATCAAGTGAAAGCAAAAACATAGCATATACAAACTCCCCCATAGCATAAGACACTAAATAATAGAGGGGAGGGGGTCGTAGTTGAACACAAAACAATGATCACCTACAAGAGATGAGTTAAGCCTTGTACCTCAATGCTCTTAGAGCTTGAACTTCTTACCATTTTGGTTGATCTTCTTTATCAACAAGTCCATAGAGGCCTTTTGTGTGATCATTATCTTTTGAAGCTCATAGAGAGGTTGACATGTGATTGCTCCATTTTCTTTGTTGTTCATCCTTGATTGATGAGATGAAAGCAATCTCCTCTTCTATTCATGACAATTGTAGAGTCATCATTGATGGGTGACTTTTCTTTTGATGAACCCTCTACAATCTTGTGATCCTTGGCACTTGACTCTTTTCTTGGAGTCTTAGCTCACTTGTGCCATTCCTTGTAGTTCATATCTTCTTCTTGAAGTTTAGAACTCTTTGTTACCTACAGGGAAATCTTGAGAGCAAATATGGTACCTTTTTAAAGGTCCTTTATGATTAGCTCAAAATCTCAAGTAAACACATATATGCTTAAGGATCATGCAAATCAAAAACCAAAACAACTAGATGGATTCTTAAATGAATATGACAAGACAAAACAAGAATCAATCAAGTTGCATAAGCTACATCTCATAGATACCTTAGCTAAACTCAACATGTACAATAATGAACATGCTAAAGGTTATCTATATGAATATAACATTCAAGAATGTGAGATGCAACATATATAAGAGCAAGCATTTAAATATATCAAAAACACTTAAACACAATAATTAAAGTGTTAAGAGAAGGTGATTTTGATACCTTTGCTTTCTTACCAAGTGATGAAGATATTGTATTGACACTTAGGCTCTTGTCATCACTTGATGCTTTGCTCTTTGTATCTAAGCAACTTGGTTCTTCAATTGATTAACATTTGAGCTTTGAGAATCCAAGTGTTAAGGAGTGCTTTTGAATTTCTTCATTTGGCACATCTCCTTTAACTTCTCCCCAATGCCACTTCTCTTCAAATCAAGTCCATTTAAGCTTTGTGGCATTCATCTAACTTATAATAACCTATAAGATCAAGGGAGGAGTAGCTTTTGGTACCCACTTTTGTTTGGGTCCTTGGGGGTTAGTTGAAATACGTTTAACTTTCCAAATAGTTTTTACCCCTTTTTCAATCTTCCTCTTAACATGACATCTAGCATTAGTATGACCATGTTTTCCACAATATGTGCAACAAATGTGTGGCTTAGAAAATGTTTTCAATCTTCCTTTGCACTCACATCGACATTGATGAAAATGGTAAGTTAGCTTCTTGTGTAAACCAAGGTATGTATTTTACACACAAGAATGCTATAGTATGGAAGGAAGGAGGCAAGGAGGTTGGTTGGGAAATAGGGCTCTTCAAAGAGTCCCTAATGTATATGGCAAAAGAACTTAACATGCTAGTGCTTATGTTTCTCATTCTATCTTGGTTTATCTTATAAGCACTTAGCTTTACACTTATTTGTTCTTATATCCTTTTGCCATGCTTCCTTGTACTTAAAATTGTCCATATCCTATCTAATTACATCAAAGTTTGTCATAATCAAAAAGGGGGAGATTGTTAGCCCTAAGGGCGATCGAACTCGGTTTTTGATAATGGACAAACACTTGATGTTGTGTCTAATGTTTATATCTTTGTGATAGAATATCGGAACATATATTGGAAGCTCTAAGTACTTCAATCAAGCCATGATCGAGGTTCAAAGTCGTATTATTCAAGGCTCATCTTTCAAGATTGAAGATTGAAGACTTAGGTTTGGTTAGATTAGCTTTGTCGTTATAAGTCATTATCTTATAAGCTCTAACCATTGCTCTCATGAACATAAGCTCTACACTCAAGTCTTGCATTCACACAAACAAGTTTTCAAAAGGCTTAGTTTTCAAAAGGATTCTTAAAATGTGTTCGTATCTTAAAAGCCTTTGTTTTTTAAGTCTAAGTCCTTTAAAATGGTTTTCCAAGTGTTCTTACTTGTTACCTTTTAGGAAAACCTTTTAGACTTCAAAATACTTCAAAAGATTTGAAAACGTGTGAAAAATCAGCTTGGAGGTTCGGTCAACCGAACTCAAGGTCGGATCAACCGACCAGAAACTGAGAGGTCTGAAGAGCTGGTTCGGTCGACCTATAGGTAGTTCGGTCGACCTATGTGTGCCTCTTCGGTCGACCGACCTAGGCCAAGTGGATCCGAAGTTCAGTTTCGGTCAACCGAACTCTGTTTTGAACTAGCCGTTTTCTGTCCGTTATAGAGTCGTTTTTCAGCCATATTTGAAATGTATAAATACTCCTAAGCTAGAGAAACATTCTAGGACTTGCAAATACATTTGACATTGATTTCTTATCAAGTCTAAACACCTTCAAAGCAAAAACACTTCATGATCTAAATCATTCAAAGGTGTTCTTTCAAAAGCAAGACAAAGAGTGAACTTCATATGTTCAAGAGCTATTATTGATTGTGCTTCAAAGGTATACATTCTCACTTTTAAGAGTGATCAATCTTTGTATTTAAACATTCAATTCCCTCTCTAAGTGATTGGGTAATTCTTGTAAAAGTCCTACTTTGTGTGGGCAATTTGTAAAGTCCTACTTAGTGTGGGCAAGCTCTTAGTGAGTTTTTCATTGTGTGGTTGTGTTGTAAAACTCTTAGTGAGTTAGCCACATTTGTAAACATTCTTCTTAGTGAAGTTGTTTGAAATCCTTGGGTGCGGCTCAAGGTAGTGGATGTAGATTCTAAGTGAATTGAACCACTCTAAATCCTTTGTCTTGTTGATTGGGTTTTGCATTGCTTTTATTCTTCTTGCTCAAACTTCCAATAGCTTTGCAAAGAATCGAAAAAGTTAGCAAGATTATTTAAAACCCAATTCACCCCACCCCCCCCCCCCCCCCCCTTCTTGTGTTTTACAGTAATTTATGTCAAAGTTGTGAATTGTGATGAAATATTTTCTGCACAGTTTTATTGCATCAAAATCGGATAAAGTATTGTGATATATGATTTGCATTAATTATATGGTTGTTTTCATATTTCTGCGTTTGATAATCGAATACATGTTATGGTGTGATTTTCTGTAAAAAAATCTCTAAGTGTACATTCTCAATATTGGGCTCATGTTTGTGAATGAATCTTTAACAGGATGTGTTCCAATTTTATATCGCTTGAACCCGCAAGTTCGCGATGATACGTGTGATGTGATGTGAGTGAGTGTATGGCCCGGACCTTTAGAGGGGACTAAAAAATTAAGGGCTGCTAACAGTTAGTTGTTGAGCTCCATAAGTTGAGCAATGACATAACATAACGCATCCTTAAACTTGAACACCTAGTTCGGGGGTAAAATCCTCGGACCATGATAGGACTAGTCAGACTCGCACCTAACTGGACTACCAAACACGGGACTGTTAGCAGTTGTTATAGAGTCTGGATTGGACAATTGAGCTGGATTGTGTGAATTATGTTCTATGTGTGTGTGTGTGTGTGTGTGTGTGTGTGTGTGTGTGTGTAAGTCTGAAAAGAAAGGTACCAGATTTGAAAATGTGAAGTGTTTTTGAAATTGTGAAATGTGCAATGTTTGAAAGTATTTTGAAAGTGTATGAAGATGTAGGTAAGTGTTTAAAGTTTCCTATTTGAGTTGTCAAATGTGTATTTTGGGATGATATATTTGAAATGCAGAAAATGAGTTTTCCTTTGTTAATTTGCCTTGGAAAATGGTTATTCTAAAATCCCGAACGGCCACTTCGGTCGACCGGAAGTTAGGATCCCTCGTCCGGAATACTGCGGACGATGGGCCCGGACGATGCATCGTCTGGGGCCTTCATCCGCAGCTCTGTCCAGACCAATTTTGAGATGTTTTCTGTCTCGTTTCCAGGTTATGTCTGTTCTAAGTTATTCTAAGTGTTTTCAAGTGTTTTAATGATGTTTAAAGTCAAGTTATATTTCAAATGTTTTGGGAATCGGGAAAAGTTATCGTGTCTTATTTGGTACTTCATTCCAAGGGTATTTGAACCTTACTGGGCTAGTGTAGGTCACACCTTACTATTTTGCAGATGAGTATGTGGAAGATACTGTCGAGGAAACCTGGAACGAGGAATAAATATGTTGTGACAATGATGTAATAGTGTTTAAGTATGTAATGATATGTTTTCATGTTATGTTATGTACGTTATACTTAAGTTTAACTTTGTAATACACTTTAAGAATGATGTAAGACCTTTAAGTTATGTAATAAGTTTAAGTCAATCTCTTTGAAGTTATTGCATATATATATATATATATATATATATATATATATATATGCGTGTGTGTGTGTGAGTTCGGTATCTCACCTGCGAATGAGGTGCTGCCAAGTTACCTCCAGGTTACGGGATGTGACAATATTAGTCCCCAACCACCAATTTATGCGGTGAGATCCGGTGAGAAGAAATATATGTAGCCAACATGCACATATTTAGGTGTCAAGATCTTCTAATTCACTTCTATGTATCTTATGGTACACTTTCAAATTTTTTATACTTTCGCATTAAATTATTCATTCCTGCACTTCTATTCTCATATGTAGCTAATTTACAACTAAAATCAACTGAATTTTTGATTAAAAAACATCAAAACTCAAAATTTAAATTTTTTCTTATGATTAAAATTGAAACAAATACTAAATTATAAGAAAATCAAAATTTTGAGTTTTTGGCATTTTTATTCAAATCTTCGGTTGATTTTGGTTGTAAATTAATTAAGGATGAGAATAAAAGTTGTGAATTCAATAATTTTGTGTGGATTGAAAGCGTGCTAGAGGATGTAACAGGAGTGTAGTAGAAGATCTGGATCCCATATTTAAGAAGGCAAAAATGCCTATTTACAATCTTGAAAGAAAGAAAAGAAAATACAACAATCCCCTTGTTTTATCCTTTTGTTTTTCTTTTCCTTATCTACCTTCCTCCTCATGGATCCCCACTACGTCCGACAACACAAGAGTTAGATACATTTTCGATGAAATTAACCTTTTATCCTTTTGTACAAATTTTGGCGGTTCAGGAAATTGATTGAGATTGAACAGATAAGAGAGTATGATTTTGGAATTAGTATTTTTTCCTGCATACTTAGTTACTTATTGAAGCCATTTGAAGCAATGAAAAACACTTGGTTTGAAGGTTGATTCTCAAACTTTCCATTATGTCTAGCTTAAATTCTTTCTTTGATTTGGTCAAGGTTGGGCAATATGGCTCCAGTACGAAATGGGTAATTCTAGAACTTTCCTTGTCCATTGAATTACAATTTTGACGTTAAAATTGATTTAAAACGAATTCTTAATATTAGCTCAGAGCACATGTTCGGATCATCCGGAACACCTGTTGTGAGCCTCAAAACACCTGTCATGAATCTCAGAACACCTGTATTGAAGCGTTGCGTATGTACTAAAAAAATGGTTCCGCACAGGATCCAGACTGTGGTGGGTGGACAGAGGTCGACATCGAGGAAGGAGGAAAGAAAATGGAAAAAAATAAATCAAAGGAAAATGGTCAAATGGTATATTTAGTCCTGAAACATTTATATCTTGGCAAGATTGGTCTCTAATGAACGTTTGCCATTTTTTAGGTCACCATTCAATTTACGGGGAAAAAATAGGTCCTTCCGTCAATTTTTTGAAAAATCAAACGTCCGTTAATAAAAGTGGGTCAAGTGAATAAGGGTAAAATAGGAACTTAACATATTTGTTTTAGATAATTGATTCTACATGGACTCAATTGTAAAAATATCTAAATATAAATATCTAATTATAAAACTAAAAAATTACATGTCTCAATTATAATTATAAAAATAAGAAAACCAACCCCTTCCCCCTCCTTCTTCCCTGGCGACCCTCTGAAATTACCGCCGGGAGCTTCCCTCTTCATACTCCAAAACTTCCATGAACATCATTACTTCTGTAAACCTTCAATCCCACCCAGTAAACCTCCACCACTGAAAAAGCTAAGGAGAATTAAAAAATTATTTAAAAAAATAGAAACTTGAAAATTCTTGAAATAAATAGAAACTATATTTATTAGGAACAAGCTTAACAGCTAAATAAAATTGGCTATAAATGGGTAAAACCCAAATTAAACAATATTCACTCATGTTGGTATAAAGGATTCACCCAACTATTTACCGCCATGCCCTATTTATAATGCCTGCAGGAATCCCATTTTCATTTCTAAGGTACTATTTTTAAAGTTTATGATTTCTTGAATTTTTTAAATTTGGGCTAACTTTTTCTTCTTTTTCAATCTTGATTCTTGCAGGTAAAGCCAAAGAAATCTCAACTGTTGAAGACAACTGAGAGTGGATTGTCCCAAAAAAGCCATGGATTGTGGAGTTTGAACAAAATATTCAAACTTTTTTATTTTTTTTTTTGCCAAGTAAATATTCAAACTTAAGTAGAGTAAATTTTACTTAATGGATTATGGGTTTGGGCCGACGGGAAGAGGAGGGGGTGGGGGCAAAAAATCCTCTGTCCCCGTGTCCCCAACCAATCACAATTCACCATGTGTATATATAATTAAAAAAAATATTTATATAAGTAAATTCGATTGGTTAGAGCAGTGACATCTTTACTACACAAATGAGTGACAG
This sequence comes from Vinca minor, assembly GCA_026122235.1. NCBI lineage: Eukaryota > Viridiplantae > Streptophyta > Magnoliopsida > Gentianales > Apocynaceae > Vinca > Vinca minor. The sequence goes on from JAOCZM010000235.1 coordinate 1,316,339, forward strand.
AGTGATTTTCACCGGGGTGGGGGGGATGGGGATGATAGATGAGTTTTCTTATTTTTATAATTATAATTGAGACATGTAGTTTTTTAATTTTTTAATTAGGTATTTATATGTAGAATCCTTACAATTGAGTCCATATAGAATCAATTGTCTAAAACAAATATGTAAAGTTACTATTTTACCCTTGTTCACTTAACCACTAATTGTTGACTAACGTTCAATTTTTAAAAAATTTGACGGAAGGATCTTTTTTTCCCCCGTAAATTGAATAGGGACCTAAAAAACTGTAAACGGTCATTAAGCACCAACCTTGCCAAACAATAAATGTTTCAGGACTAAATACACCATTTGACCAAGGAAAAATATGAGTTAAAATGACATGTGTGCCCACTTTCAGAATGCTGCATGCCGTGCACGTGACTTGATCTACTGAATTTCGACGCACCGGCTAAGACAAAAAATTAAAGAAGAAAAATAGATTCAAAATTTTAGATTAAAGATTAAATTGTCATAAATAAGATAAGGAATATTTTTGCAAATATATAATATATAAAGTTAGATCAAGTTGAGGCAGAAGCTTCATGATGTAACATGTGGCAGGGACGAAGCCAAGAATTTGGCGTTGCGGATAGTATGTCGAACTACATGTAAAAACAGTAAAAAAAATTCTTGGGGGGAGAAATTGATAAAATATTTCGAACTACATATAAAATTTACTATACCTAATAGTATTTTTAAAAATGTCGGGGGGCGAGTGCCCTCTTCCGCCCCCCTCTGTCTTCGTACATGTCATGTGGCATATATAAAGTTAGATCAAGTTGAAGTAAGAGATTCATGATGTGACATATTATGAGATGTGGTCCAATCATAAGCTTCCATGTGGCAACTTTGTCATTAATTTTCTTCTAAAAACAGTGCTTCATGAGCTATAATCTTCATCTTCATTTTCATTATAAAGTTACTATGAAGATGAATAATTTAGCTATAATCTTCATCTTCATTCTAAAGTTACATATTTATTGATTATAGAAAAAATATGTAACATAAATGAATTGAATTTAAGAAACTCTTACAATTATATATTCCTGGCAATTAAATGTATTCAATAAAGTATATCAATGCTAATGTGAGAAGATGAATAGTTAGCTCATAAAAGATACCATAAATTTTATGTATAATTATAGATAATAGAAAAAATATGTAACATAAATGAATTCAATTTAAGAAACTATTACAATTCCGTATACATGGCAATTAAATGTATTCCATAGAGTAGATAGTTATAATACATCTAAATGCTTTGAGATATTAATGTAGAAAACAAAAAGTTCAATTTTTTTTTAATGAAGAAGTTCAATGGTTTGTTTTTTTAATGAAGAAGTTGAATGAGTTTTTTTAATGAAGAAGTTCAATGGTTTTTTTTTTATATGAAGAAGTTCAATTATTTTTCTTTAATGAATGAATTTTAAGACTCTTCAATTCTCATCTATAAAACTGAAAAAGTCTAAATAGAGAATGTGAAGAGTTTTTCAACAAAAACAAAACAAAGGAATATGAATGAGCAACACAATTCCACTTCTAGAATCTTCACAATTCACGAGTTATGATAATACTGATAGAGAAAATTTTAAAAAATTTCAAGAAGAAAGATAAAAGAGTTATAGCTATTTTTGTCTTCCTTCCCCAAAGCTCAAATCCTATGAATTTTCTGTTTACAGAAAAATGAGATCCTCCAAGAAAAAGGTTGTCTGCAAAACAAAAGTCAAGGTATATAGTCTGATTTTTTATTTTCTTTTAGTAAAATTGAGTAATTTTCTTCAAAAACTTCATTATGTTTTGTTTACAAAAGAAGAAAAAATCGAGAAAATGTGTGTAGAACGACAATCCAAGAACAAGTAGGGAGAGGAGGAGCCAACGGTGTCGAATCCTTTCTTTTCGAGCAACAATCCATGAATAAAGTACAATCAGAGCTGCAGAGGTATGTATTTTTTTATTCTTATTTATTGATTGAGTATTTACGGCAACATCTAAGCAATTTTCTCCACGCACCAACAAACAATCTTTCAAGCATGATGCATAAATTCTCATCCATTGACATTACAGTTTAAAAAAAAATCATAATAATTTACCAGTCTTACATAGAATACAATCAAATGATACATGAAGGCTATTGCATAATCACATTAATTGTCATCTAGAATACCATTCATATACCATGTTATGATATGTGTATTTTTTTTTGAAGCCCGATTAGGCGGTTGCCCCATGTAGGAGAGAGAGGTGCCTCACAGGAGGAGAATGGTAGCCCTTGAAAATGAGATTTTAAAGCTTGCCTCACGTAGGAAAAGGGCATCGAACCCGCGATCTCACGGTCGTGGGTGGGGTAGGACACCTTTGATATGATATGTGTATTTAATCTACTCCTGGTTGTTAAATTGCTATACAAACATGTTCTTGCTTTCATATTTAACACAGATCTAATCATATGTTTATATAATATTTCATAGTAGCTTCTCAAAACAGAATAAGAATCAAATTATGAAAGCTTACAACGCACAAGAACAATAAGAGTTTGATGACCATTTAATCTTGATTGAAAATGTACAATTATTTTTTCAATTCATTGACTGTTATTACATATATATTTTATTCAAGTTCCATTCTTAGAATATAAACATATGATTCAAGTTATATTTTATTCAAATGATTCTTAACATGCTTTTGCATATATATATATATATATATATATATATATATATATATATATATATATATATATATATATATATATATATATATATATACTAGCTAAAAAATACCCGTGCTATGCACGGAAACGTAATGTTTAATGAAAGAAAAAATGTCAAAGTAATTTTCTAACTCAAAACATATCAAAGTATACTCTTTTATAGTATTGTCAAACTCAAAAAACAATGTAACTTTTCAATGTGGGATACTCTTATAAGCAAATTAAGAATTTACACCCAAAGTAAAATTTAACCAACCAATCAAAATTTTATAAAATAATTAATTGAACAAAAATTCATGGAAATTACACGTAGGATTTAGAAGGATGTGATTGGCTGAAACTGAAAACAGACTCTGCAATATAAATATAGATAGATACTCATTCCGATTCAAAATATAAGTCTTTTTAGGAGTTTTCATACAAATTAAGATACTAATCAAGATGACTAAAGTACCCCTAATTAATACTCCAAAAGAACAAATAAATTAATGAAGAGTTGCATGAGAACTATACATTTTGACAAATATGAATATATGGAGAAAATAATGTAAGGGTAAATTAGCAAATAAATGCACCATTCTTGTAAAAAGACCTATATTTTGCAACAAATAATAACTCTTAAAAAAACTTCTATTTTGAATCGGAGGAAGTATAAATTTTATGCACATTAATTTTCTTTTATAGTCTTGTCATTTGTCAAATTTTAAAAATAATAATAATTTTTTTTATGTGGGAGTTTTTATTATTGTTAATTCTCTTATTTGACTTTAGATTAATATTTTTAAATTTTATTATAATTAAAATTTCTACAAATTAATACTTTAGTTTTAGAGAGTTTAGAAAAAGATTCACTTGATTTTTTGCAAAGTATAAACGAAGCTGAATTGATTTTTTTTAAATATCCATATTTATTTATTTTTAAAAATATATTATGAAAATAAAAATTCTCCATTAGAATAAAAAAAATGAACATTGCATAAGTCTGAGCTAAATCGAACTTGATTATAAGCTCAATCGGAATTCAGAAGACCCGGTCATCTGAATTACCCGTTATTTGTAATAACTTTAACTATTTATATTTATATAAATAAAAAAAATATAAGAAGCAAATAAGCGGCTTCCTTAATTTGATGGGCTAAAATGTCAGCCCAATTTTGTAACTCAAAACATGTCAAAGTACCATCTTTTATAGTATTGTCAAACTCAAAAAACAATGTAACTTTTCAATGTGGGATACTCTTATAAGCCAATGAAGAGTTTACAACCAAAATAAAATTTAAATTAGCATTCCATTAAAAGAATTAAAGAAAATAATTGTCAAATACCTGTCAGAGTAGTTGGCAATGTGGCGTTGCATCCGGCTTGCAGGTCGGGGGATCGAATCCCTCCTCTCCCAATTTTAAATAAAATAGTTCAACATTTTTGCACCAATAAAAGTTGACATTTAATTTTTATTAAGATAAATTAATTTAATAGGAATCGGATGGCCAAGTGGGTAAGGCTTTCTTCACTTGGGGCTTAGGTCCCAAGTTCGATTCCTGTATCTCCCTTCTTAGGGCAATAATATTCTCTCTTCTTAGGGCAAGTCCTCCTCCTCTGGTGAGGCTAGGGCAATTCCTCCTCTGGTGAGGCAATACCCTCCCTAGGCATGGGGTGCGCTACAATCTCCCTTTCTAGGGTACTCTCGCTGCTCTACCCTTCGGGAGTTCCGCCCTCGGGCGTTCAAAAAAAAAAAATAGATAAATTAATTTAATTAACCTAAATATTCTCAACCAATAAAAATTAGTAAATTAATTAAAAAATGTGAAAATCTAAGAAAATAGTATTGTACAAAATATATAGATACAAATATACGTATCTATAACATGCTCATAATATATATATATATATATATATATATATATATATATATATATATATATATATATATATACACACACACACTAGCCTAATAACCCCTTTTATACACGGGATTCCATTTTACTATATAATTAAGAGTATATGAAAATCAAATGACTCTACGAGCTAATTTTTTTTTAAAAAAAAAAAAAAATTGACTATTTGAATGAAAAAGTTGAAAAGCAAATTGAGTTTGCCACTGAATTTAATGGCTAAAAACCAACCCACCAATTTATTCAATTGAAAAGTATGCTCACCCCCTTTATTTATAATTTTGTCAAACTCCAAAAAATTCATACACTTTCAATGTGGGATCTTGAATAATATTGAAAAAGAAAAAGAAAAATCTAGAAAATTAGAATAGAAGAAAAGAAAAACCATACAATTATTAAATTGTACAATCTAATTTGAATAAGTTAAAGATGTCAATCAATATTTTAAAATAATTATAAAAAAATCAAAAAAATTGGAAATTAGAATGAGGACCCGAAAACTCTATAGTGTTGAAAAACTGGAAATGCCTTTGCTGATATCATATATAAATTTTATACACATTAATTTTCTTTTATAGTCTTGTCTGAAATGCCTTTGCCTTTGTCAAGTTTTAAAAATAATAAATATTTTTTTATGTGTGAGTCTTTATTGTTGTTAATTCTCTTATGTGATCTTAGATTAATTTTTTACTTTTTTATTTTATTAAAAATTAAAATTACTACAAATTAATACTTTAATTTTAGAGAGTTTAGAAGAAGATTCACTTGACTTTTGCGGTATAAACGAAGTCGAATTGATTTTTTTTTTCATTTTTAAATATTCATATTTATTTATTTTTTTCAAAAGATATTATGAAAATAAAAATGCTGTATAAGAATAAAAAAATCAAAAATCAAAAAAAATGAACATTGGATAAGTCTAAGCTAAATCGAACTTCATTGTAACTTCAATCGGAATTCCGAGGACCGCTCATCCGAATTACCTGTTATTTGTTAAAACTTTAATAATTTATACTTTTATAAATAAAAAAATATAAGAAGCAAATAAGTGTGTTTCCCTAATTTGATGGGCTGAAATGTCAGCCCAATTTCCCACTCTAAACAACATGTGAAAGTAGTCTCCTTATAGTGTTGTCAAACCCAACAAACAATCTAACTTTTCAATGTGGGATGCATTTACTCCTTTTATAAGAGTTCTTAGTCTTCTCCTTTTATTTTATTAAAAATATACAGAACTCTAAAAAATTACACATAGATTACACGTAGAATTCTAGAGAATGTGATTGGTTAAAAACAAAAACACCTTATCAATATAAATATAGTTAGATCAGATAGATTAGATAGTCTAATAACATGTATGCTCGGGATTCCATTTTACCATATAATTATGAGTATATGAAAAAATGGCTCTTTGAGCTTTTTTTTTGTAAGGTTTTCTCGCAGGTTCTACCAAAAATCAAATGGCTATGTGAGCTACTTTTTTGTTTTAAATTTTTTTCTTTTTTTACTATTGGAATGAAAAAGTTGAAAAGAAAATTGAGTTTACCACTGAATTTAATGGGCTAAATATCAACCCACCAATTCATTCAATTGAAAAACATGTTCAACCCCTTTATTTATAATGTTGTCAAACTCCAAAAATTTCGTACACTTTCAATGTGGGATCTTGAATAATATTGAAAAGGAAAAAGAAATATATAGAAAAATAAAATAGAAGAAAAGAAAAAAAATAAATATATTAAAAACCATAACTTTTAATTAATATTTTTTACTTATTTTTATTTTATTAAAAATTAAAATTTCTACAAATTAATACTTTAGTTTTAGAGAGTTTAGAAAAATATTCACTTGTTTCCAGTATAAACGAAGAGAATTGATTTTTATTCATTTTAAAATATCCATATTTATTTATTTTTCAAAAGATATTATGAAAATAAAAATGCTGCATAAGAATAAAAAACAAATGAACATTGCATAAATCTACATGGCCACTATTCAAACACCTCCTCTCCCCCTTTGCCTTTTTAACACCCCCCACTCCCCATAATTTTTTTTCTCCCTCTCTCCCTAATAAATGCTCCCAACCCTCTATCCCTCATAAAATTTATGCCCCGGTGTCGCTGCCGCCTGCCGGAACAACCACCGAACCAACTTTCACCGGATTCCGGCCATTTTTGGGTTTTTCGAACTTATTGGACTAGATCCACCACAAAAAATCAATTTCAAAAATTTTGGAGGCAAAAAAAAAATCCGACAAGAATCCAACAAAATGGACTCAGACGATTGTGTCTATTTAAAAGACATTGATTTTGAGGTAAATAATAATAATTTTTATATTGTGTTTTTTGCTGTTAATAATTTTTTTTGGATAAAATTACATGTTTAAACTGATAAAATGCGAAAAAAACAGTTCGAAACTAAGAAAACAGCACCGAAAAACAGACTGGAAAAAATGACCGCCTGTCGGGTATTAATTTTTTTTTAAAAAAAGGGGATAGGCGCGTGCAAGTAAACATGCGGTTTTGGTACAATCCGCGTGTAAATGTACACGCGGGTATTAATTTTGCGCGTGTTATTTTGTAGGCGGTTTTAGGGTTTTCCGCGTGTAATTTTACACGCGGTTTTCTTAAAATTAATTTTTTTTTAGTGTTGAAAAAATTAATTTGTTTTCCAGTGACCAAAAATAAATTTTTTGGTATTTGCGACAATTTTATGTTTTGTATTTATTGTAGGTTCAGAGTTCAGACGGACCAAGTAGTGATCTAGAGGAATTTCCTGATAATGAGAAAAATTGGCCTGATACGGGGGAATTCTTTAGTTCGTATGAAGAATATGATTTTGAGACCAAGGACGGTTTAGTGCATTGGGTTAAACAAAAAGGGATTGAACATAAAGTGTATATTGTGATTGGTCGGTCAAGAGAGGGACAAGATTACAGTGCGCCCAAGGTGTATTTAAGATGTGAGCGTTCTGGTATATACGTTGGGGCTCCAGTTGGTAAGGGCGGTGAAGGGAGGAAAGCTAACCGAACAAGGAGGACTAAGAAACATCTCCAAGCCGAGGCGGCAGAAGTTCTAGTGGCTCCCAAGGACGGGGGTCAGGTCGTGGCATACCTGATAGCTCGTCTGGACCTGGGAATGTAACGGATGATAGCAAATCTGGTTTTCAGTTCCTTTGGCCAGCAGAGTTTCCCCCTTTAGCCCTTCCTTTCATGATTGGATGTGTGAACGTAAAAGACGACGGTCACTGTAGTTATCGGTCTATAGCTCATCAAGTATGGCATGATGAAAGTCAATACATATCCACCAGATTGTTAATGCATAACAATCTTTTACAATGCGATGCTGATTTAAGATACAGATATGAACTTGCAGTGGGTGGCGTAGATGTTTGTGCACGAATTCTTACGAAACTTACATGGTGGTATCCCACACCCTGCACGCCTGATTACTGGATGGACCTTCCAGATATGGGTTGGATTATTGCGACGAATTTTCAAGCTATTTTTGCATGTTTTTGTCGTGGAAATTCGCACACATTTTTACCACTAGATACTAACTTGCCATCTCCAGTACTGGAAATAACTATCGCTTATATCCCAACAAAACGGCACTTCGTGTCGGTAAGTTGTTCAAACTTTAGTCATTTCATTTACTAAAATATGTATGATTTGAATTTTATTGACTAATTATATTTTTTTTAATATATAGGTTCAGATGGAACGTAATTGTCCATTGCATCCATCTTGGATACACTATTCAAGTTCAATGGCACAAAGTTGGTCTTATCCGCTGGAAGTTAGATTTACCGCGTGGAAAAATTTGGAACAAATTTAAGGCTGTTAATTTGTATTTGATATTCTGTATTATTTAGAAAATTATGAAATATTTTTTGGTGCCAATTGTGTGTTGCAATTAATTTTGTGTAAATTATGAAAATATGTTTAGGGTTTTCCGCGTGTAAACACGCAGGCGGGTTTAGGGTTTTCCGTTTGTAAAAACGCAGGGGCATTTAGGGTTTTCCGCGTGTAAAAACGCAGGCGGTTTTAGGGTTTTTCGTTTGTAAAAATGCAGGGGCGTTTAGGGTTTTCCGTTTGTAAAAACGCAGGCGGGTTTAGGGTTTTCCGCGTGTAAAAACGCAGGCGGGTTAGGGTTTAGGGTTTTTTTGCACAAAAAAATTCATAAATTACAATTTAAGTCATTGTACAATTAGATTTTTAAAATAAAAGTTTTCATAAGTTACAATTTAAGTCATTGTACAATTAATTGTAACACACATCATAAACCAAAAAATTTAAATTTAAATGCTTAATATCCTAAAAAACTAAACATCTTCATCATCATGCGATTGACCAAAGCGTTTCACCTGCAGAACATTTTCTTTAAGTACTGCAACCACATGATCATAATCCCTAGGAAATGTCACATGTTGTGAATCTGGTAAAGATTCATATAACGCTACCATGGCATCCACGAACTGAAAAATAAACAAACAAACAAATTGTTAAACGCGTAAAAAATAAACACTAATAATTTTGTTATAAAAATAATAATTAATACCTGTTGGTTCCTTACTGCCTTAGGAAGCCTACGACCTGGCTGAATTCTCAGGTGAGTACGTGGCCGGTACTATTCAAGATAGCCTAAAGCCACCGCTGAAGGAGGGTCCCACGCGACAGACGCGCCACGCGCCCCAATCTCCTCACGCGCTCCACGCGCCACACGCCAGACACGCCCACTCGGCCCACGCGCCGTCATCCTCCAGTCCCAAAAACGTAATTTCAGTCCAATTTTTGACAAAAATACACCATAATAGTGTATTTTTAAGAAAATCTTGTAACATTTTTCGCAAATAAAGTTCTAGTGTGGTAGATCTACATATTTTCAAGTTGAAATTCAAAACTTTAAAAAGTAAAACTTACATTGTGTTAGTTGTGATGTTTTTTTGACGATGAGTATGTTGACAAATTTGAAGAGAACGACGTTTGCAATATGATAATGCAAAAAAAAAAAAAAAAATTCCGGCAGGCGGCGGCGGCGGACAGGGGCAGAAAATTTATGAGGGATAGAGGGTTGGGAGCATTTATTAGGGAGAGAAAGAGAGGAGAGAGAGGGAGAAAAAAAAATTATGGGAAGGGGGGTGTCTTTTTTACTTGACCCTAAATCTAAGCTAAATCGATCGGAATTCAGAGAATCCGGCCATACTTGTTATTTGTTAAAACTTTAACTGTTTATATTTATATAAATAAAAAATATAAGAAGCAAATAAGTGTGCTTCCCTAATTTGATGGGGTGAAATGTCAGCCCAATTTCTCACTCAAAACATGTGAAAGTACTCTCTTTTATAGTATTCTCAAACTCAAACAAAAATCTAACTTTTCAATGTGGGATACTCTTATGAGCTAATCAAGAGTTTACGATAAAAGTAAAATTTAACCAACCAATCGAAATTTTATAAAATAATTAATTGAACCAAAATTCATGTAAATTACACGTAAGATTTAGAAGAATTTGATGAGTTTTGAAATTTGAAATTAAGGAACATAATATAATTAATGTAGATTATTATATCATACAAAAAAGAGCAAATTGCTTTTACTGCCACAAAACTAGTTACGAGTGATATATCTGCCACAAATCATATTTTCGTGCTATATCTGCCACAAAATTAGTTACAAGTGCTATATCTGCCACAAATTGTTTTTCCGTGCCTTTTTTGCCATTAAACATTTTATGAGTGCTAAAAATGCGACAAAAAGAGGGAGGGTGAAGGGAAAAATAGGTAAGAGATCAAATTAATTTCAATTAGACCCTAAAATCAAAATTTTATATTATATTGGGTACCTAATTTTATTTTATTTTTAATACTTGACCCTTTTTATATTGGGAAGAAGGGGTCAATTATTTAAAAAATAATTTTTGTACCCAATTAAATATAAAAATGTGATTTTAGGGTCTATTTGAAATTAATTTTATCTCTTACATATTTTTCCCTTCACCCTCCCTCGTTTTGTGGCATTTTTAGCACTCATAAATTGTTTCATGGCAGAAAAGGCACAGAAAAAAGATTTGTGGCAAATATAGCACTTGTAACTAGTTTTGTGGCAGAAAAAACACGAAAATATGATTTGTGGCAGATATAGCACTCGTAACTAGTTTTGTGGCAGAAAAAGCTATTTGCTCTACAAAAAATACTGTTAGTTTAGATTTGTTAGGGATCGTGGAAAAGTTTTCTTAAATTACCATTCCATTGAAAGAATTAAATAAAATAGTTGTCAAATACCTTCTAGAGTAGATGGCAGTGTGGTGTAGCATTTGAACTGCTGGCTTGGGATCGAATCTCTCCTCCCCCGTTTTAAATAAAATAATTCAATTTTTTTGCACCAATCAAAAGTTTTATAACTAATTAAAAACATAAAATCCTAAAAAATGACACGTGGCAGTATATATATACAAATCTGAAAATGTGCTATGTAATATATATATACTAGCAAAAAATCTGTGCTATGCACGAGATATAGATTATTTCTTAAAAAATGCATATGCAAGGAAAAAGTTTTGTAATGATAGCAAAAAGAATTTTTTTTGACTATAAGTTTGATTATTACCTTTTAAACTTTTAATTATCAATATGTAGAACTCTAAGTGCATTTGCTTAGTTAATACTACTCAGTTTTCGTTTAATCTATTAATATAATGAAAAAAATCAGAAATCTAACAAAAATTTATTTTATTTTGCATTTAATGATTGAATATGGTGCATTCAATAAAAAACACATTATTTGTTTTGTCTACACATTGCTTAGTTCATTCAATAGATAGAAAATCTTGGTCTTTTATTATCCCCTCCAACACCTCTACAATGAAAGATAGTGCTAATTAACATAGACTTGTTTGCCAAAATTTATGGTTAGCGGAATTTTGAAGCACTTGAGTTTAAAATTTTGAAGCAGTTTTAATTTTCTTCAAAGTAGGTTATGAAGACTTCTTCTTTTCAGATACTCTTAAAATTTTGAAGCAATTTTATCACTTGATTTTTGCAGTATAAACTAAGCAAATTGATTTTTTTTTTCATTTTTAAATATCCATATTTATTTATTTTTAAAAAGATATTATGAAAATAAAAATGATGCATAAGAATAATAAAAAAAAAGAACATTGCATAAGTTTAACCTAAATCGAACTTGATTGAAGCTCAATCAGAATCCAGAGGACCCGCTCATCTGAATTACCCGTTGCTTGTTAAAACTTTAACTATTTATATTTATATAAATAAAAAATATAAGAAGCAATTAAGTTGGCTTCCCTAATTTGATGGACTGAAATGTCAGCCCAATTTCTCACTCAAAACATGTCAAAGTACTCTCTTTTATAGTATTGTCAAACTCAAAAAAACAATGTAACTTTTCAATGTGGGATACTCTTATAAGCCAATCAAGAGTTTACAATCAAAGTAAAATTTAACCAATCAATCAAAAATTTATAAAATAATTAACTGAACCAAAATTCATGAAAAATTACACGTAGGATTTAGAAGAATGTGATTGGCTGAAACTGAAAACAGGCTCCGTAATATAAATATAGATAGATATATACTAGCCTAACAACCCGTGCTATGCACGGGATTCCATTTTACTTTCAAGAAACACTATATATGTAAAAATATAATGGTTTTAATGTAAAATTTTCCAAAATAAAAAATAAAATATTCATGATGATTAATTTGTTTAGCAAAATCAATGGTATATTAATTTTAAAATGCGCTGGATTGTAACCTAGTTACTATAAGATAAATGGAGTTATCTAGCTTAAGCCTTCCTAAAAGTTTCTTATTAGATCCAAAACTCTTTAGACACAACATGTTCTCGATGTACTTCGCAAAAAAAAAAAAAAAACATGTTCTCGGTGCATCAATAGTCTTCTACGTGCGTAAAGATGGATATGGAAAGAGTCGTGGAAACCTCTAGGCGATCGATAATCGTGTAGGACCCACAATTTAAGAAGGCTTTAATTATTTTACTATATTTATAAGTAAAATTTATTTTCCATGTTTTTTACTCAACTTTAAGATGTTGGGCACTCGTAAATGATGGTAGTTGTCTTTTTTATGCGTTTAACAGTTTATTATATTTTTGTGTGGACAATTTGGAAGGTAGTATAAAATATATGCTTTTATCTAGCTTTTATAATATTGAAATAATGTTTATAATACAAAATTGTATATAAATTTAATTTATGAGAATTTTTGCAAAAATAGACGTGAGGCGCGCACCTCGAACCATCGTGATGCGAACCTTCGTCAACGATGCAAACGAGACCCTCTTCGATTCGGCAACAACTCCAGAAATTCGCCCAAGTATAGGTTTGGATGGGGACCTTCGACCTCTAATCAACCAATAGGAAGGATCCTACTTCGTAACTAGCAACCTAGGTATAATCGACTTATGATGGGTGGAAACCTCGACCTCTAATCAACCTGTGATTAGCAACCTCGGTATAAGGAAGACGCCACAAACGAAGGTGAATAATTCGTTTGATAAGTCAAATAGAACGCCACAAGGAAATCCTTGATAAGTTCGAATAAGTCCTTTCAAGAACTCAAGATGAAAGCAAAACTCACGTTTTATATAAATGAATTGGTAAATAACAAAGGATGCTAGGGATGCTCCTTTTATAGGGAGATTTCGGCCTAAGTTTCCTAGTCCTAGTAGAATTGAAATACGACATAGTTTAAAGTTCAAGATAAGGTATAATCTTGCTTGAACTGAAATACGACATAGTTTTCGAGTCCAAGTCAAAGTCTAATCCTACTTGGGATCGAAATACAAAATAATAAAACTACTAAATAACTACTTTATTAAAATGCCTAAAATAAAGCAACTAAACATAATGCGGGAAATAATGGTCTAGATCGTGGTTGGACGTTTAGACCACGTTTTAACCCACGTTCTCCATTTCGCCAAGTCGGTCCACGTTTGTGTCCACTTTGATGAGTGTAACCAGCTTCGACTCACTCTCTTTAAGGAACACGTGCTTTTCTTGTTCTTGGACTCTTTGGACAAAACTATTAAGTTCTTCTCGGAATCGTTTTGTTTGGGCCCTCGTCGCTGGTCCAACTGGTACTTGGGCCGTAGCTTTGATGTTTACATCACATCGCCTCGCACCTTTTAAAACTAAGACTGGCCTAGAGCAATTTACTGTAGCACCAACTACTTGGGGTGAAAATAAGAAACTAATCACATAAAGAGATTCAAACACAGGCTCCTGATGTGGTTTTAGCAAGGATAAATTTTATTTTGGTAGGTGATTAAGTTTAAAACTTACATACAAATCAATGAACACAATACACGTAGACCAAAAAATCAATTCTCTTTCCTATGAATTTGCACTTTTGGCCTATGTGTATTATATTCATTGGCTTGAATGTAAGTTTTAAATTTGCTCACCTACCAAGATAAAACTTCTCGCAAGCAAGCCGCTAAAACTTGGCGAAAACTCATGAATTCTAGCTCATAAAACTTTATAATAAATGATTTAGCTTCTAAAAAAGTTGAAGAATAAATAAAGGAGCAAATCAGCCTTTTTAGACCTCAACAATTTATACTTTTCGGATTTTAGACTTAACGTTTTATTTTATCCAGGCATGGATCTCAACAATTTATGATTAGCTGTTTATGGATTTAAAATCCGGCAAGAATTTCATCTGAAACCAAAACGTGGGCGTTTTGGGCAAGGGCAAAATTGTCCTTACACCTCCCTCTCCACCATCACCATCTCCTTCTTCAAAAATCAGCCACCAAAAGGAGGAGGAAGAAAAAGCCACCACCTCCTTCCCCTCCTCCTCCATCACCACCATTACCATCTCCTTCTTCTTCCCAAAAACCAGCCACCAAAAGAAGCCAAATTTGGTGGTTTTCTTCATCTTCGGCCAAAACCTCCATAGTGCACAGTTTTTTAGGTTCACCCTGCTGCCCAGAATTTGGAAAATCAGCCCCAAAACCCTGATGCCCAGAATTTTCCAGCGGTTTGGGGATGCTTTCATGGCTGCAAAAATTCTCTCTAGAGAAAATCCATAAAGAGCTAGAGAAAAACTGGAGCTCTTCTTGCTTTTGTATGATTTTTGAAGAATAATCTAACTAAAACTACCATCTTTTGGTAGGATTAGCTTAGATTATTTAGGAATTTTTGGTATTCTCGTTTTATTGGTCTCGAGTAAGCCTCCTTATTTAGGATTTTGTGGGTTTTCAATTGGTCTCATGGGTTTTTCTTTGAAGAAAGCAGAAAAGATGGGTTTTTTTTTTGGTGTTTGCTGTTCTTGGGAATGAGGAGGAGGTGGAGGAGATGGTGATGGTAGAGAGGGAGGTGGTGGGGATGGAGAAGGAGGAGGTGGTGGTGGTCCAATGTGTTTGCAGGAATTTGGGATAAAATTACATTTGTGTGGGTTTTTGGTACTACATTTGTGTGGAGATGGTGATGGTGGAGAGGGAGGTGGTGGTGATGGCGGAGGTGGGAAAGGAAGAGGAGGTGGAGGAGATGGTGATGGTGGAGAGGGAGAAGAGATGGTGGGTTTTTGTGTGGGTTTTTGGTACTACATTTTGTGTGGGGTTTTGGTACTACATTTTGCACAATTTTGCCCTTGTGCAAACCGTCCCCGTTTTTGTTTCAGATGACTTTTTTGTCGGAAAATGCAAAAAAATCCATATTTAGCTAATCGTAAATTGTAGAAATCCATGCCTGAATAAAATAAAACTTTAAGTCTAAAAACCGAAAAGTATAAATTGTCGAGGTCTAAAAAGGCTGATTTTCCCTAAATAAAGAGTTATAAAATTAGGTCTCATCCACCAAGTTTCGCCTAAGACTCCAAATTCTCTCTACACGACCAGAATAGGGATTATTTGAGAAAGGGTTCATATCATATTTTGGGAAAATTCTAATATAGGGCGGTCCTTGTGGGACTGGCCCATAGCCATCACATCTGAGTTGAGGTGGGACCTACTTTGCAGGTAGGCTCCACCTCAACTTATGTGAGATAGTTGTGGGGCCAGTCCCATAAGGACCGCCCCATGCCAAAGTGACCCCATATTTAGATATCAAAGAATCTTCTTTAGAAAGAAGAAAGAAAAACGGACCTAACAATATAAGAGAGAATACATGCCTAATCTTGGCCTCTAAAGCCATGGAAGGCCAAGTGAACCACACCACTTGCTATCTCTTCCCATATTTAACATGAAAACTCCATTTTAAAACAACTGCCCCAAAAAAGAAAGGTGAAAACATCTAGTAGTGCAAAATATTCTGAAGGAGGAAAACAAAGAATTTGTACAATCAGATACAAAATGCAATGACAGAGGAAATCATGTGGCTTTGAGTGTGAGTCGGGTGTTTTTCTTCTACACAGTAACAAACATACATCTAAATTGCAAGAAAGGTAGAGTCCAAAAGACACCCTCGCCCCCTTTCCATACTCGGGGATCCTATCAATTAAGTATTTATTCTCACAAAGTTGACAATCAAGTACTCAATTGTTGCTCGCTATCCAAAACTGACAACAAAAAAGTAGAGCATGTGTGTCAAGTATAACGAATTAAAACATTACCCTCATTTTAAAAGTTAGAATAGATGATTTCTTATCATTTTGTTCCATTGATTTTGCATTTTGATCGCGAGCAACAACTAGGTAATTGTCAACTTCAAGAGAATGTTTAGTTAATTAGGAGACCCCCGAGTTTAAGGGGGTCTACTGGACTTAACCCGCACATGAAATCAAGAAAAAAGTTAGGCCTGCTACAAAACTTCTCAGGTAATTATTTTTTTGCATCTCATGTGTGTCTACTTAAAAAAATAAAATACAAGTAGACTAAAAGATTACAATTCCAGGCAGTAATAGTAAAACATCATTTCACAAATGGAACACCAGAAGGGACCCTCCTAGCATAGTCCTCATACTGCGATCCAAAAAAACGCTTCAAGAAATGCTCCTCATATGGTATCCTTTGCGCAAAAAAATGCCAAACAACCAATGCAAAAGCAACTGTAGATACAGGATTACAGAGCATTACCTGAGTACCAACTGACCATATGAAGAAGCCTGTATAACTTGGATGACGAACAAATCGATAAACTCCATTAGTTACTAACTTGTGATTCTCCTCGTGACGAGTCTTGATGAGATGAGTGAAGGCTTGACCAGCAGTTATAATGGCCAACTTTCTCATGATTTCGCCAATAATCACCAACACAAGGCCGATATTGCTTATACACCAGTGTCCTTTTAAACCAGGGAAGAAATAAATCTCCAAAATGTATTCTATTAATGAGCAAAACATAGCAAGCAGATAGTGTTTGCTGATTAAAAGAGACTTGAGGGTTATATTTGCTGTCCCGTGAACTGCAACTGCCAGTATAAATTCCGAAACATGAAAGAAGAATATGGCAAAGAGCATTTGTAATAATTGTCTGCATGCTATGTCGCTGAAAACGTCTGCCATTTGCAATTTCACCATAAGAAAACCTCTCTTAAGAAAAAGATTAGTGAGCTCTAATACTTTTGAGTTACTATCTGGGTTTTACTTGAGACCTGAGAAAATTGAGCAGCCATGAAGCATGAACGTTATTAGCTGGTGCTGCCCATCAATAGATATGTGATCTAATCGGAGCATCTGAGAAAAATAAGCACAAAATCAGGAAGCAGCAACTGATACATTTACTAGTAACGGACACCCAGCAGAGGGAGGGAGGGAGGGAGGGAGGGGGGAGAAAGAAAAGTATTGATTCTTCAGTTGTAAAATATGCATATTAACTGAGATTAATATGCATATTTTACAACCAAATAATCAATACTTTTATTAGAATCAGAACAGTAACAGCGGGTTGCCATGATTGGACGCCAGTGAGGCTCAACATCAGGGTATCCATGTATTTTGCCATATAACATGATATATTATACAAAAATTACAGGGGTATTAGATTATTATATAGAATTAAATGTAGGTTTCTTCAAACTCCTTTGTTCATTAACTATCACTCCATCATCAAACTACGGACTAAAAGATGGACTGCAGGTAAGTAAGAGTTTGGCTTAATTGAATATAGAGAGTTGCAACTTATCCCTTCGATATGGTTGCTCAAAGATGAAGAACCTCTGAAAACTATGACGGACGACTGCAAACAACTAACATGGGATACAGAAGAACCACTATATGGTAAACTAACCTCGGATATCATCATAACCAATGATTATTTGGCACTAAGCAATTCTATTCAAAATCTACTACTATCTGATATTTGGCTGAATCCAATTCTTTCCCAGATCTATTATTACGATCCTTAAATATCGAAATATCACGACAATGGTGTTTTTCTGTTTGATTCAATACAAAGGTTTACTAGAAAATCAAAGACAACAATAACATAACTCATTAAGTTCCCCAATAATTGGGGTATGTGCGGGGTCTAGTAGGGCACCTAGACAAACAAGTCGAGAGTTGAAGCCTCGGTTAAGTATTCAAGACTCTATAGGAGCTGAAATAGAATAGGGGAATATGATATCAAATCAGGTACTTCACCCAACTAACCGGGAAAAAAATACAACAAACAATACATTCATAGGAATTTTCTCGAACTTGCACGTTTATCTATTGGAGGGAGAACTTGAGGGCTTGTTCATTCCATTAACAACCACAGGATGAAATCTTAGCCCTAAAGAATCTATCAGGGTGCATTTGGTTACAACCTTTAAACCAATTTTTTTTTACTTGGGTCCAACATTTTTTCTCAACTTTTACTTTCCAAGACAAAAACCCAATCCAAATACACCATAAAATGGAAAACAAGGGAAACCGAACCCATGTCTAAGTAACAAAGAAACACAGATGCAAAACAAGGACTAAAAAGTTCTTTTGTTTAAAAGAAGTCACTTTTCACCACTTGTAAGCAACACTTTAAAGAAAATGAACCATTTTAGAACAAAATTGCAATACTTAGAATGGGGAAAATAAGAAGATCTAAGAAAGAAAATACCCAATAAATCTACTCACATCTTTAACATTCAAAAGAATTCAGCTACACAAAAATTAAAAATTAAAGCTATGAAGTATAAAGAGGCAAATCTCATTCCATTAACTTGCAGTGGTCAAAATAGAAAAGCAATTTTCAGATATAAATGATCATATCAAACCTATTACGAGACAAGATAACAAATTTAAATAACCCAAAAAATCGAAAATCAAATTGAAATCTTCAGTTAGATGCCTAAAAAAAACCGTAAAGGGCGCTTAGAAAATCAAGAAGAAATAGAATTTGATAATTGAAAAAAAAAACAAATTTTAAGAATCAGAATAGGGGAGTAGAAATTAGTAACCTGATGAAGCCACTGAAGAAAAAATTCGAAACCTGATTCTGTCTCTCTCTCTCTCTCCCTCTCTGAGAAAGAGTGTGGATGGAAGGTTTGAGTGATTAAAGTAGATCAGGAAGATGACCTCGTAAAATAGAGGGAAAAAAGTAAGGAGCCTGACGGACGTTTAGAACGAATCAATGTCAATACCTAAATTTCCCTTAACCAATTAACTTTTTTTTTGGCAAATTTGTGGATTTGTCCCTAAACAATTTATAGCTAGGCATAAAGTCCTTTAAGTTTAATTTTAGACATTAAAATACTTAAACAATTTACAATTGATATGTAAGGTAATTCTGTCTAAAATATTACGGATCAATATAAATTTGAATTTTTTTTTAGTCAAAGAAAAAGCTTGATGGGGTAAATGTAGTTTTTGCTTATAGCCTACCGCTAGTATTCCATTGCCCCAACTCTACATATTCTTCATCTCAGAGAGAAGTTTTATCTCGGTAGGTGAGTAAGTTTAAAACTTACAAGTCAATGAATATAATACACGTAGGAAAGAGAATTGGCTTTTTGGCCTACGTGTATTGTATTCATTAGTTTGGATGTAACTTTTAAACTTACTAACCTACCAAAATAAAATTTCTCCATCTCAGAGGGCCCTTCCGCTACCCCCTCTTCCTTTGCCATTTCTCTCTCAATCATCTTCATTATCCTACCTAGGATTCATTCATCGCCCAAAAACTCACTTTTCTTTCTTCATCATTCTCGGCCGTCTACAAATGATAATCAAATCAAAATAAAAATAAAAAAGTGGTAATTTTTATTTGATTTCTTGATCAAATAAAAAATTTCTTAAATTTGTCAACAGCAGAAAAAAAAAGTTTTAAAACAAAAAAGCTAAAGAAGATCTTAAATATGATATATTTATCTGCAAACTGTTGAGAAGTCTAGAGTATTATTTTCATGACATGTCTATAAATGTTACCAACAAGTTCCCGAAAGAGGAACAGGTGAATAGGAGGAAAAAGCATACCTCGGAGAGCTAGGTTTATAGTAAACTACTTTTCTTGAGCCAAATGAATTAAAGAAGTCTACAACTTATGAAATATAACATGGATCCTGATAATTCTTATACATTAAAGTCAGAATTATAGAATTTGTTGAAATCCCACATCGACTAACTAGTGAGCAAATTTGTTATTTATAAGGATTGGGCAATCCCTCCCTCTTGAAGCGCACTTTTGAAGGAATGAAGCTAGCCTCAAATTCATTTTCTACATGAGTATCGGGAGCCCACCTGAGTTCGATGTTGCGCCCATTATTGTTCACTGTCCGGATGTCACTTTCTAGCGTGAGGGTGTTGAAATCCCACATCGACTAGCTAGTGAGCAAATTTGTTATTTAAAAGGATTGGGTAATCCCCTCCCCCTCTTCAGGTACCTTTTGAAGGAATGAGTTAGGCCCAAATCCATTTTCTACAGAATTCATTGCAAGAAGTACGGAGGTTAAACATTTGATTAATTTGATACGTCTAATCTTGCAACAGACCAGGAGGGGCATTGTGAGGTCACGGGAGACGCAATATCTAAATCACAACATATAAAGTCTTCTTATTAACTTAAAAATATGTATAACATTTATACACAAGTACCTTAGGAGCAAACCATTGTGGAAATATGATATTCAATTGTCGGACAACTATTGGTCAGTCATACTCTTTCTCAAGTCTCAAGTTTGTGGTGGGCAAGCATCACAAAGAGGCACTTTCAGAATCTCTCAAATTTCGTAGGGTGAGAAGTGATTTCCTAACATATCGTCATTCCATACTCCCTTTTGATGATCTATGAATCTAGATACAATCATCATTTTTTGGGAGAAATCCATGTTCGTTGGCGAAAGAAACTTAAAAGTATGCAGATATGTGAGTCATTTATCGCACCAAGCACTAACTTGTGAACCATCTCCATTTCTCCAACGCAACCTTACTTGAAGCAGCTTACTGCGTTTCAGAATTCCCTGTCAAATAAGCGATGTACTTTCCTTTAGAGGAGCAATTAAGAACTTGTCCAAGGGAAAATACTTTGCTTGCAGCACTCTAGAGCATAGCGATAAATGTTGATGAATGATCCGCCAACCTTATTTGGCTACCAAAACTCTGTTAAAAGCTCCGAGGTCACGAAAACCAAAGCCCCTTTGAGGCTTTGGTAAACAAAGCTCAATCCAAGCTCTCTAGCATATCTTTATGTTATTCCCATCACCACCCCCATAGAACTGCTTGAACCACAGATTTAACTAGCACTCCCCGAGCCGCAAAGGACATGTGTTTTCCATCCAGGTACTAAGTTTTTTCCATACTTTTTCAACAACAAACTGGATGGCTTCCTTCTTTGATCTTCATGTCATATATGGAAGATCCTGGTATTTTCATTTTTCATCACCCTCCAAAAAATTTAGAATAGCGTAAGCGAGCCCCTCTATCTCCACCGGAGTGTCCTTATTGTAGAACATATTGGACTTATCATAGTTAATCAGTTGAAAAATTCATTTTTCGTATGTCCTAATCACTTCTTTTAATTACCGTCGATAGACCTAATTAGCTTGCGAGAAAAAATATAGTCATTTGCGAACAGAAAATGTATGACAAAAGCGTTACCTCCAAATTGAAAGCCCATTAAAACCCCTCACTCTTCAACTGGTCGAATAAGAGATGATGGACCAGTTGTACATATGAGAAACGAAAAGGAAGATAAGGGGACCTCCTTGCCGGATTCCTCTAGTCGACTTAAATGATCTTGTGGAGTTTCCATTAAGCATGATCGAGTAGTTGACAATCCTAATACAATTCATGATCAGAGATAGAAATTTCGGTGGAAAATTCATATTAGCCATCACCATTTCTAGGTAATTCCATTCAACTTTGTCAAAGGCTTTGCTCATACCTATCTTTAAGGCCAACTGATGTGAGCCATTTGGCCGGGACCATGTGTACGCTGTGAAATACCTCAAAAGCCACAATTTCACTGTTCATGATGAGTCTACCCTTCAAAAAAGCACATTGAGCTTCATCAATGATAAAATTTATTACCAAGTTACGTCGATGGGTGAGAAAGCTTGTATACAACGTTGTACAAGCTAATTGACCGAAAATGCACGATAGAATTCGACTTTTTTATTTTAGAGATTAGGGTTATATGCGTAGAATTGATTGCTGCCATGCCAGCCCCATCATTTAGAAATCCAAGAATGAATTTTGTAAATTTTGAGACTGAGCTGCCCAATATTTCCACAACTTCTGGAGAAAAGGTATGTGCATTCCACCAGGTCCCGGATGTAAGCCCTAAGGGCTAATGTGATCAATCTTGTTTTGGTGATAACAAGACATTGAGAAGTTCTAATGTTTGTGTGAGCTTGTGTTTCAATGTTAGGTTATTATGAACTCACACAAGCATTGAAATGTAGCTTCTTGTGGACATCAAATATCATTCTACAACAAGAAGAAGCTACATTTTGCAAGTCTTCAATGGCACAAGCTTAAAGGTAATTCACAATGTCATTGAAAGATATTGCAAAATCAAAGGAAGATCTTCTTGTAGATTTCACAGGTCATTCTACAAATAAGAAGAGTCTTCATTTTGAAAGTCTCCATAGCACAAGCCAAAAGGTCATCCACAATGCTAATGAAAGATATTGCAAAACAAAGGAAGATCAACAAATGTTGAAGTCCAAGATGCCACAACTTGACAAGACTACAAAGGACTTCATCACAAGAAGAGGTTGATCAAAGGTTTCAAGTCCAAGCTCAAAGAAGAACTCATCTTGAAGACTTGAAGACCAAGAAGAAGATTAGTCAAGAAGCCTATAGGTATATCTCTTGTGACTAATCTTATTTGATGAATGATAATTTATATTATGATGAAGCTCATTCTCTTGCATGTTTTCAAAACCATATTTCACACTATGATTTAATCTTTCAAAGGTTTTGCAAAATATCTTTTAAGTGTTGGTTAATGCCTAAGATCTTTAAAACGTTTTCAATATCTTTCAAAAACACTTAGGCATGAGTTTAAGAACATTAGAAAGTTGATCAAGTGGAAAAACCACTTATGGACTAAAATCCAGTCGACCGACATGTGTTGTCTGGTCGACCGACATGTGTTGAATGTTCCAAGACTCCAAAAGTTATAAATATTTCGAAAGACCTACTTTAGGTCGGTCGACCGGCATTTGTCCAGGTCAACCGGACCACTTATCACGGTCTACCGAGATCAAGACAGAAGCCTTTGAACTTAACTTTCAGACTACTTCGGGCGACCGACTGCCTAGTCCGGTCAACCGAAGCTGTCCTGTCAAGGAAAAAATATAATCATTGTAACTCGATTTGCTTGCATTTTTTGGACCATATATAAAGCCTTTAAGGCTGATATTTGTTCTTTGCTCAAGCCAATAGAGGAACCTTAGTTTATAAGTTTTAGACAAGCAAATCAAACACTTTCCTAAGCTAAATTCTTCCAATCATTCATCAAAATATTTCTATTTGAGAAAGAGCTTCATCTACTTATTCTTTCATTCTCAAATATGAATTAGAGCTTTCATTGTAATATCCAATCCTTATAGGGGTTTCTTTTTTTCTTGAGCTTAAATGTAAAATCTAATGTGTTGAGATTATCTTTCTTTGTAAAAGGTTGAGTGGTAAGGCTTGTTTGTGAGAGTGGTGGTTTTGGGCCTTCATTAGTTGGAGTGTATCTTTCTTATAATCGTAGGAACTAGAGTGAATGGTGAACCCGAAATAAAGTAGGGTTGATGTGTTCGTAAAACCTCCACATTTAGTAGACTAGGTTAGAGAAAGAGTTCCCAATGGTGGAAGGTTACATGAGTGTGTAAAAGACCATTAGTTGGTTTGTCCTTCCTTGTAATCTCTCAAGACAAGCATAGTGGAAAGTTGCCAAAATCCTTGGGTGTGTCCCAAGGTAGTGGATGTAGATCGTTTGTGATCGAACCACTCTACATCCTTGTGTTTGATCTTCTAACTCTATCTCTTTACTTTCAAGTTCTTAATTTATACTTGTGCTTTTATTCACATGAACTTGATTGTATGAGATTTATTTGTGTATATGGAGTTAGATTAATTTCTTGTTATATCTTCCCTTGACTTGGGCATATGAATTGCATTTAGAGATCTTTATAGCTTTATATATCTATTGCTAAATGATATTTCTCATGACTTGTGTGTTTGTTCTTACAAGCTTTGCATATAGGAATCTTGATCTAGACAATCCTTGATCATATTCATTGTCTTGTACTCCTATGTGTTGCATATACACACATAAGTCATCTAAGTAATAATCCTTTAATTCACCTTATATGCTTATTGAACATAATTGTTGTTAAGGTGATCGCTTAGGAAAAAAATTTGGTAGAAAATTACAAAATGTTTGAGAACCTTATTCACCCCCTCTAAGGTTCTCCCCTTCGGGTATTGCAAATGCCCTACAGGTATTTCAATTGGTATAAGAGCCTAGTCTCCCTTTTTGTTAGGATTAGCACCCTAGGAAGATCTATGGCCATACGCTTTTCTACCCACTCTTTGGAAGAGTGAATCGTACCTTCCTATGATGACTCCATCTTCTGTATTTTGGGCAAATGATTATACCCTGTGTGTCTATTGATAAATTTTACCTTGTTGAGCCTTATAGATATAGGAATCTATGTTCCTTCAATCAACAAGAAAGGTGACAAGATGCTTAAAGATAACATAGAGATTACAAAAGATGATGGAACCACAATGAAGAGGAAAAACATGCCACAAAGCTTCAAAGTTATAGATTCAAAGAGAAGTGACATTGGGGCGGTTAAAAGGAGATGTGCCAAAAGAAGAAATTCAAAAGCACTCCTTAGCACTTGGATTCTCAAAGCTCAAATGTCAATCAATTGAAGAACCAAGTTGCTTAAAGACAAAGAGCAAAGCATCAAGTGATGACAAGAGCCAAAGTGTCAATCCATTATCCTCATCACTTCGTAAGAAAGCAAAGGTATCAAAATCACTTTCTCTTAACACTTTAATTACTGTGTTTGTGTATTTTTGGTATATATATTTTATATGCTTGCTATTATATATGTTGCATCTCACATTCTTGAATGTCATATTCATATAGATAACCTTTAGCTTGATCTTTACTTGTTCATGTTTATTTTGGCTTAGGTATCTATGAGATGTAGCATATTCAACTTGATTGATTCTTGTTTTGTCATGTCATATTCATATAAGAATCCATCTAGTTGTTTTGGCTTTGTTTTTCATGATCCTTGTGCATATATGTGCTACTTGAGAATATTGAACTAATCATGAAGGACCTTTCAAAAGGTACCATATTTGTTCTCAAGAATTCCTTGTAGGTTTAAAAAGATCTATACTTCTACATGAAGATAGAAATCACAATGAAGGGCACAAATGAGCTAAGACTCCAAGAAAATAGTCAAATGCCAAGGATTGTAAGATTGTGCCCATCAAGAAATGAAAGTCCATCCATCATGATGACTCTACACTAGCCATAAAAGAAGAGGAGATTGCTTCCATCTCAGCAACCAATGATGAACAACAAAGAAAAATGAGCAATCACAAGTCAATCTCTCAATGAGCTTCAAATGAAAGTGATGATCACACAAAAGGCCTCAATGGACTTATTGATAAAGAAGATTAACCAAAATGGTAAGAAGTCCAAGCTCCTTGAGTATTGAGATACTATAGCTTAACTCATCCATTGTTAGTGATCATTATTTTGCTTTTGATCCTTATATGCTATAACCTATCTATATGATGAGTTAAGTAAATGTCTAAGAAGTATTTGCCTATTTGATGTTTTTAAACTTGCTTGCTCACTTAAGGAAAGATTCTTAGTGCAAGTAGTTTAGAATATACGTATAGTCATTTAAAAGGAAAAGAGAGTATGTGCTTTTTTGTTATTGCTTTTCATGTATCTCATGTTTTACTTGTCAATATGCTAATTGTTTAGTTCAAACTTGTCAAGCATTATATTTTAAAAGCATAAACTTGTTTCTTTAAAACTCTCTTTGTGCTATGTGCATATTCTCTTTTATCTTGTTAAGGTGTTTTGTGCTCTACTTGCAACCCTTGATCTTAATTGCTTAGAGTACAAACACAAGCACGAGTATGCACATATAATAGAGGTGTATTAACTATGTGGGTTGTAAAAAAAACCTATCTTTAACCCTCTAGGACCCAAACAAAATGGGTACCAAAAGTGTCCTCGTATGCAGGAAACTTAGATGAGAGAAGAGGAATTAAATCTTATTGAAAAGATCATTCATCTTCTCTACATGTATGAAGAAGACACTTCCTCCTTGAAGAAGATGAGAACAAAGAGACGCAATTTCAAAAAAGAGCTCACATTCAAGGAGAAAATTTGGAGACTAGCCACACCTTCAAAGAAAGTGCAAAGAAAAGATTAGAAGTGGCTAGATCGAGTGCAAGAAGAAAATTGGGGAAGAAGAGCTCAAATTGAAAATGGAATGAAGTTCCATACATCACTCCAAAGTACCAAATGCAACTCATGGGAGAGTGAGAGAAGAAGATTGGAGTCATCCCCTAGACTTCCTCAAAGTGCTTCAAAGATGACAACTCAATGAGGAAAGTCAAGTATGAGCAAAAGAAGTAAAAAGCTAGAGAATCATCAACTAAAGAAAATTGGTAGCTATAACCTCATCTTTCTTGGTTCATCTTATTATTCTTGATGATTATATATGCTTGCTCCTTCTTTATATTTGTTATTGCCATATCTCATGTGCTTTCTTTCTTATCTTAACTTATTTTGATTTGCCTATGTGTTTCAATTTCTTGATTTCTAGAAAGTCATTTTCAAAATGACCACCTTAGTTATGATTAAAAGGTTTTTAAGATTTCAAAGAACCTAAGGTGTGTCTTTATTTTACAAGGTCTATCCCCCTTTATAACAACTTGATCTTAAAAGTTTTCATCTTTCTATAGTTTCTTAAAGTGTTTTGGAAAACCTTATTTTAATGGTTATATGACAATCTTGTGATTTCTAAATCATATCTTAACTAGATGCCTATATCATTTGGTTTTAAATTTTATACTTATGAATGCAACCAACCTTGCTTTGTATTATACCTTATGTCATGTGGTTGGTTTGATCATTCTAAGTATGGTCTGCCTCTTTGAGCCACCTTTGTTGAGAGGTATGACTTGATTTTAGCCTTTTTATGGCATATTCTTGATGATTTCCATACTCTCTTGTTGAAGTTGTTTTGGGGCAATGATATGAACCAGCAACTTTTTTTTATTATATGCTTTACATTGTTTTAAAACAATTTGGCCAATTTCAAAAAGGCCTAAAAATATGATCACCTTAGTTGTTTTTTCATGGCTTTTATAATCAAAGATCCTAAGGTGTGTTTTTTAGCACTTTGATGTTTTTATAAGGTTTAATCCTTATTCTTACTTGCTTTTATCCATTCAAATTTGCTCATGAAGTTTTGGAAGTGTTTTTAAATTATTTAAAGGCCTTTTAGTTAAATTTCAAAAATCAGAAAATACCTGTCAGCCATAATCCCGGTAGACCACCATTGATTTCGATCGACCGAAGGGCATGGACACCAGTCTACCGAGATTCACACCTGGTCGATCGAAGTGCCATGTTTCAGCTTTAAAATGTTATTTTTCTGAGCTTTTCTCTCTATATATATATATATATATATATATATATATATATATATATATATATATATATATATATATATATATGTGTGTGTGTGTGTGTGTGTGTGTGCCTTTATTTTTCAAAGTTCTTGGAAGTTGGAACCACTGTTTTGCATCTTAAAACCTTCTAAGAGTTTCCAAAACATCTTAAACAAAATCGGCACATCGTAAGGGGGAGCCTTCTTATTTGTTATTTTTTTTTAAATCCCTCTTATCACGTTTCTAAGAATTATCTTTATATGTGCCTTTTATATGGATACTTAGAGTTGATGGAGAGTATTTTGAGCTCTATGCTCTTTAAGCCTTGTTTTGATAGAGTATAATGTGATAAGTATGTTTACTTGGATGTAATACATGACAAATGTACCTCACTTTATCTTGGTTGTTATGTTTCCTTGAAACTTCTTTGATATTATAACTCTTATTACTTGTTTAGTTTGTTGAGAGCTTGCACTTGGTGAGAAATTTCAAATGAGAAGTACCCCGTAACAAATGTGCCTATTAAAATCTTGGTTGTCATGTTTCCTTGGGATTTCTTGCATAACATGTTGCATTCTTTCACACTCTATAATGCTTTGAAGGAAGGATGTGTTTTAAATTGCATGTTTACCTATCCTCCTTCCCTAGTGATATGTTTTAAAATTTAAATTTTTATATCACTATGTTTGATGGCTTGTTTTTAACATTTCTAAAACCTCAATCTCTTTTGGTTATCCATTTTTGGGAAGTTTGTACTCACAATTGATTGATTCATAACTTCCCTTTCAAACTTATGTGTTTATGTGCTTATTTTGCTTTATTTTCCTTTATCACCTTTGTAGTTTGGCTTGAATTCATCTTTGAACTATATTCTTAACCAACTACTTGAGGAAGAGACTTGCTTTGTTTTATTTATTTAAAAGTCTCTTAGTCTTCCTCTAGGTGTCACATAAGTTTTTTGTTGTTGCTTGCATATGCCTTGTAAATAATGTCTTATTAGGACACGAGAGAAGTAGCAACGATGTTACAAGCAAAGGCATACGCACACACAAAGAAAACGGGAAATCTCCCTTCACCAACAACTACTCTCATCAATTCGCCATTGATGATGATCTTGAGGGATGATGATTAGATGAGACAGTTAAAATGTGAAGAAGGAAGATAGGAAGTTCTCAGTGTGTCTCTCTTCAATAAGGACACAATATTAGAAGTAGAGCCAGTTGAAGAGAAAGCAACAATGTTGGAAGCAGAGCCAATACATTAGCCAAACACAGAGAAAACAAGAAATCTCACTTCACCAACAACCATAGAAAGCATCCAAAGGTGAAGAAGAAGAAGATGGAAGTCTCTCTGCTAGAATTTTGACCGATCGGACACCAACACTGCGGTCGACCAAACCTGCCATGTTTATGCAAAACTGTACACTCTATACCTTATATCTTTTCAGTTTTTGCATTTACTTGTTTGGGCACTGGTTGAGGGAGGGTTTTATGTTGTCTATCCTATACCTCCTCATTTATGTGATGTATTCCTACACTTGTCATATCATATGCATCATCACATCATAAGTTGGCATTGGTTTCAAATTTTCATATATTTTTAGCCAACTTGTGAAAATTTCATGGGAGTAGTATGTCCTTTCTTGCATATCTTATGCACTACATCCCTTATCATTTGAGATCATGTGTTTTTTCTCTCTTATTTATTTTAATCTAAATTGATTACTTTGGTTAGCTCATTGCCTTAGTTGTTATACTTCTTTGGCTAACCATTGTCTCAAAAAGAGGAATGTTATCCAAAGTGTTAACTTTACACTTCCTCTTTGGGTTTGCTTTTGGATTGTGATACATATGCCTTTCATATGTTTATATTTTCATAGTATCACATCCATTTTGTCTTTGTTAGCTAAAGCTTTATAACTTGTTTTCATCTTGTTATAGCTAACATTGATTTTTGATAAAAGGGGAGATTGTGCTTTCAAGGTTTATTCCTCCATCTCCTCATGTTTTAGCTTGAGTTGTATATTCATTTTTGAGCCATATGACCATTCTAGATTTTATGTGTCATTATTTGCTCTCCTTATTTTGAAATCAACCAAGCTTAAAACCTCTTCAAAAGTTTCTTTTAAAGCTTGCATTCATATTTAGATAAGCATCATCCATTGGCCACTCATATATTCTTTTAAATGGCCTTTTACAAATGATGTGCTTACATACCTTTAAAGGTTTCTTTCTTTTGTTCTTTAGTTTTGCTTAACTTTCTACTATTGACTCTAGGGGCATTTTTGTCCCGTTGACCAATTTTGACCCAATTTAGTTGATTTTTAGCCAATTGGACTTAGCCGAAAATCATTTTCCTATGAGTAGTGCTAGGAGGCTAAGACTTAGCTGATTGATTGGCTAAAAACCCAAATTGGGAAGATAAAATGTCTTATATATATATATATATATATATATATATATATATATATATATATATATATATATATATATATATATATATGTCTAAATGTATAATATACCCCCTATCCCTCTAGCCTTCCTGACACACTACACCCTACACCCACCCCACCACCACCAACAATCCCCTCCACCACCAACAATCACCACCACAAATTTGTTGCTTTATGTTTGAATTCATAGGAGACCATTCTTGTTTGGTGTGGTAGTGGATTTCAATAATTTTAAATTATTATTTAGTATGATTTTTTTTTATGAAATTTGGATTGAAATTGAAACCCTTTTGGAGGTGGTCCCGGAGAAGATGATCGGAGAAGATGGTCATTTATTCAAACATGAAGTTGCATTTTTATTTTTATTTTTATTTTTTGCTTTCAATCAAAATGGTTATCCTATTTAGCTTCTATCTAGCTTTAAAATTGGTTAAACTTAAAAATCCAAAGGGAAAACCCACTTGATCTAAGTATCTCTGGGTTTCAGTTTCTACAAGCATTCCCATGAAAATTCAGCATGATGAACCCAAGATACATAATCAAATTTATGAATGTTACAAATTTGCAGATTATCATAAGAATATTAAAAAAAAACATCTTTGCCCCGTCAAAGGTGATGTGCGATGACAGACAGTGGCGGCGATGGGATGGATCTAAGTTGAAGAAGAATGGTAGTTAGTTAGAGGAGAAGATAATTTTTTTTCCAATTTTTTTTCCTAGATCAAAACTAACAGTAAGAAGTAAATCCCCAAAGAGTTTGTTATAGTGATTGAGGTAAACATGTAAGGTTCGTCATATTTCTATATAAGGCGATCACTTATTAGTATTATGAATTGTTAAAGTAAACATGTAAGGTACGTTATAATTTTATATAAGGCGATCACTTATTAGTACTATGAATTGTTAAAGTAAACATGTAAGGTTCGTTATAATTCTATATAAGGCGATCACTTATTAGTATTATGAATTGATAAAGTAAACATGTAAGGTACGTTATAATTTTATATAAGGCGATCACTTATTAGTACTATGAATTGTTCAAGTAAACATATAAGGTTGATTATATAAAATTAGTACTATGAATTGTTAAAGTAAACATGTAAGGTTCGTTATAGTTTTATATAAGGCAATCACTTATTAGTACTATGAATTGTTAAAGTAAAATTAATTTCATGAATATGTTATTATTACTACGAATATGTTATTAGTTAGGGGTCTAATTATAATTTCTAAAAAGTTAATTTCATGATTTTTGGGTCAAATTGTGAATTTAAAAGATTTAATTAGAAATTTGTGGGTCAATCTGTGAAATGAAAATATACTATGCGATTTTAATTTTTAAAGTTTTATAGCATTTGGGACCTAAAAGTAATATAATTTATGTATTTATGGTTGCAAATAATATTTTTATAGGGACTTAGGGTATATAAATTTGTATAATATGTGGACTTAGGGTTGTTAAGTGACAATTTTTTTTGCCACGTCAGCGATCCAAATTAACCCTAGAGGATAATCTGGACCGTTGACGAGTTCTTCATCAATGGCCACAATAACTTCTCTTGAATGTGTTTCTTTCTTGGGGTTTTTTTCAACTCGCTATGTTTTTCACCGTGCGAAACAAATTGTGACCGTCATATCAAGAATATGACGACTGAGATCATTTGTTGATTATCTCACCCAAATAATCTCATCCGTTAGATTGTTGATCTGACGGCCAACATTTGTTCTGTACGGTGCAGAATATTTAATGTTACACACCGTAGCCACAATCCCAACTTTATTGTCCTAACACCCTCAAAACTAGCAAAGACTTTTGGGGCTGTTTTTTTGACTTTAGGGAGGTTTTTTTTTTTTAAAAAAAAAAGTACTCTAAGGGTATTTTTGTCCCGTTGACCAATTTTTATCCAATTTAGCCTATTTTTAACCATGGTGTTAGCCGAAAATCATTTTCCTTTTCTTATTATATAATCATCTTCTTTTTATTTAGGTTACACGAGTGCAGATGATTGATAGCTTGGGAGGTGAGAAGACTTGCAGACAATGTTTTAAAACCCGAACCGGACCGATCGGTCGACCGGTCCGACCGTCGATCGGACCTCCGAGCGGTCCTGTTAGGTGCCAAAACCCGTTTTTGTCAAAAATCGCTCTAATTTCACTGACGCGGTGGACCCGGCCAGTCGGACCGTCCGAACCGTAAACCGAAACGGTTTTGGGAAAACCGACCGGGTAACAAAATACATTTTTTTTTAAATTTTTCTGTATAAAAAAAGGGAAGAAGAAGAAAAATAGAGAGGGCGGTGGCGGGGCGGTTCACTGCAGAGGAGAGGAGAAGGAAAAAAAAAGAGAGAGGGAGGTGGCGGTGGCGGTTCGTGGCAGAGAGAAGGAGAGGAGAAGAAAAAAAAGAAAGGGGCGGTGGCGGGGCGGTTCACGGCTGAGAGGAGAAGAGGAAAAAAAAAAGAGGGAGGGAGTTGCGGCAGAGAGAAGGAGAGGAAGAGAAGAGAAGAGAAGGAACGCCATAGAAGGAACGCCGGAGAATGAGAAGAGGGGAAAGGGGAAAGGGGCACCGGAGAAGGAGAACTAGAAGAGGATGGGGCGCCTGGAGAAAAGAGGAAAAGAAAATGATAGAGTTTTATTCCTCTAGGGTTGGACAAGAGACTTTATATATCTAGGACTAAAATGACAATTAAAATATTATCACATAAATCCTAAAAAATAATTATAGTACAAACAAGTTATAAAAAGTCTATTTTCAACATTTAGTTGGATATTAAAATTAAAGGAGATATTTAAAGGAATAATTAAGATAAAATATATCTGAACTAGCTTTACATTAACAATATTTTTTATTAATAAGCATATATTATATATTTTTTAATATTTATGACGTCATCGGGTTGATGAACGGGTCGATAACGGTCCAACAACTGGTCTGACCCGTGACCCAATAACTTTTGCGGGTCGATGTCCGGTCCGGGTTTCAAAACATTGCTCGCAGATTCTCCAAGTAGAACAACTCAACTAAGCTTATAAAAGACGATTCAAAATCTACATGATGGGGTTCATGCTTTCTTATCTGCAGAAAATTCATTCGTTTGAATCGAGGTTTTCGCCTCCTTCGTTGCGATAATCTTCTGAGGAATACCTGTTGGGACAGCAGCTTCATCACTAGAGCTTAATCCGCGAATCGATGACTTTGCCTGAACTTCCGGCTGTAAAGAAAAGCTTCTGCCTGCACCAGTGTCATTTTTAGCACCGGAAGTACAATTTTCTCCAGTAGACGGCCTTCCAATGAATTTTTGGAGCATAGGTTGTGGACCATCCATTTGATCCAGCCAAGGCCATTATAATGTCTGCCTTGTTTGGATGAACATTGTCAAAGGCATGTGCTTGACCAACATAAAATATGGTCATCTGACAACTGCCAGAAGACGCAATTCCTTGTCGGCTGGGAGCCCATTGAAACCGTCTTCCAATTTCTAAACCCCTCAATAGATCGCTCTCAATTTCCGATTTGTGCCCCCGTCAATTTCCCAGGTATGGCAGCTCCCTCCCAACCCTTCTCTGTTTTTGCTCTCATATATGTTCTTTCCACTTTATATTCATTGGGAAAGATGTAAAGAGGAGGGGTTGTTTGTAGTAGTTATATTGTTGAGGTATTGGATCTCATGTTTTATGCAAGAAAGTGAAGTTTAGGATGCCCATTATTATATAAATTCCTATCATTGCACCAAGAACTGAGATTTTTTTTGAAATTTAAAGAATTGGGGATCCAGTGGTTTGATTAGTGTTAACATCTGTTGTTTTGGTAAATGGGGTATGTTTTATCTGCATAAGTATGAAGAAAGTTTATTACTTGAAGAAAATTTGAATATTTTTCTTGTTCTTTTTTTCGGTTCGTGTTGCAAAGTTGTAAAGATTTTTGGGTAATTATGTTCGGCAGAGTTCAAATTTGTGTTCATTCTGTTTTGTCTAGACTAAAAAGTGAAAACTTTTCAGTAAGTGAAAGACTGCAATGAATGTGCAAAAGCTGAAGACGTTTTCTGCATAGCTTCAGACCTATTGAGGCCTTTTCTTTTATTTTTAGATTATTTAATGAGATTCTCCTTATATTTAGTTCATGTAGTGCTCTTAGTTGGAGAACAATTGTGAATTTTCCATGACCTCGAGCTTGTATGAAGCTGTTGTCTTAATTGGATAGTCCTTGATTCTGTATAGTTTTCTGTGTGGGGTCAGTTTGTACAAGTGTGTCCCAATATTATGCCACTTCATGTCAAGTCTGATTTCTGATCAATAAAAAGCTCTACTAAGACACACCAACGCGCTCCTACGCATACCCTAAAGTTGGATTTGGGGTTATCTGTCAAGCTGCTCCATGCATTGCTTGGAGATGCTAAATTTTATACATCAATTTACCTGAGAAGATAAAAATAACCAATCGTATATAAGTCAGTGGAGCATTATGGAGAAATACTTGATCTGTATGGGAGGTTTTGAAGTGTTTTATTGCTGATTAGTAGCCTATTTCAAGCATTTTCTTTTCTCTATTTATTTCGAGGAAACCAACCACCTTGCTGTAAAAAAAAAATCACCATCATTTTCCTTGATATGATTGGACCTGCAACTATTAACTGTAAAGTGATTGGTTGTCTGTAACATATAGTGGTTCTCTTTATTTCTGTGTAAGATTAATTTTGTTTCTGTTTTCTTCTCCATCTACTTTTAGTTTCAGAACCAACTTGAAGTTGTTTGGACGTATAGAGATTGCTTCAAGAATTCCCACCACCAATCGACTAAATGTTACTTCCTGTCAGATTTATTCTTCTTAGAATAACTTCTTCCCGCCTTATAAGCCCTGCTAATGGCATGCTGAGATATCTAGGAACCGTAACAGCCACCACTGATCCTGTAGGCAATCAGAGAAACAGATCGAATGATGACTATTATGCTGCCATTCACCATATATCTAACATAATACGACGTGATATTTACATGGAAAGAACTCTTAATAAAATGTGCATCTCCAAAATTGTCAATTCGGAGTTGGTCTATCGGGTACTTCGCAGCTGTTGTCGATCTGGCATTGAGTCCTTCCGATTTTTTAATTGGGCTCGTACAAATCACCCTAATTATGATCCAACAACTCTCGAGTTTGAAGAGCTGCTTAAGACCCTTGCTCGTACTGGTCATTGGGAGACCATGTGGAAGGTAGCTCATCAAATGAAAGGCCAGAACCTCCCTATCTCACCTTCTGTTGTTTCTTTCATCATTGAACACTATGGCAAGCACGGTCTTATTGATCAAGCTGTGGAGCTCTTCAATCAGCTTAAGAACTTCAACTGTTCCCAAACAACTGAAGTTTACAACTCGCTACTATTTGCTTTATGTGAGGTAAAGAATTTTCAAGGAGCCTATGCTTTGATCCGAAGAATGTTACGCAAAGGTGCTCTGCCTGACAAAAGGACTTATGCAATTCTTGTTAATGGGTGGTGCTCTGCGGGAAAGATGAGGGAGGCACAGAATTTCTTGGAGGAAATGAGTCAAAAGGGCTTCAATCCTCCTGTGCGTGGAAGGGATCTTTTGATTGACGGTTTGCTGAACGCTGGCTATCTTGAAGCTGCAAAAGGATTAGTGAGGAAAATGACAAAAGAAGGGTTTGTGCCAGATGTGGGCACATTCAATTCTTTAGCTGAAGCTATATGCAAATCTGGAGAAATAGACTTTTGCATTGACCTTTTTAACGATGTTTGCAAATTAGGTTTATCTCCAGATGTGGAGTCATATAAGATTCTGGTAACTGCAGCATCAAAAGTGGGAAGAATTGATGATGCCTTTCCGATCCTCCATCGATCAATTGAGGATGGACTTCGTCCATTTCCTAGTTTATATGCTCCTATCCTTAAAGCTCTTTGCCGGAAAGGACAATTTGATGATGCTTTCAGCTTTTTCAGTGATATGAAGGTGAAAGGGCATCCACCAAATCGACCAGTTTATACCATGTTGATAAAGATGTGTAGCCGTGGAGGCAGATATGTTGAGGCTGCTAATTATTTGGTGGAGATGACAGAAATGAATTTGATGCCAATGTCGAGAAACTTTGACGTGGTGACCGATGGACTTAAAACTTGTGGAAAGCATGATTTGGCTAAAAGGATAGAGCAGTTGGAAATATCTCTCCGCGGCATTTGATGGAATTCCAAAAATCCGTTGAGCTACAACTCAAAGAGGTCAAGAACTCGTTGATATTTCTTGAACAATTTGATGTGTTATACTGAAAAGGTACATTTCCTTATATCTACAATCTTTGAATATGATGTTGATTTAAAAACTTGCTTGAAAACTTTGTCTTTAGTCTTTAGCATATAATCACTGTTGGTTGCATGATTTTCATCCTTGATTATCTGCTTTTTGTTGTGCAACTGTCCTGAACATCAGCAACCGAGTTCATTTTCTTATTGCAATGGGATATGGTAGTGTCATAAAAGATCTAAGTGCAAGTATGAGTCAATTGGAAATTAAAGTATAAACCTTTGCATGGTCACAGAAAGTTAAAGGTCAACTACTGATAAACATTTGCGTCATCGATGTGATATCTGGACATTTTTGGTTTCTTCCTTTCTTTTTCATAGATGTAACATTTGGACATGGTTTCATTTCATAATTAGCATAAAGTGACTTCTTATTCTCTCTCTGTCCTTTTATTTACAATTACAGCCTTAATGTATCATCCTACTGTCTTATAGCTATCCTTAGTTTTAGATGAACTACTTTAATTTTTTTTTAAATGCCCTTTCGGTTCATGAGAGTGAAGGATTGCGGTCATTATGTGCAGGGGTCAGTTAGCTTAAGCATATTATGCCTATTTTCCTCCAAATACCGATCAGCGTAGTTTGAATTGTATCTTCGAGGCAAGATCCAGGAAATTGGATTAGATTCTTCGTAAGGCTGCAGGAACAACAGCAGCTTATCTATCAACAGAAAGATAGTGGTTTCCTTCTATGCCCGTGTATGTGTTACATAAAGAAGCTGGTAATGGATAGTTTGTTTCAGAAAGATAGAAAAATGAGTTGTGTGGTTCTGCATATAGGAGGGGCATTTTGTTCATCGTGTTTGGGTTATTGTTTATAGGAGTTTGCCGGAAACTAGGAAATTGTCATCCAACTCCTTGCGCGCAAGATAGGAAAGTGTCATCCAATTCATTGGTGCAATGCCATCGGTGTACTTCACTGCTTTGTGTTCATGGATTCACTCTATTCCCAAGGGAGTGAATCTCATTATACCTTATTTGATTGTATGCTGTTTATGCCTCTTCTTAAATTCTTCTGTTTATTTCTTCCTTTTCCTCTGCATGTCTGTCTCCACCAAATTTTTGCTCTATTTTTTCAAATTTGTTCACTTTCCTCTTGTGAAAAAAAAAGAAGAATAAAGGAAATGACTGGAGTAAAATAACATGGTTTCTATTTGCAATATGGTAAAATACTAAGTACAACTCAGTTATGCCTCAAGATATTCCCGTAACTGAGCTGTACTTAGTATTTTACCGAGTTGCAAATATCTATCCCCTAAAATAATCAAGATATTCTTGTCTAGATCTATGAAGATAGAGGAAAAAAGAATCAAAGATTTAGTTGCAGTAGAAGAGTGGAAGTCAATTATTTCTTCCTGTTACATTTATTTAGTTTAGTACTCCCTCCATTCCCTATTAATTGTCGTTTAGGAGATATCTAGGTATCCAAATTAATTGTCGTTTAAGGTTCTTTTATTAGTTGTCAACAATTTATTCTAATTATACCCTCAATATTTTCCTTTCTTTTCTTTATGACGTAGAAGTGAGAGAGGGGGAGGGTGGGGTAATATTGGAAATTTAGGTGGAAATGACAACTTCCTTAATTTTCTCAAATTGTCTAAAGAGTCTTATATTTAGGAATGGAGGGAATAATAGGTTAAACTGAATGGTTATTGGGTGCATCTCATAAATGCTCTGGATGCTGAACGAAAGAAGAATGGTAATGTGCACATAAATCAAAATGGTTCTTGGGTTTGCCTTCTCCGATGCCTTTTGGCTTTGATTTGAGGGCATGATTCTACAACAAACGTGACGGTATAGGAGGACTATTATTTTAGTGGTATTATGTGAGCAACCACTTTGTGCATTCATTGTCAAATGTTAAGTCAGTCTCCAATCCATCTGTTTCAGTGGTATTCTGTGAGAAGCTACTTTGTTAATTCATTGTCAATGGTTAGGCTCGTCTCTTACCCATCTCCTAATACCCCCAATAATTGGGGACTTAATGAGTTATGTTATTGTTATTGTTGTTGTTGAGTAGTAGGTTCAAGTTCTCGGGAATGGATACAGTTATGGAACATATGGCCTTAATCAAACTGAACCTGATAATTTATTGGAAATTAACGCAAAAGCCGAGTGAAAAACAAGCATTAGAAATAGTTGAGGATTAGCTAGATCTTGCAGATAGGCCAATGTGATAAGCCTCATTACCGGTTGATGGATCCCGTCATCCCAATGTGGTAAAAAGAAGGTTTAATACTGTGATTTAGAGCTCAGGCTTTTCTTTTTAAATATATACTTAATTGTAAGGTTCTTCCTCTTCTTATACATTCTGTAACTTGGAGTTTTACAGCTTGATAACGGTAATCAATTGATGTTGTCTTCTATTTTTGCTTCTTTTTGGCCATTGGCTGCTCCGGTTATTTCTCAATTTGGAATCTAATGGAAGTAGTTTTTGTTTTTTTTCTTTTAAAATCATAAAAAGAAGCGTACTTGGATTAAAAACAAAAAGCAATTTGCGAGGTGGAAATTAATAGAAGCGTGTAAAGTTTATGATCAGTTTTTTTTTTTTGTTGATTTGAGCACATGGATACAAAATAAGCTAAAATACTTTTTGAGTTCTAATAATAAATAGTTTTTTTAGGATAATGTTAACACTATAACCTTTATCTTTAGGTATACCAATGTTGCACCGACTAGCGAGTAGTCGGCTTACCATAAGTAATAACAAATTCAAATACTAAAATAATCGCTTTGACCGACTTTGACCGATTTTTTACCGATCTTGACCGATTAAGTTGGTCAATCGATTTTTTAACCCGACTAGTCAGTTAGGTGCCGATTAGCGATTTTTTACTGAGTAGTCGGCCGACTAGGCCGATTTTTACAACACTGAGGTATACTGATATGCAGACTATTAACTATAAGAAAAGAGTGCTCTGTGCTGTTTTTTCTGTGTTTAAATGTTTTACGGACATATTGTCCAAAGTTTCATGAGAAAATGAGATTGAAAGATAGAGGAGAATGGGGGTTAGTGAATGTCTTTCAATGGCTCCTCTTTTAATAATTTATAATCTGAATTGAATACCTCTAGATTTTAATATGGAATTTTTAAAATCTAAATTGAATACCTATAGACTTTAAAATTCCTGTAGAATCTAGATTGAATACACCCCTCTTAGTTTCTGCTATGAGACAAAATGTGCATCTTTTAACATATACATAATTGTTTATTTTTTGAAGGTATTATTTGTTTTGGTTGATATTATTTAGCAAATCAGATTTTATCTTCAACATACTCTGTTAATTCTTAATTTTATTTTATTTTATTACAGATTCTGGTTATGGAAAGTAAAGGTTGGAGCTTCACAGCAAACTTTTAACAGGTATCTTTTTCCTTCATGTTATTTTCAAATTAATACTTAAACATATCTACCTAAGTTGAAACAAAATGAAAAATAGAATTACTCTTTCTATAATTTTGTCAGCCTGAAATTGTTTTCCGTTATCCTAGTTGTTTAAGTGTTAAATTTTATTATCTTGGCAACTAGATTGGCTTGTAATTGTATTATTTAGCCAAAAACAAAGAACAATACTTATTTGCATTTCTTCTATGTCGGGTTATGAATTATGATATGTGACAAAAGGTCCCAATTCAACCTTTGCGTGATCAGTCGCGGACCCAGGACTACAAGTTTTTGGGTTGGGGGGAGGGGTTATAATTATGTTACTATAGAATTTTTTATCAAAACATTTTTGGGGGTGAAATTATAGACAAAATATAGGAGGGACTTGACTACATTGAAAACTCTAGAAAATCCTTGGTCTTAAAAAACGGGGGGCCACATAGGTCCGTCCCTGTGCGTGATGATATCTTTATATGGTTGAATATGTTTCTTCAATGATTTTATCTAGGCCAAATCAATTTTAAATCCTTTATTTTCTACTTCAAGGAGAGAGTCGATCTTTTCCAAAAAATACTTGTGCACATATTTATGTACAATAGTAGTTCAAGCAGTAAGATGCTTCCCCTCTAACTGATTCGAGTCATTAAGGAGGGGAATTGGGGAATCACTGCTGCTGATCCTTCTAGGGAGGGGTTTTTAAAAATAAAAAAATAAATTCTGATCAAAATGGGATTTATCCAGTTGCATGCACTTTGGCTCATTATTTTGGCATTTACACCCTCCCAAAAAAAAATAAAAAAATAAGAGATCCATTCTTTTGGTACCGAAAAAAAAAAGAACAAAGACTCATCCTTTTGGTACATTTATTCTGTGTGTTTTTCTGAGACTCTCTTTGACAGAGGGTCTGTAAGGTAGACCACCTTACAGAATGATAGAGGGAAACTGGATGATAGTGTGCTACTCTCTCTAGGGGTAATCTCTCTAATGTCGGGACTTTTTTTTTATAACCAATTTATTGTGTTTTTTAAATGAAATCCCAAAAATATTGTAGGTTTTATTCTTCTTCCCTAAATATAGAAATCACCCTTGGCAGGGGCACTTTCATCATTATTTTGTTGTTATCCTATCTTAAAATGGTCGTGTAAAAATTACAAAGAAATGGCTTCTGTTAGAATCGATTTCAAATTTGGATGTAAACACCCCTGACAGAAGCGTTTTCTATTGAAAAACAGCCTTCCCATCGCCCCCAAGAAATTTCAGGCGGTGCGGCAACTACCAATTTACCATTGTATTATTCACCACCTTTGAATCAGGAAAAAGAACACAATCAATTATCTGAAAATTATGAGATACAGAGACAACCTAATTCATTATGTGACCAGTCATTATCAATTTAACTAAATACAAGAATGATCAGTTGATTAATATTGGATCTGGAATCATTGTTCATCCACCAAAACTCCAAAATCTGATAATTTCCTAATTAGTTCAACTCAAAATTTGGTTTCCTAAGAAGATGGTGGAGATGGTGCCATGTGATTCTTCTGATTTTGGGTCCAAATATGGTACTGATTCCATCAATCTCCCTTTACGAAAGAAAAGGATTCTGAATCTTTAAAGTTTTCTCCTTATTCTCTCACTCTTCAAGAAAAAAACTTTAAAGGATTCTGAAAACTTTATATCCGGATAATTATGTTATGAGTTGGTCATTTTACTTCTTTGCTGTGTGTTGTAGGTTTCGAACCCGAGTCCTTTCTGTTAGTATTAATTGAGTTTGGGTCGGGTTTAAATAACTCTCACGGGTCATGGACCAGGAGTCTATAAATAGGGGAGAGGGTCAGATATTTTCATTATCCATCTTCTGTCAGTTGAGAGCAGTTACTGAATTCCCCTTTCCCCCCAAATTCTTGTCTCCTTCATCTTGTTCATTTCTCTGTAGCTCGAATTACCTTCCAGATTATCAATACAATTTCCATAGCTGTTTGATTCTTCCATTCCATCTGTTGGTAGAGAACTCTTGATTGAATAAATTGATTCTGAGATTCTCAGGATATAACAAATTACTCCTTTCTCTTTGCCTTCTGGACTTCCTTTTCCTTCTTGTGTTGGTTTACCTGAATTGTTGTCTTAATTTCCTGACCTTTCTGAAATTTCGCCCTGGTATCTTTCTGTTAAAAACTTAAATATAGTAATTTTAATGTAAGGTTTAAATAAAAAGGGAAAAATTAAATGTTTGGTTAGATACAAGGGACAGTTGATGGTGCGTTATTTTATTATTTATTTTAGTTATAAATTTTTGTTCGATACATTGAGTGGATAAATAGATGTTTGAAGTACTTGGTCAACTGGTTGGGGGGGGGGGGGTGGTGTTCAGGAATAAAATTGGTCATGTGGGACATGTAAAAATGACCGGAGGGAGTGATTAAATATTTTATGTTTGCCAGAAAGGTTTTCATAAGAGTGGTTAGGATTAGAATATGAAATGTTTCCCTGGAAGAGATAAACGCTGGTGCTTTGTGAAATAACCTTTGGCTAGATTTCGTATTAACTCTTAAAAACACTCGAGTGTAAGAATGGACTTGGAAGATTAGAGCTTAGTCTGAATTGTTGTTTAGCACATGATTTACATCTCAATCACGTTTCTTTGCAGGGCCGGTGAGAATATTTTGTATTAGTGATCAGTTCTGGAGTTCAAAGGAATTGTCACACAATATTTAAAGCGAAAGCTACAAAGTCTTTCCACAGTTTTGCAGGGTCACAAAGCCGAGAGGCGAATCAGAAGATTTTTGTCCAGATATTAGAATGAAGATTGATCTTTTGAAGAAAGTTTCTGAATAATCATCTGGAGATGCGTTATTCGTTAGATGGAAATATAGCCGAAGGAAATACAAATAACTGAGAGATAATGGAGGAAGTCCATTTAAACATGGAAAAAAAATCAAAGGAAAGGAAGAAACTTCAGTTTTATATATTAGAAGAGATAATTGTCTTTATTTCTTTTATTTTGTCTGTTGTATGCATTGGGATTTTCATTCTTGTTAGTATGGATATGGTGGTAACTTATGGGTGTTGGTTTAAAATACGAGATGATATGGTATTCAAGTTCTTGATTA
Source organism: Vinca minor (assembly GCA_026122235.1). Classification (NCBI taxonomy): domain Eukaryota; kingdom Viridiplantae; phylum Streptophyta; class Magnoliopsida; order Gentianales; family Apocynaceae; genus Vinca; species Vinca minor. Next base: position 1,359,285 of record JAOCZM010000235.1, read on the forward strand.
ATGGAGGGGTTAATCCCATATAAGTATCCCTCAAGTTTGGAGGTCTTGTCAATTAAGGGACAAAACTTCTTCGAGCTTCAAATAAGGGACATAAATAGATGAAATCCATCCAATATGAAACGGAAATGATGAAAAGTCGAGTTTTTATTAGAATGATTGATCGCATGTGCAAAAAGTTTTTTTTTTTAATCATTAACCAAATTGATGATATTAGCCTGAAACAAGCTGTTGTCAATTCCGTTCCCGAAGAATTGGCAGATGAAACAATGAGGCAAGTTTGTAACAAAGACATTGACTGGCATACCATTACATTTGATCAATTTTGGCAAATGATGCAACAGATACTGGAGAAATTGTGCGTGCAAATTAGATTTTGGCAAAAATATTAATCTCATGCTAAAGCTCTTGGTTCAGTTTGTTCTGACAAACATATTTTTGGCAGAATTATCCTAACATGACATGTTTTTTTTGTGGAAAAGATGAATTCCGCAAATCCATCTTCACTCAAAGACATGTATAGGGATTCTGTGTTCAACTGATTATACCTCAGCTCTTCTTCCTCATTTAGCCGAGCAAAATTCAGAAAATCATACCCCCTCTTGCTCCCCCTCTGTCCCGCTGACCCCATCGACGTCGTCCGTCCTTGTAGCCCGCTGCCACCATCTTTCCATATATCTCTACAAAACTCCAAAATTTCAAGGTAAATTCAATATTTTTTTAATTTATTAATTTTTTTTACAATAGTTTTGTTTAGAATTCAATTATAGGTTTAATTTTTTTTATTTTATTGATTATTTGTTAGTTTTTTGTTCAATTATTGCATATTCTTTTATATTATAATTTTTGTGATATATATCTTATTTATTTTTTAATTAGTGTATTTAAATATTCTAATCTTTTTATATTTAAATATATGTCTTAATTGTTGTATTTTATTGTGAATTTGAGTGTTTTGGATTTTAATTTTAATTGTTGATTTTGCTTTATTCATTTAAATATTTATAAAATTCTATTTTTGTTTTGTTTCTCTAAATTGTTTGTTTTTATATTATTATTGAAATTTTGATTTTCTATTTTTTATAACTTATTTTTTCCATTTTCTTTATATGTATTTTGGCATTATGGAATTTTTATTTTTAATTTATGATTTTACATTGTAATTCTTGATGTTTTATAATGTTAAATGTTGTTTATTTTTTATTTTGTATTTTTAGATGGAGGATGTGCTTATGACACATGTGCTCGACCATTCCGACCCCCTGAATACAAATGTTTTATACCAGAAACGTGATCAGTTTTTCAGGGCAAAAAATCATATATCCCCGTTATGTGTCCCGTTCTCTGTCCCCACGAATAGATGATTGACACGTGTTCATATTTCCCCTATGTGTTCCATTATTTCTTTTAAGTTATAATTTTTTTAATTAAAAAATTAACACATGTCAATTTTTAGTGGGACAGGGATTGCGACACCGAACGGGGGACATAAGATTCCTACCCGTTTTCCAGCGCTATATGAGACTGTCACCGAATGATGACATGGCAGTGTCTCATCATCTAATGAGACATCGAACCCACATACAAAGTTACTACTTTAGTATATAACTTTAATGTTCAATTGTGTTACAAATGAATAAAAGTACTGTGATACCCGAAACTTTTTGAACCTATTTGTATTGCAAGATATGTTAATTTTAAGTGTTACATGTCATTTAGTTGTTTTGGTTGCTTATTATATGTTGAAGGTCGCTTCGTTGTAGTTTGCTAGTGTGGGGACTTAAGTGAATGAGGTAGAAACATTAGGGGCTCCTTTTTTATAAAGGAGTTAGAGGGAGTTGAGAGTGGTTATTGTTGGATTTTTAGAGGGGGAGTTAGAGAAAAGAAGTTTGGAAGAGAGGAGAGGAAGAAAAGAGAGAAAAGAAGAAAGAAAGAAATTCTGGAGAAAATAAAACAGAGTGATGAAGGCATTTCGTCAAGTTGAAGTAGTAAACGAAGTCTGATCGATCCCATTCTTGTTTCTATAGTTAAATGACTTGTAGGACTACAATCTGGACGGTGGAGATCATTTAAACGATCATTTTTTAGAGTAATCTTCCTTAGAACATTGTTATGTGATTTTGGAATTTCTGGGTTGTCCTTCTTGTGCAGTAAATTTAAAACCCTTTGCAGACATAGTAAACGTTCTCTGATCATTTCTAATTTTTAACAATAGTTATAAGACTTCTAAAAATAGATTTTGATTGGTGGAGATTGTATTCTAACGGCTAGATTAAGAGATATCAATTTCGGAGTGTAAGGATGTGACATTCAGGGGAAAACATAGAGCTGTTAGAAAATGACATAATTGAAGTAATAAATGAACTCCGTTTGTGGTGTTCTTTAGTGTGCTTCAAAATAACTGAAAGGGCTACACGGGAGAAGTGACAAGGCTGTATTTCGAGTTTCCAGTAGACGGAATTTTGCATTTGAAGTTGTTGCATTTTTTCTTGAAATTATGTGCTTTGATTTTCCTTTTCGGTACTAAAAACTCATGAAATGCTTACGTTTAAGTTCTGGAAAATGTGATAGAAGGAGTTTAAGGCATGTTTTATTTCATTGGATGAAATATCGAATTGTTCATTCTTGTGTGGTGAATCATTGAGTCTAATCGTGTATGATATATGTTTATCTGTTTGGTCATTCATGCATCATTCATTTGTATCTATTTTGGTTGTTGTTGCTGCATTGTACTTGCTATAATTGTTAATTGAGGGTCGAGAGCTCTTGTTTACTGAACTTATTACTAAACTGATCACTGAATTGATTACTGAACTGATCACTAAACTGATTACTGAACTGATTATTGTTGTTGTTGTTCAGTAACTATTGAACTGACTACTGAACTGAATATTGATGTCGTTGCATTGTAATTTCCATATTTGCTAATTGAGAATCTTGAGCTCTTGTTGAGGAACTGATTATTGAATTGAATATTGAGCTGATTATTGAACTGGTTGATGTACTGACTACTGAACTGATTACTGAATTAATTGATGAACTGACTACTGAACTGATTACTGAACTGATCACTGTAAACTGATTACTGTTCTGCATTGTACAATGTTGCTTGTGGAGATTTGTCTGTCATAGCGGTAGTCATACTCGTAATGTCTATGTGTGTGTGTTTTCTGTATGGATAGAGCAGGATGCTCGGGGTGCATTTCGGTGTATCAGTGTTAAAATATGAAGAGCATGGTTATTAGCTTACTTGTTCTTGTTTTGGTCTTTTGTTATTATGTATATATAGGTCTAAGTTACATTTTTGTGTTGGGATTTGGAAAAGTGCAACTTCACAAAATTGCACTGAAATTGAGCATGATTGGATCTCGGTCGACCGGATCATTTTGCCATAGTCCGGACAAAACTACTGAGACCAATTGCGGATGACCAATAGTGGATTACGGTCGACCGAATTGGAAACTCTTTCGTCCAGAGCATTGCGGTCGACTTGGGTGTTAGTTCAGTCGACCAGAGGGGCATTTTTGTCATTTTTGTCATGCTCTGATTCCTTCCGAGGCATTCTGCAAGCTCTGTTATGATGTTTCAAAGTGTATTTAAAGCTTTACAATTCAAACTAAACTCTGCATGTTTTCATACTCTTTTTTGGGAAGTCAGGAATCAGTTTTGTGTCGTATTTGATATTTCATTCCAAGGGTATTGATGCCTACTGGCCTTCACAGCTCATGTATTTACTTTTCTTATTTGCAAATGAGCACCTGATGATTTGTATGATGATACTTGGGTGGAGGATTTGGAGGGGTGATTACAACCTGATGTAATAGTTTATAAACTCTTTATTTACGCTTTGTAAGTTGTAATAACAATTAGTATGACCTACATTTAACTTACGTTGGGTTTATTTATAATTTTGATGTTTTGTAAGCCTGTTAGTATTCTTTTACGTAATATGATATAATAAACATTATTTTTCTGCTATGGGTTATGTGCCTCATTGGCTGATGATGCACCACTGCTAGGTCATCACCTGGGCGCTGGGTGTGACAAGTACTCAACAGTATATAAGAGTTAAGACATAATAATAAGTGTAAAGAAACTAAGTGTTCACTTTTACATAAGTTCATTATGGAATCACTCATCATAATCCACTCTCAGGTGCCATCATCATAGTACATATCAGCTCCAGCGTCATATGCAATTAAAGAAAAGTAAAATGATGTGTCGCAAATCCCAGTAAGGATCAAACGACCCTTGTGATGAAGCATCAAATAAGACACAAAAGTTTCCTGTTTCCTAAGATCATTTGAAAACACACTTGACACAAACCAGACTTAAAACCATCACATAACACTTGAAATCCCATATACAAAACCCATAATACACTTGACTTGGACACATAACAGAACAGAACGTAAAACATGCCAAAGTGAGCTCCGAACTACTTGAACAAAGAATTCGATTGACCGAAGGTCGTCCGAACCAGCCCTGGATGATCAGAACTCTCTCCCGCTCGACCGGAGGTCCTATAGGATCCAGACGATGGGTGATGGGTGATCAGTCCGATCGACTAGAGGGGTCGCCCGAGGTTAAGGTCAGGACAACAACAGTGCATTTTAACAAAGGTGTAAGTCCTAAGGGCTAAATTCTCTATTTTGATGAACGACAAACCTTTAATGAGATTTAATGTAATAATTGTTTATGTGATAAGTTACAAGCAAAAGTACCAAGTATATGAAGAAATCACATACATGACAAATACAATCTTATGAAGGGATTCATGGGTAGAAACTCGTTCTAAACATCCATGAGTCCTCCCCTGAAGGATCCGCTCATACAAAAACGAATCGAAAGCATACAAAAAGACTTACATTTTTCGGCTAAAGAATCTGATTCTTGAATGGAAGAATTTGATTCTTGGACTTTCAGAGTTTGTGTTGCTGCCACCAATAGCTTTCCCTTTATGAAATTTCCCTCTACCGGTATCCACGCGATGAAACGAACAGCGGTTGCTAGCTCTTAATTTTTCTCAGTTTCGGGAATTTAGAGAGAAAGGGAGAGGCATAAAACCGAAATCTGATTTCAGTATCTTTTTGGTTTTTGCGGCTCAATTAAGTATGTTATAGGGTTTCGGCTAAAAGAGGTTTATATAGGTTGTGAGAGTTTGTTCCCAGAACCAACTCTCACGTCCTCAACCTCTTTCGACAGTGGGAGTCTTTAACTCCCACGTTCCATAAAGCCTCTGCTGGTAGTGGGAGTCTTTATCGCATAATAACTCCCACGTAATCCCAGCTATAGCCAAATACCGAAAATGCCCCTCCTTAATCTCTAATTCAAATAATAACGTTTTATTATTCTCAAAAAATAAATGTAAGATACAATGAACCTAGACACGTTCTAGATTCATTGAATCTGGACATGTAGCTCGTTAACTCGTCTATGTGTGTGACCCTGTAGGTTCGTATCACAATGGCAATGAAAACACACTTAGTAGTAGTATGTGTTCATAAATCACAAGCGGTCCTAAGCAGGACATTGTGACTACCCAGAGTGAATGAATATACGGTGGAACCTAATCTCAATCCACTATTTAATCCCTTTGTCTCGCGATATCCTAATTAAGCATAAGGCATGGTAGTTGTCACCCTTATAAAGCTTAATTGTATTTATGCTCGATCTCCAGGTAGATTGTTCCAACAAACAATATTTAATAACCACTTTATTAAATATATTTGAGCACGACCATGCATTTAAACAGTCTTTCCCTATTGAGGGGCCCATGGATATCTCTCTCTAATAAGAGAGGGACAAATTCCTTACAGTGTCTCTCACATTCAAGCCGTGATAGGATACTACATCTGATCATCAGTGGTATTGATTACTCGATTAAAAGTAACGTCCGACTGAGTCAAAATGTGGCTCCATTCATGCTAGAATCAATGGAGACATAAGGTCTAAGGATTCCAAAATAGTATTGAGGAAGTAATACTTATGACTAAGGACCATGAAGTATTACTTCTTTAACGGATCACGCCCGATACAATATATCCCAATATATTGCATCTATGATATGATTTGCATTCATTACACATGATTAGTAAAACATAACCATCAATCAAATATCATACTAGTTTTATTTCATTGTAAAGAACTTTACATAAAACTAGGGACAAGTAGAATAGTAATTACATAAGCTAATGAGTTTTACTATCAAATCACGCATTTGATGTTCATAAGAAAAATTAACTATTCAAATGATATGCTCAAAAGATATAAAACGTACAACATATGCTAATGGTCCTAGGACACTACTAACAATCTCCCACGTTGAAGATTTAAGAGATGCCTACAAAAAGTACTTGAAAACTTTGGTAGATGACATGGTAGATTAGATTTTTCATATCTTGTAATCTCCCTTAGGAAAAGCTCAAATGATAATGCTCATACTTGCCATGCATACACTTAAAATATTTTTGAAATGGTCTTTCAAAGTGTTGAAAGAGCCATACAAAGTTTATACTTGAGATAGATAACATTTGATTTGAGACTTAGTGGGAAAACAACTTTTAACCTTCACCTCGGTCGACCGAGCCTTTAGTTAGGTCCATCAAAGTGTGTCACATCACTCCTTCTTTTCAAATGGTTTCAATCACTCAACGACTACTTTGGTTAGGTCAACTTCAATCCAGTTCGGTCGACCGAGATAATGCTTCGGTCGACCAGGATATGGTCAGGTCGACCGAATTGCCATTTTTTGGCAGTTTCTAAACGTTGATGCATTTAATGGTAGCCATTTTCTCTACCCTATTTAAACCCCAAACCTAAAATTCTGCAAACCATTCATTCCATTAAGTGCATTCAATTTACTCTCAATCAAAGCATCATTTATTACTCTTTGTAATCAATTTCATGTGCTAAACAAGTTTCAACAAAAATAATTTGAGCTATAGCACTTATTGAGCTTTATACTTGTAACAAATCCATCACTTCAAGGTGATATTTGGTTATTCCCCATTCCCCTCTCATTAGTGAGATTAGTTCTTTTTTAGCTAGGAAGTAACTCTTTGCGAGTTTCATCTATTTGTGAGATCTGTAGAACCCTTTGTAAGTTAGGCTCTTTGTGGGCTAGTTGAGTGGTTCAAGTAAAACTCTTTGTGAGTTGTCCACTTTTGTAAAAGGTTGATCCCATCTTACATTTGTTGTGAAGGGAACTTCTTAGTGAAGTGTTGAAATCCTTGGGTGTTTCTCAGGGTAGTGGACGTAGATTCTTTATGAATCGAACCACTCTAAATCGTTTGTATTTTGTTCTTCTTTTTTACAAGCTTTCATTATTGTTGTTATTTACTCTCCTCCTTGTTTAATTAGAAGAAAATTTTAAAAAGATTACAAAAACCTTATTGACCCCCTCTAGTGTTTTTCATTTGGTATCAGAGCCCTATCTTGTTCTTTTGTATTTACATCCTTGAAGTAAAGATCAAATGACCAGACATTCCGCATTAGCATATCTTGAGAGGTCTACCACAAACTAGCCTCATTTCTTTGACATAACTAACTACAATTGTTAGAAGAACCGTTTTCGCATTTACGTTTGTTCTATAAACTTTGAGCTATGTAGTGTAGGGCTGTTAACGAGCCGAACCGAGCCGGTTTTGGGCCAAATCGGTTCGGATCGTTAAGAAAACCGAATCGATCGTTAATCGGTTCGTTAGTCAACCGATTCGGTTGTTCAATTCGTAATCGGTTCGAAATAAAAAAGTACAAAACCGGTTCGTTAATCGAACCGTATCAAATCGCGCAAAACCGGTTCGCTAATCGGATCGAAAATCGTAATTTGCATTAAATCGTAATTCGGTTCGTTAATCGGATCATACTATTACAAAACTAGGGCTGTTGGCGAACCGGTTAACTCGCAAATCGCTCGTTAATCGGTTCGCTAACTCGCTAAAATCGGTTAACTCGTAAATCGCTCGTTAATCGGTTCGTTAAAATCGGCTCGCTAACTCGCTAAAATCGGTAGAATATTATTAACCGGTTTAACGAGCGATTAACGAGCGATTTAAAACGATTTACGAGCCATTTTACCGAATCGTAACCGGTTCGTTAACGAGCCGAGCGAGTTAGCGAGCCGATTTTAACGAACCGATTAACGAGCGATTTGCGATTTAATCGGCTCGCTAACAGCCCTAAGTGTGATAGAGGATGAACCTTACATTCCTATGAAGGAAGAAAATGTTTCAAGAGTTGAAAAACAAAAACATGAGTTCAACGATTTGAGGTCAAGAAAATGACCATGAATTTTCAAGCTATGAACATGTTGAGTTGTGCTCTCCACCAAAATGAATACAATAGAGTGAGTGGTAGTGATATCGCTCATGACATGTGGAAGACACTTGAAGTTACTTATGAGGGTACAAACCAAGTGAAAGAATCATAGCTAAACATGCTTGTGAGGGACTACGAGTTGTTCTCAATGAAATCGAGTGAGAATATTAAGAATATGAAAACTCGTATCACAAATATCATAAATGGGAACAAGGCATATGGAAAGAAATACTCATGTGGAGAAATAAATATGAAGATCCTCAATGCTCTCCCTAAAGCATGTGAAGCTAAGGCTTTGGTCATTGAAGAGGCCAAAGATTTAAAGGCCTATCCTACCGAGGAGCTCATTGGCTCTCTTCTTACACATAAAATGAAACTAATAAGGAAAAATAGCATTGATCATGAAAAAGCCCTAAAATGAGTGGCCTTAAAGGTCAATGAACAAAAAGCCCTCATGAAGTAAAAAGAGTGATGATGAGATATGGATGATGAGGTCATGGAAATGATGGTAAGTGAAGGGATTCATAGGAAGAAACATACATAAACAACCTATGAAACGTCCCCGAAAGGATCCATTCGTACTATAAGAACCGAATTAAAACGAAAATAAACTTAAAATTTTGTGATTTCGATTCTGATTTGGTGACTGACGCAACCACCACGAATTGTCCTCGCGGACTAGTTCTCTACCGGTATCCACATGACGACAAGAGCAGTGAGTGATATTTTTTCTGGTTTTCGAGATACGAAAAGAGAGAAGAGGGGCTGTGGAAACTTTGTGGTAATTGTTTTGTGCGGATGGAAAGATATCAAACTAGGTTTCGTCCAAAGTAAAGTATATAAAGGGCGTGAGAGTCTGTCTCGAATACAAACTCCCACGTAATCTCAACCTCTTTTGGTAGTGGGAGTTTTTATTGCATAATAACTCCCACGTAATCCCAGCAAAAAACAAAATCCTAAATTATCCTATCATTTATCTCTAATTCAAACAATAACATTTTATTATTCTCAGAAAATAAATGTCAGATACAAAGAATTTAGACACATTCTAGATTCATTGAATCTGGACACAAAACTCGTTAACTCGTCTATGTGTGTGTTTAGGTTCATTTCACACTGATAATGAAAACATAATTAGTAAAGTATGTATCCATAAGTCACAAGATGTGCCTAGCAAAGCATTGTGACTGCCCAGAGTGAATAAATGATCGGTAGAACGATTACCTAATCTTAATCCACTGTTTAATCATTTTGTCTCACGATATCCCAATTAAGCATATGGCATGTATGTTGTCACCCTTATAAAGCCTAATTATGTTTGTACTCGATCTCCTGGTAGACTGTTCCAACAAATAATATTTAATGACCATGCATTTAAACAGTCTTCCCTATCGAAGGGCCCACATATATTTGTCTCCAAAAAGATAGGGACAAATCCCTTGCAATGTTTCTCACACTCAAGCCACGATAAAATACTATATCCGATCATCAGTCGTATTAATTACTTGATTAAAAGTAATGTTTGAATGAGTCAAAACATAGCTCCCATCATGCTGGAAACATTGAAGACATAATGTCTAAGGATCCCAAATAGTATTAAGGAAGTAATACTGATGACTTATAAAACCATGTAGTATTACTTCTTTTTTCGGATCACGTCTGATACAATATATTCCAATATGTATCTATGATATGATTTGTATCCATTACACATGATGGGTAAAACTTGATCATCAATCAAACATCATACTCTTTTTATTTCTTGTATATAACATTTCATAAAACTAGGAACAATTAGAATAATAATTATATAAGCTAATGAGTTTTTCTATCAAATCACATATTTGATGTTCAAAAGCAAAATTAACTATTTAAATAACATACTCAAAATATAAAACGTACAACATATGCTCATGGTCCCAAGGCACTACTAACAATCTCCTACTTGCCCTAGGTCCAATCATACATAATCCTTAATCCCATTGACCTAGTATGACTCTTATGTTTAGGTTGCGGGAGTGCCTTGGTCAATGGATCTGCAATGTTGTCCTTTGTATGAACTTTGCAAATTTTAATGTCTCCTCTATCGATAATCTCCCTAATGAGATGTAAACCTAAGAATGTGTTTGGATCGTTGGTGGGATATATGTTCCTTAGCTTGTGAAATGGCACCAGTATTATCACAATAAAGGTCCACTGGGTTCACAATGCTAGGGATGACACCTAATCCATCACCAAATTTCTTGATTTAAACAGCTTCTTTAGCTGCATCAGAAGCAACCACATACTCAGTTTCAGTTGTAGAATCGACCACAGTTTATTTCTTTGAACTCTTCCAGCTCACAACACCTCCATTCAAACAAAACACAACCAGATTGCGTTCTAAAATCATCTACGTCGGCCTGGAAGCTTACGTCTGTGTAACCCTTTTCAACTATACCACCTTCCCGACCTTCGTAAATTAAGAACATATCTTTAGTCCTTCTTAAGTACTTAAGAATGCATTTGACGGCAGTCCAATACGACTCTCCAGGGTCATATTGAAATCTGCTAGTCATACTCAATGCAAATGAGACACCCGGACGAGTGCATAACATGGCATACATAATAGACCCAATGGTTGATGCATATGGAATTTTACTCATGCGCTATTGGTCTTCCTTTGTGAAAGGTCCTTGAGTTCTGTTGGGTTTCATACCGTGTAACATGGGCAAGAATCCCATTTTAGAATCTTGCAAACTGAGCCGTTTCAGTACCTTGTCAATGTATCCACTCTAACTTAGGACAATCATTTTTTTTGGTCTATCTCTATAGATCCTTATACCCACAGTGTAGGTAGCTTCGCCTAAGTCTTTCATGGAAAAACACTTCCCCAACCAAACTTTTACACTTTGTAATGTGGGGATGGCATTTCTAATAAGCAAGATGACATCTACATAAAGCACAAGGAACACTACTGCATTATTAGTTACTTTCTTATAAAACACAAAGCTCATCTTTGTTTTTTATGAAACCAAATTCTTTAATTGCTTCATCAAAACGATGATTCCAACTTCAAGATGCTTGCTTCAATCAGTAAAGGGACCTTTGAAGCTTACACACTTTGTTAGGATTCGATGGATCAACAAAGCACCCAGGTTGTGTCATATACACATTCTGGAGAAGGTTTCCATTAAGAAACGCAGTCTTAACATCTATTTGTCATATCTCATAGTCATAATATGCGGTTATGTCAAGTAAAATCCTAATAGACTTTATCATAACGACAAGAGAAAAGGTTTCATCATAGTCTGTACCATGAATTTGTCTGTATCATGAATTTGTCTATAACCTTTAAGTACTAGTAGAAATTTAAAAGTGTGTACATTACCATCCATGTCGGTTTTCTTTTTGAAACACCACTTATTACCGATGATCTTACAAACTTTGGGTGGGTCAACCAAAGTCCACACTTGGTTATCATACATGGATTGCATCTCACACTTCATAGCTTCTAGACACTTGGCAGACTCATAACTATGAATTGCTTCTTTATAAGAAGTTGGTCCATCTTGATCAATCAATTCAATATGATGATCATCAGTTACGAGAAATCCATATCTCTTAGACTGTTGATGTACCCTACTTAACCTTTTTAGGCCTTGTGTCAAAGATTGAAGCTCAATATCAGCACGTAAGCTGGCTTGAGGTTCCAAAGTTAGTTCATATGTTGTTTGTGTTAGTAGTGCCCTAGGACCATTAGCACATGTTGTGCGTTTTGTTATCTTTTGAGCATGTAATTGAATAGTTAATTTTGCTTTTGATTATCAAATGTGTGATTTGATAGTAAAACTCATTAGCTTATGTAATTACTATTCTAGAAGTCCCTAGTTTTATGTAATGCTTAATTACTATGAAATAAAACTAGTATGATTGTTGATTGATGATCTTGTTTTACTGATCATGTGTAATGGATACAAATCACATCATAGATGCAATATATAGGGATACATTGTATTGGACGTGATCCGTCAGAGAAGTAATACTTCATGGTCATAAGTCATAAGTATTACTTCCTCAATACTATTTTAGAATCCTTAAACCTTATGTCTTCATTGATTCTAGTATGAATGGAGCCACGTTTTGACTCAGTCGGACGTTACTTGTATGAGTAATCAATACGATCGATGATCGGATGTAGTGTCCTATTATAGCTTGAATGTGAGAGACATTGTAAGGAATTTGTCCCTCTCTATTATTAGAGAGAGATATCCATGGGCCCCTCGATAGGGAAAGACTGTTTAAATGCATGGCCGTGCTCAAATGTATTTGATAAAGTGGTTATCAAATGCTATTTGTCGAAACAGTCTACCTGGAGATCGAGCATAAATATAATTAAGCTTAATAAGGGTGACGACCACCATGTCTTATGCTTAATTAGGATATCGCGAGACAAAGGGATTAAATAGTGGATTGACATTAGGTTCCGTTGTAATTCATTCACTTTGGGTAGTCACAATGTTCTGCTAGGGGCCGCTTGTGACTTATGAACTCACACTACTAACAAGTGTGTTTTCATTGCCATTGTGATATGAACCTACAGGGTCACACGCATAGACGAGCTAACGAGCTTCATGTCCAGATTCAATGAATCTAGAAAGTGTCTAGGTTCATTGTATCTGACATATGTTTTTCTGAAAATAATAAAGTGTTTATTATTCGAATTAGAGATAGGGGCAATTTTGGTATTTAACCGTAGCTGGGATTACGTGGGAGCCATTATCCGATAAAGACTCCCACTACCAGCGGAAGTCTAGGGGACGTGGGATTCAGAGTCTCCCACAGCCGAGAGAAGTTGAGTAGACATGGGAGTTGTTCTGGGAACCAACTCCCACACTCTATATAACATCTCTTAACCCGAAACCCTAGGGTGGTGTTGTGATCAGCCGAAATACCTAGAACAAAAGAAAAACCGTTTTTCTTTCTGCCTTCCCTTTTTCCTTCTCTAATTCCCGAACTTCAGAGAGACGAAGAGCTAGCAATCACTGCTCGTTTCGTCGTGTGGATACCGGTAGAGGGATATTCCGCAAAGGGAAATCCGGTGGTGGCAAGAAACTGATCAAGAAACGTCATCCTCCATTCAAGAAGTAGCTTCTTGAATCCGAAACATGTAAGTTCTTTATCGCTGTTTTCGGTTCGGTTTCGTATGAGCGGATCCTTCAGGGGAGGACTCATGGGTGTTTGGAACGAGTTTCCGCCCATGAATCCCTTCAGTTTGTGGATCTTGAATTTCTTCAAGAGAGGGACAAATCCCATACAATGTCTCACATTCAATCCATGATAGAATACTATATCCGATCATTAGTCGTATTAATTACTCGATTAAAAGTAACGTTCGAATGAGTCAAAACATAGCTCCATTCATGCTGGAAACAATGAAACATAAGGTCTAAGAATCCTAAATAGTATTGAGGAAGTAATACTTATGACTTATAGAACCATGGAGTATTACTTATTTTTTCAGATCACGCCTGATATCTATGATATGATTTGTATTCATTACAAATGATCAGTAAAATATGATCATCAATCAAACACCATACTAGTTTTATTTCTTGTAAATAATATTTCATAAAACTAGGGACAATTAGAATAGTAATTATGTAAGCTAATGAGTTTTACTATCAAATCACATATTTGATGTTCAAAAGCAAAATTAAATATTCAAATAACATACTCAAAATATAAAACGTACGACATATGCTCATGGTCTTAGGGCACTATTAACAGTAAGAAGAATGAAGAAGGCGTTATATGGAGGAAAGGGCAAGAAGCCCTATCAAGCAAAGAAGGGACAATATTCCCAAAATCCCAATGGCATGAAGTGCTTTGAATGTGGAAGTAGAGAACACTTCATTGGAGATTGTCCAAAGAACAAAAACACAGAAAACCAAGAAGACAAGAAGAAGATGTTCTTCAACGACAAAAATGCAAATGGGAAGATTGGCACATGGGACAAAGAGGATAACGAAGAAGAAGAGGATCGTCCTTGCACTCAAAATGCAAACATTTGTTTTATGGCACTAGAAGATAAGGTAAAACAAGCAAGGAAAGCATATCCGGAAAAATGGTTTCTTGATAGTAGATGTTCAAGAAACATGACCGGAGATGCTACTCTCATGAGTGATGTCAAGTCAAACAATGAAGGATTCGTCACTTTTGGTGACAAACTAAAGGGAAAAATCATTGGTATTAGCAATGTTGGTAAAAGTTCAACAACCCTCATTAGACAAGTTCTTTTAATTGAGCCTTTGAAGTATAACTTACTTAGCATTAGTAAATAATGTGATGATGGCTTTGTTGTTTCTTTTAAGAAAAATGAATGCTCTATTCTTGATGAAAACTCTAATGAAGTCATTTTTTTGGCAAATCGAGTTGGTAACGTCTACATGTTTTTTCTTGATGAATTGCTTGCATATGATATTAAATGTTTGAATATTCATGATGATGATGCTTTCCTTTGGCACTATAGACTAGGACATGTTAGCATGGATTTACTTAACCGTTTATCGAGCCAAGAACTTGTACGTGGATTGCCAAAAGTAAAGTTTGAAAAGAAACGATTTTGTGATTCATGCCAATTTGGAAAACAAACCAAAACTTCTTTCAAACCCAAGAAAATTGTATCTTCTTCAAAACCTCTCTAGAACTTGTTAATCTTGATATTTTTGGACCAATGAGAATCGCTAGTCTTGGTGGTAAGAGATATGCATTTGTTATAATTGATGACTTCTCTAGATTTACTTGAGTAATTTTTCTTTCTCAAAAAGATGATCCTTTCATTGAATTCTCTAATCTCTTTAAGAAAATTTAAAGCTCACTTGATACAAAATAGAGTTCTATTAGAAGTGATAATGGAAGAGAATTCAACAACCAAATCTCTGAAACCTTTTGTAATGAACATGGCATAAATCAAAAAATTTCGGCCCCTAGAATTCCTCAACAAAATGGTGTAGTTGAGAGGAAAAACGTACTTTGCAAGAAATGGCTAGGTAAATGATTTCCAAAAATTATTTACCTATGTATTTTTGGGCCGAAGCTGTTAACACCGCTTGCTATATTATGAACCCAGTTCTTTTAAGACCATTTTTAAAGAAAACTCCCTTTGAACTCATTTTTTGGAAAACTCCTTCTATTGCTTACTTTAAAGTTTTGATTGCAAGTGTTTTGTACTCAATATCAAAGATAGCCTTGGAAAGTTTGATAAGCAATCGGATGAAGGCATATTCCTTGTCTATTCATCCAACAAAAGGCTTACAAAGTTTATAACAAAAGAACCCTTTGAGTTGAGGAGTCGGTGCATGTTTCATTTGATGAATCTAACATATATATTGCTAGCAAATATGGTGATGATGTAGGTACTCAATTTGAGAATATGATTGAACATCATCAAGGACCAATGATGGAGGATCATGTTTTAGAAGAAGAACAACTTGAGGCACCTCAAGAAGAAGCTCAAGAGGAGCAAAACAATGATCCCTCCACATTGAATTGCCAAAGGAGTGGAAGCATACTCATGGACACTCCCAAGACCATATCATATGTGACATCTCTGAAGTAGTAAGGACTAGATGATACTTTAGTGATACTTTTGCTCTTTTATCTCAAATGGAACCTACTTGTTTAAATGATGCTTTAGATGATTATTTTTGGATTATTGCCATGCAAGAAGAATTGAATGAATTTGAAAGAAATTAAGTGTGGACAATAGTTCTTAGATCCGTAGAGCAACTCATTATTTCTACAAAATGGATTTTCATAAATAAGCTAGATGAACTTGGTGAAATCATAAGGAACAAAGCTAGATTAGTTGCCCAAGGATACAATCAAGAGGAGGGCATAGACTTTGAATAATCCTTTGCACCGGTTGCTAGACTTGAATCAATTAGAATGCTTTTGTCTTTTGATTGTTTCAATGGTTTTAAAGTCTTTCCAATGGATGTAAAAAAGTGTTTTTTAAATGGTTATATTGAGGAGGAAGTTTATGTTGAACAACCTCCCGATTTCACTCATGAAAAATTTCCAAACCATGTTTATAAATTATCAAAAGCTTTATATGGTCTTAAACAAGCTCCTAGGGCTTGGTATGAAAGACAACATTCACCCCCATGAAGCTTCCCTTGACCTTCAGCCAGAGAAAGTATCCTAGACAACATATAAAAAAAGATAACAAAAAGGGTAGGAGATAAAGGACCCCCTACCTAATCCCTCTAGTTGGGATTATGTTCCCATGAATTGAGCCATTGAGAAAAACATAATAAGTTGGAGAAGAAATGCAAGCTTGAATTAGTTTAACAAAATGGTTAGAAAAACCATGACAAAGTAACATCTGGTAAAGCACCCCCACTATACCCTATCATAGGCTTTAGCCATATCAATATTTAAAGCCATGTAACCTAGCTTCCCTTTCCTCTCGTTCAAATAGTTCATAATCTCATGATTCAAAATAGAATTCTCAGAAATGCTTCTACCAGGGATGAAATCAGATTGAACAGGGGAAATTAGAGTATCCAAGAAATGTTTAATCCTTCTTGCAAAAAAATTTTGAGATAATTTTATAGCACACATTGCAGAGGGCAATTGGCCCAAACTGCTCAACCTTTGAGGGGAAATCAGTTTTAGGGATTAGAGTGAGAAAAATTTCATTAGATTTTCTTTCCAAAACTCCAGTAGTAAAGAATTTTTTTGTTGAGGAGATGAGTTCATTCTTCACTATATGCCGATAGGTTTTGAAGAAAGTTGCAGGCATACTATCAGGGCCAGGGCTTTTAGAGGAGCCCATATAGAAAACTACATCTTTAAACTCCTCATCAGAAGGGATTGCAATCAAGCCATGATTATCGGAATTATAAACAGTAGGATTGATAAGTTTATTAAAATCAGAAGGAAAAACAGGAAAAGAGGATGAAAACAAATTGGTGTAAAATTGTTTAAAAAGATCACCAATTTTGTACCAATTTGTTTACCAAGAAAGGTCATCCTTTTGGATTTGATCAATCCAATTGATTTTCCTTCTAACAATAGTATGTAAGTGAAAAAAATTAGTATTGGCATCCCCATCTTCCATACCTTTAGTTTTGGCTTTATCTTTCCAGAGCAGTTCCTCTCTAATCAACAGTTCAGACAGAGTATTTTGCTTTGCAGCTTCTAGGTTAAGGTTAAAAGCTGACTGGTCTAAGGATTGGATAAGATTGATCTCCTCTTTGAGGATGGCAATGGATGTTTGAATGTGCCCTAAGGATTTTTTGTTCCACTTCTTTAAAGCAGCCTTAGTACATTGAAGTTTGCTAGAAATGGTGGAGCAATTAAGGCCATGGGGGTTATGGTTCCAAGCATCTTGGACAAAAATAGTGGACATGGGGTCCCTAGTCAACATAGATTCAAATCTAAATGGTTTAGGGCACTGGGAGTAGTTGGGATTAGTATCAAGTAGCAAAGGGTTATGATCAGAAAACAGGGTAGAGAGGTGAACAATTCTAGCTGTAGGGAATAGCAGTCTCCAGTCCGAATTCATAATACCTCTATCCAGATGTTCTCTAATGTTAGAAAGACCCTTCATTTTATTATTCCAAGTGTAAAGATTCCCCTCAAACCCAGCATCAATAAGGCCTAAAACTATTAAGCACATTCCCCAAACCCCCATTACTGCTAACAGCAAAAGGTTTACTACCATTTTTTTCACTCTGAGAACAAACCGAATTAAAATCACCAATAAGGAACCAGAGACCCGCAAAGGCATAACCAACATCATTAAGATCATCCCAGAAATTAAATTTCCCTTTATAATTAGGCAGACCGTAGACACAGGATAATTGCCACACAAGGGTTGGTTTAACATGGGCACAACCTCGGGGGGGAGAATTTATTAATTGATATACATATATCCCTAAGGTTGTTTTATATTAAAAAAATCTTAAAAGCTCATAGATGACCTTGTACTTATCTTTGATCACTCAATGGTCATCTTCTCTTGAAGTTCTTTTTATTCTACCTACCACATTACATCAAAGTTTGTCATAATAAAAATGGGGAGATTGTAAGCCCTAAGGGCTAAATTCTCTATTTTGATGAATGACAAACCGTTGATGAGATTTAATGTAATAATTGTTTATGTGATAGGTTACAAGAAAAGTACAAAGTCTTTCAATCAAGAACATACAAGACAAAGATAATCTTACACATTGAAGATCCAAGAGATGCCTACAAGAAGTACTTGAAGACTTTGGTAGATGATAAGGTAGATTAGATTTTTCATATCTTGTAATCTCCCTTAGGAAAAGCTCAAATGATATTGCTCATACTTTCCATGCATACACTTAAAATGTTTTCATGTTAAAATGTTTTGAAAAGGTTTTTCAAAGTGTTGAAAGAGCTATACAAAGTTTATACTTGAGATAGATAACATTTGATTTGAGACTTAGTGGGAAAACCATTTTTAACCTTCACATCGTTGACCGAAGTATTACTTCGGAAGACCAGTTGAAGGTCGGTAGACCGAGCCTCTAGTTAGGTCGACCGAATTGTGTCACATCACTCCGTCTTTTCAAATAGTTTCAATCACTCAACGTCTACTTTGGTTATGTCGACCTCAATCCAATTTGGTCGACCGAGATAATGCTCTGGTCAACTGGGATATGGTTAGGTCGACCGAGATCTAAACAGAGCCTTTTCATAAAATAGCTCGGAAGCACCCAGGACGACCTGGATCAAAGTATGGTAGTTTTCTTGCCATTTATGCATTTAATGTTAGCCATTTTCTCTCCTCTATTTAAACCCCAAAGCTAAAATTTTGCAAACCACTCATTCTATTACGTGCATTCAATTACTCTCATTCAAAGCGTCATTTATTAATCTTTGCAATCAATTTCATGTGCTAAACAAGTTTGAACAAAAATCGTTTGGGCTGTAACATTTATTGAGCTTTACACTTTTAACAAATCCATCACTTCATGGTGATATTTGGTTATTCCCCATCCCCCTCTCATTAGTGAGATTAGTTCTTTGTGAGCTAGGAAGTAGTTCTTTGTGAGTTAGGCTCTTTGTGGGCTAGTTGAGTGGTTCAAGTAAAACTTTTTGTGAGTTTTCCACTTTTGTAAAATGTTGATCCCACCTTACATTTGTTGTGAAGGGAACTTCTTAGTGAAGTGTTGAAATGTTTGAGTGTGTCTCGAAGGTAGTGGACGTAGATTCTTTGCAAATCAAACCACTCTAAATCACTTGTCTTTTGTTATTCTTCTTTACAAACTTTCATTATTGTTGTTAGTTACTCTTCTCCTTGTTTAATTAGAAGAAAGTTTTAAAAAGATTACAAAAATCTTATTCACCCCCTCTAGTGTTTTTCAAAAGAAATCTCATTTTCTGAAATTCCCAACCTAAAAAATGACTCATTTTAGACTCAAACAACACAACAAACAAGACCAAAAAATAACCATACTCTTCATATCTTAGCACTTACACATCCAAATGCAATACAAGCACCATACTTTGCTCATACGAACACACAAATATACACATTGCTAGACATTACGAATATGATTATGGCTATGACACATTATTCCACGATTGAGCTCAATCATTTATTCAAGACTAAAAAACAATAACTGTAACAATCCTAGTTATAGTCCAAACTAGGACGACACAAGAGTTTCATACACATGGGTTCGGTATAACCCCAAACGACGGGTCCGAAGTTTAAGGATCCTTTCTTATATTGTTTCATCGTTCATCACCATAAAATCTACAAAACCGTTACAGTTCCAATGATAGTCCACATTGGGTGAATGCCCAAGAAACTCTTACACAATTACATGAACACACGGGTTCAACATACACATATCACAACGAATGAATCATGTTAATCCGTTGATCATAGACAAGAGCTCAACCAAATAGACGACGACAACAACTACGTCAAATAGACAACGACAACAAGACAATAACCACACAATAAGACCACCAATTAAGATTAATAACAAGTATGAAGCAAAAACAACAGAAATTCAAGTCTAAAAATTAAGTAGCAAATGCAATAATCCATAACCAAGTCCACAAGCAACATAAACCCAACGATCAACCACATAAATGCAACAATTCCAACACTTTATCCTTTTATGCAATAAAAACATGGCTAATATTTTCATACACAATACCATAACTTTAAACAATGATTTATGCATTTTTAGTATTGAAAAACAGAGGTGTAAGATCCTTACTTGAACGATGAGCAATTAAACACGAAATAGAAATTTCCGCCAACTTCCCAAAGCTATTAATCCCTGCTCAGACCTCGGAACTGTGATCTGTCACGCTCAATCATAGGTTTTTCAATTATCTTCGAATCACACTAAATTATGCCCAAATCTGACACCATTTACCCTTTCAATTGCTGAAATACCTCACAGCACTCTCAGTTCGCCAACTCAGAAAAACAACCAACTTCAAACTTAAATTACTCTTTGCACAGAACTCCAAACTCTAATCCGTCACCGCCCAAACGTAGCTCTTCCAACCCTCTTTCTAATGATACAATAATCACTCAATTTTGATACCGATTACTATGTCAAATGTGGGAAAAACCACCCAGCTCTTAATCTGCCAGCTTTTTTTTTCTCTCAATTTATTTTTCTTACCGTTCTTTTCTACTTTGTGTAACTGATCCCCTGCACTAACCCCCACTTTTATAACCTCTCAAACACTCACATAAAAGCCCATCAACCTTTTAATAACCCCACTCAAGTCCTCAAACTTCCTAATACGTCAAAAGCGCCTTTTAACATAAATAACAGAACATATAACACATAAAACATATCATACCACATAAAATCATGTAATAAAAATTAATAATACAAGAATTAAATTCAAAACAAGCAAAACACGTAAGTAAAAAGTCTCGGGTATCACATACTTCCCCCTTTACAAAATTTTAGTTCTCGAAACTTGCACTCCCAACAAAACATAGGTACAAGAACCCTCACACTAGATTTAGTGGCTCTCTCGAAACATGCACTCCCAACAAAACATAGGTACAAGAAACCTCACACTAGATTTAGTGGCTCTATAGGTATACACAAAATAAGGGGTGAAAATCCTCTGTCCCCATTTGTGTGTGTCCCCGTGTCCCCAACCAATCACAATTCACCATGTGTATATATAATTGAAACAATATTTATATAGTAAATTCTGATTGGTTGGGGACACGGGGACACACACAAATGGGGACAGAGGATTTTTTGCCCAAAATAAGTATGATACTATATAACAATCTATGAAGTATAAAAGAACAGGTAGCACCACATTCAATAACAAATAGACGAATATACATATGATCACAAATGTACCTTTTACCACCACGCTTCTGCTGCGCTACTATGATAAAATAGTAATAACCAAACTAGAATGCTAATACAATCTTATATGCATCATATCTCACTTACACACATAGCACAAAGGTAGATACATGAATAAATAAAACAGTAAAAGACATGTTATCAACTAACATACTTCAATGTACAAAACTAGTTAACATGATAATACGATTAAGGCAGCTAAACCATAACTAGCATGTTCATATGGTTCATGATACTGAAATACTCTATTACACATGTATAACACATACATACATATATCACAAGTTAACATATCTAAGCATATCATAACATAACATAATAGGTTCACATAACATACATCTCAATTATCAATGACGTATAAAGCAATAAATAAACACATATTATAGACAAAATAGAATCAGAACTGACACAATCATATTTATATTGCACGTGTAAATTTACTGCAATATATTAAGTCTAGTGTGTTACTATATTGTACGTTCCAAATGTGATACTGTGATTTATGTAGTATGTTATGTTTGTTCGTTTGTTATGTGTGACATGTGTAATGGATTCCCATTGTGTACAATTAATCCTTGTACTGGTTCATATAATTGTAAGTGAAGATACTAATGCAACTATGTATATGTGTGCTCGATATGTATGTATTATTGCAAGTATACTTATGTTTGTCCCATTATTATTTTTATTGTGTTTGCGTTGTGTGTGAGAAAATATATGTGAGTGTATTATTATAATGCATTATAATACATTGAAACACACTATGAACACGTAGGGGCAACACATAATCAAATACATGATATAAATGAATAAAACAAGATGAGAAATGACATGTAATAAGTTAAATAAAAATGTGTATACTGTATAGCACAAGATGAAACCAATGTGAAATAGAAAACCAATTGCACCGGTAGAGTCTCTAAGAAACACATGTTACAAATATAATATGAACATTATGTGCAAAAGCACAATAGTAAAAATAAGAATAAAAATAATACTCAAACAATTAACTAAGTGACATATCTTGTACACAAAAGCTATAGAATTGTCCAACATACGATAATGTATTATGCTAATGTAATCTAATTTAAAAATACCATCTAAAAATATATGACAACAAAAATATTCATGAACACAAGCGCAGAAAATAAAAGAATTGTAAAATACTATGCAGTAAACGACATCTATAAAAGACGTGAATCCAAACATTGCATTATTATACCACATATATTAAGAACAAATACAGTAAATAAGTAAAGTCGTACTTCGAAAGACAACAAATTGCAACGTAATCACTACAAACAAAATGACAACAACATATGAAAATATAAGGTAGTAACTAATACAAAAATATGATAAGGTCATATATCAATATATGTGTCGAATGAAAAGAAACACAAGTAACTACTACACAAACATGCAATTTCTAAAACATATAAATAAAGTGATGATTATTATAATGTAAAGATAAGTTAAAAATAAAACACAGAACAATTAAAATACATAAATGACATGTACTATGTACTTGCACTATACACAATAGCTTAGTAATATTCATATATTAGTGGACATACCTAAAATACTGTATCATATTGTATATGTGGAATAGTACTGTAAATTCTACACAAAGCAATGTACAACAACTTACACAATGCATAAATTATAAATACAACCTTATGTATTAGTGCCTCTGCCAATGTATCCAATGAACGTGATCACACTTAGGTGACAACACACAAACAAAAACATTATTAATGTAATATGCCACTGTTCGCATGAATCTAAATAAAAATAAGTATACATTTTTTTTAAATATAGCAACCTTATCAAATAATCAGTGCTCAAACACTAGGCCGATAACACTAGACAAAGAATACTAGTTAGGGAAGAAAGTAGAACTTCTAGTAACTTACGGAATCCAATTTCACACGTTCAATCAAACTTTTCCAGAAATCACAGTACTCATATTATATAGTTTATTATAAAATTCCAGAATAAGAATAAGAGACAATCCAGAAGGAATATAATAAGCAGTAAAACAAGCTAGCAAATTAATACGTTTAAAGCAATAAATAAAGGTTAGCATGCTAATACCATTAAGCCAACAAAATTAATATGGCATGTTGATACAGTTAAAGCAATTAAAACGTGGCTAGCATGTTAATACAATTCATACATGATACATCGATCTTCAATAAACACGATAAGCAAATACGTAAACACATAGTCCACATAACTAGTTCATATATCAAGTTAACATAACATAACATATCAACAATGACATGACGTAGTATAAAAATTACATAACATGGCATAACATATCACAATATTATAATAAGCGGTAAATAAATACATACTTCCTACTCCAGAGTCTCTACTAATCTCACATCTTACATAATGGTTCATGTTGTTCCTAGATTCATTCCATACTTAGTTTTTAACCAGAACTTAGTGCCTAAGGTTCGACTTGCTCTGATACCACTTATATCACACCTTGTATCTGTATGATGACATGGCAGTGTCTTATCAGCCAATGAGACACCGAACCCACATACAGAATAACTAGAAATGGAATACTTCATTACATAAGTTTAAGGTTCAATTGTGTTACAACTGAACAAAATAAGTATTCAACAATATATAAGAGTTAAGACATAATAATAAGCGTAAAGAAACTAAGTCCTCACTATTACATAAGTTCATTACGGAATTACTCCTCATAATCCCCCTCCCAGGTGCCAACATCATAGTACATATCGGCTCCATCGTCATATGCAAGTAAAGAAAAGTAAAAGGATTAGTCGTGAAGCCCAGTAAGGATCAAACGACCACTTGGATGAAGAATCAGATAAGACACAAAAGTTTTCCATTTCCCAAGACCATTAAAACACACTTTAACAAACCTAACTTAAAACCATCACACAACACTTGAAATCCACTGTACAAAACCCATAATACACTTGACATGCACACAAACAAAACAGAACGTAAAACAGGCCAAAGTGAGCTCCAGATGATCTGAACAGAGGGTTCGGTCGACTATACACATTGCTAGACATTACGAATATGGTTATCGTTATTACACACTATTCCCACGATTGAACTCAATCATCTATTCACGACTAAAGAACTATAACTGTAACATCCAAACTAGGACGACCCAAGAATTTCATACACATGGGTTCTGTATAAACACTCGAACGACGGTTCCAAGGTTTAAGGATCCATTATTATATTGTGTCATATTTCATCACCATGAACTCCACAAAACCATTACAGTCCCAACTATAGTCCACATCGGGTGAAGGCCCAAGAAAATCTAACACAATCACATGAACACCCGGGGTTCAACATACGCATATAAAAACGAACGAATCATGTTAATTAGTTGATCCTAGACAAGAGCTCAACCGGGATGAAGACTTGGCCGACACAACCAAATAGATGACGATAACAACTACGACAAATAGACAACAACCACAAGACAATAACCACATAATAAGACCAGAAATTAAGACTAATATGAAGTATGAAGCAACAAAAACAACATTTCAAGTCCAGTAATTAAGTAGCAAATACAATAGTCCATAACCTAGTCCACAAGCAAAATAAACCCAAGGATGAACCACATAAATGCAACAATTCCAACACTTCATCATTTTATGCAATGAAAACATGTATAATCTTTTCATACACAATACCATAACTTTAAACACTGATTTTATGCATTTTTAGGACTGAAAAATAGAGGTGTACGATCCTTACTTGAAAGATGAGCAATTAAACGCGAAATCAAAATCCTAGAAATTTTAGCCAACTTCCCGAAGTAATTACTCCCTACTTAGACCTCAGAACTGCGATACGTCAGCGCTCACTCGTAGGTTTTTCAATTATCTTCGAAACGCACTAAAGTATGGTTGAAAATACCTCATAGAACTCTCAAATCACCAATCCAGAAACACATCTAACTTCAAACTTAAATTACTCTCTGAACAGAACTCCAAACGCTAATTATTCACCACCCAAACATAGTTCTTCCAACCCTCCTTCTAACGCAATAAGAATCACTCAATTTCGACACCGATTACTATGTCAAATGTTGGAAAAACCACTCAGCTCTCAATCTACCAACTTTTCTCTTTTTCTCTCACTTTTTTTGCATACGTTTCTTTTCAACTTTGTGTAACGGACCCCCTACACTAACCCCCACTTTTATAACCTCTTAAACACTCACATAACATCCCCTCAACCTCCTAATAATCCCACTCAAGTCTTCAAACTTCCTAACACGTCAAAACCTCCCCTCAACATAATAACCAACATATAACACATAAAACATATAATAACACATAAAATCATGTAATAAAAATGAATCATACAAGAATTAAATTCAAAACATGCAAAACACGTAAGTAAAAAGTCCCGGGTATCACAGTGACAATAGAAACTAACACATACTTGATACCCCACTAGATTTCATTCATTGTGATAGCCAATTTTGGCTAGCTTATGGTAAAGTGATCAACAGACCAGTGATCAATTTAATAATGATAGAATAAGATTTGGCGGCTTAAGACGGATTGGTAGTATTCAGATTGACATTGTCTTAGTCACTACCCTAGCAGAGAGTTGATGCACCAAGACCATCACTTTCCGCTTGCCTTGTGGGGAGGCGACCATCACCTTGCAGGACGTTGGAGTCCTTTTGGGACTGCCAATATAAGGTCAAGCTATAACTTTAGACAATGTTGTGAATTACAAACCCAAAAACGTGGAGGTAATATGTTCATGATTTGTTCTATTTTAGGTCTAGTGAGCATTTTTTCAATGGAAATCTCCTTAATAAGAGTGAAGTACTTTCACATATTAAAGATAGGTTGCCTGATTATGCTACCGAGGAAGCATTAGAGGGTTAGAACATTGATTTTTATCCTGCAATTTACTTTTCTCCGACAAGTCTGCCTCTATAAAACATCTCCACTACCTCCTATTACTCCG
Organism: Vinca minor; assembly: GCA_026122235.1. Lineage (NCBI taxonomy): Eukaryota > Viridiplantae > Streptophyta > Magnoliopsida > Gentianales > Apocynaceae > Vinca > Vinca minor. The sequence goes on from JAOCZM010000235.1 coordinate 1,385,984, forward strand.
AGTTTTAGAGGAGACCCATACATATTACTGGGGCAACGACGTCCTACCATACCTATACATGGAGATGTGCATGAGCTATTATAGGGAACTAAGAGACATATCGTCAAGGCTGCTGAAATGGCCAAAATGCCCTTGCTAACAAATAGCTACATTTTGCATTTAAGCATCTCCATATATCACCATACGAGATGTTGACCCCTTGAAAAATATTATAATGATTGTCTCTATATCCTACAAGCATATAAACAAAAATACTTCTTTACGTAACACTTGCAAGAGAGCCTAGGTTTAGTGTATTATCACCTTACTCAAAGACATCTACTATTCTTTGATCTATAGTCCTTAATCTGAAATACCCGAAGGGAAGAACCATAGATGGGGGGATTGAATAAGGTTCTCAAATAATTTAAACTGTTCTACCACAATCTTTTCCTAAGTGATCACCTTAACAACAATTATGTTAATTAAACATATAAGGTGAATTAAAGGATTATCACTTATATGACTTATGTGTGTAAATGCAACACATAGGAATACAAGACAATGGATATGATCAAGTATTGTCTAGGTCAAGATTTCTATATGCAAAGCTTGTAAGATCAAACACACAAGTCAAGAGGACTAGCATCTAGCAAGAGATATACAAATCTATTAAGATCTATAAATGTAAGTCTTATGCCCAAGCCAAAGGAAGATATAAAAATCAATTGATCTAACTCCATATAATCAACTAAGGCTCATACAATCAAGTTCATGTTAATATAAGCATAAGTATAAAGTAAGAACTTGAAAGTAAAGAGATAGAGTTAGAAGATAAAAAACTATGATGTATAGTGGTTTGATCACAAAGATCTACATCCACTACTGTAATACCCGTGACTTTTTGCCTATATGATTTTGCGTGTTTAAATTATTTATTGCATGATTATATGTTTTATAAACTGATCACATTAATTATATGTCAAGTGATATGTGCTTGGTAACTATTTAATGTGTTATATGTGTTATTTTGTGTTTTGGGTGTGGGGGACATGAGGGAAATTTGTGAGAGTGTGAGGGAGCTAATGTGCAATAAAATTAAAAGAATTAAATGGGGGTTATTGCTGGGATATTTTGGGAGTTAACGGTTACCAAATTGAGAGAGAGCAAAAAAAGGAAAGAAGAAAAAGAAGGGAGGGAAAATCTGGGTAGTCTTTGAGAGAACAATTGAGTGAGTAATTGGAGTCCGTTTTGGACGATCCATATATCAAAACGATCGCGTTCGAAATACTTACGTGTGAGCGTAAACGGAAGTCAAATCGGAGTTCAGAGCGAAAAGATATAGCACCGGGAGCGGGGCTAATTTTTGGAAATTTTTGGGTTTGTGTTGCTTTTGTGTTAATTTTCTTTCTGCGAGGTAAGGACCCTACACTTCTGTAATTTCTGATATAAAACTCATGAAATCAGTCATTTTAATGTTGATTATAATCATGAACTGTTTTTACATGATTTAGTGCATAAACTGGATGAAATTTCGGTGTATTTGCATCTTATATGGTTGATCGTCTTAGTGAGTGAATTGTGTTGTTGAATTGTTTAATTGTAATCGTTATTATCATTCTTGGATTGCTTTTACTATTATTCATAATTGATAATTGCTAATTGATATTTATACTTGGTGCAATTGCTTAATTGTTGCTATAAACGTGAAATGTGTAGATCCAGGAGATATTGTGAATGTGTACTTCTTGGGCCTTAATCTTATGAGGATATCATTGAGAATGTAATGGTTTCGCAGAGTTCATAGTGGTGAATGATGATACAATGTAAGAATGAATTCTTAAATCTTGGGCCCAATAGTTTAGGGGATTTTACTGAACCCACGTGTTTGTACTTCATGGGTCTTCTTGGGCCGTCCACGAATTGTGGGAAATCGTGTCACAATGGTAGCTATCTTTGTAGTGTCTAAACGATGTTGTAATTGTGTGTACCGTATGGGCAAAGAACAACAACTCGGAGGTAGCGTTGGAGGGATCCTTGCCTTATATCTCAACTGATTACAAACCCAAATCTTTCCTCTTCAAAATTCCAACTTCAAACAACTTTGAAACTCTTCCTTTTCAAGAAACCCTAAAAAGTTCATAGCAAAAAGATAGATTTCTAAGCTATGTTGAGTGGTTCTCGTACCGTCTTTTCCCACAAATTCCAGTTTGGACATTGTTATTGTACCAATGGTACTAGTAGTAGTTGTAGTATTTTTCATGCCAAGCAATTCTTGCAGCTTTCTTCTTCTCCTTCATTTGTAAGGCCGCCGCACCATTTATCTGCTTCCTTTTCTGCTCAAAGATTCAGATTTTTATTGAATAATAATAAGTATACCAGCAGCAGCTGCAATAGAAGTAATAATGGTGGAATTGATGATGATTCTGGGGTCCCTTTTATCAATTGTGTTCAACCCACTCAAAGCCCTCCACTTTCTGATTGTTTAAGGTAATTTTCTATTTGGTTCTTTTTGTTTTTTTTGGCTTTGCCCATTTTTGATCTTGATATGTTTCAATTTTTGTTGTTTATGTGGTGCATTTTTATGGGTCTGAAAAAAATAAGGTTTTTCCAAACAAATTCTATATGTTGAAATTGGAAAGTTTCAGTTTTGAACAGAATTGTGCGAGTTGCATGTATATTTAGTGTATGTATCCATTATGCTAAGTAGTACCTGGAAATAAATGAGGGAATGCAGTATTCTTGTTTACTTTTTGGGATTGTTAAAAGTGAGAAACTTTTCACCTTTCGAGATTCTTAAGGCCAGGAAAGGTTGGTGCTTACAGATTGATGTGGGTAAAAAGCTAATATGGCTTTGTTTGTTTATATGGTTCTTCAGAAGTTTGTTTTTGCTACTAAAGAATCTAAAAAGTCATTCAAAAGTTTTCAAGTAAATCCAAGTTTTTCAAGATTATACTGAATAACTTCTTTACTTTTTTGTTCAAAATTGGAAGAGGAATTCTATGTCTGAGTCACATGATTCACTCGCTATGCTGATAAAGTTAAACTGATGTTGAGTGTATTTATTGATCAATTTTCATGTGTGTAAGGGCCTTGTTTTGAGTTCAGGCCACTTATTTATGAGAAAGAACATTTAATTGCTTGAGGAGCTTTAGAGAAAATGTGTGGAAACTCCTTTTTTGGTGTGTCTTTCTCCTTCATATGATCTTACTTTTGTATTTCTTTGCTATAAATTATGGGAAGCCAAAATGAAGACAAAAAAGAGCCTCCATCTGAAAGATTGTCCCCAATTGCAGGTATCTTCTCGGTCCTTACCCGTTTTCCGTCATTCTTTATTTTTAAATTTTTGTTCCAGTTTCCTCAATGTCCATTGGATTTGTACATAAAAAAGTGCTTTGTTTATTTAAGTTTGCGATGTATATCTGCTATCATCTGTGCCCTTCTCTTCAATTTTACTTGCATGTATACGGATATCAATTATTTTAGATAAGTGGAGCCACATCAAGCTATTGGATACCCGTCAGCCTCTGTGTTTTGCTATTGATCCTTGGGCGTTTTATGTTAAAATTAGTGAAACTAAGAAACATTTATTGTTCAATCTTGGGAGATGTTTATTTGTTCTTGCAGGATTGTGCTTCTGGAGTTTCATTTCTTTTTCTTTAGTGACCTGAAGATCATGATTATGGGTTCCTAACGTTCTTGGGCAGCAAATAGTAGGTTTCCAGTTGATCGGAGGGCTTTTATGCATTACAAGTCTTTAGGCATTAGAACTATAATCAAGTTTCTAAATTTATTGGATTGCATTATGTTGAATACCTGAACTTTTCATCAAAATCAATTGTAACTACAATGCATGGTTCCAACTTTACTCTAGAGGATGCAATTGGTCTGTTGATGCAAGGCTCAACATTTCTGTCCTTGAAGTGTTTACTACAATGCATTTGCTTGCACGCTGTTGAATTTTTTTGCCAGGTTTAAAACTTAATTTGATTAACTTAGCTTTTATCTGAAAGAGTTGAATGTCATGTAGATGTGTGTTTCAGCAGTTATTTGTTCTCCACTTTAAGTTAATGGATAAAGAACGTCAAAGAAATTCTGATTCTTAATAAGAGGTAAACAAGTTTGTAATTTTATTCCATGTCCACTCAAGTATGCTAGATGCAAGTGCTTTTCTACCTTCTTTAACAATCAATAGCATTCTTAATGTAGCGTTCCTGAGCACAAGGATATCGTAATTGCATTAAGAATACTAGAGAAACTTTGAAATACCACATAATATAAAGTTAAGCTGTTTACCATATTAGTTAGACATTGAGTAACACTGTTAGCTAATTTCAGAAGGCAATTGTCCTATGAGTAAATTCTTCCCTGTTGGCTAATTGTCCTATGCAGTGTTGTTAAGGCTCACGCCTCAGGCCACCTTTGCGCCTCAGGCTCGAGGGATATTGCCTCAAAATCTTAGGCGCGCTTCAAATTAGTGAGGCGCGCGCCTTGAAGAAAAGGCTCCAAGGCTCCAGGCTCGCCTTGTAATTAATGTGATTCTAATGAATGGTTGCTTGGAGAGTTAGAAAATGATGAGCGAGTAGTTGAAGATTCTGATTTAACAAACATTTTCACTTTTCATCAACACCTCCTCACTACATCAAGTCGGGTTGCTGCTCTCCAATCCACCTTGATCAGAAAACACATAACGATATCAACGACTTACTCTTTGTTAAGTAGAATAGAGCTTTACTTCGTCGGCACACATTGAAGGATGACATAAACCCCATCTCGTTGAACAATATTGATGATTGTAATGAGTGGTTGGTTGGAGAGTTAGAAAATGAGGATCTGGTGGTTGATGATTCTGATTATTTTCTTTGTCTGAGGTTTCTGGGGTAGCTGGAGTAAATGAACCACGCTACCATATAGGTCAAGAAGAACTAGTACTTATCATTCTCAACCTTCACCCCCTAATTTAAGATCATCATCTTCTTCACCTGTCTTTAGCTTTGATGAGAATAATGAAGATGAGGAAGAAGAAGATTCTCCCTTGGATAAAGAGAATCAAGTTGAAGACATTGATCTTGAAGATGATTTTGATGATTAGGGACATTAGCTTTTTATTTGTCTTGCTTGATCTAATAATTTTTTTTTTTTTTTTTTTTTTGAAGGGAACTATATTGTTATGGTTGTTTATTATTATGTTTTGCCTAAATTTGTATGCTACTAATACATCTATAATAATATTTATTCAAGGTGCGCCTTTTTTGCGCCTTGTGCCTCAAGACTCCAAGCCCCCTACGCGCCTTGGCGCGCCTCAACGTCTTGACAACACTGGTTCTATAAGTAAATACTCCAATAGTCATGCTTCATAGCTTAAAAGTTCATGGTGTTGGAGATACGAGAATCATTATATAATGATAACACAACCCTAACTCTTAACCATAAGTTAATTTCGTTGTTACTGGGCATTTATGTTGTGCATTTCATTTTTTATGATCTGATTGCTTCAGTACCGGATTTAGGCTCTCCATCAGTTCTCGTACACATTTTGATGGGAAATGAAGATACAAAAATAGATATTTTGTTTTTGTTTTGCAGGGGTAGTTTGATCTTTTGTTAGATTACTTACTAATAAAGCTATGTTTTGTGCACTTAACTAGATTAGATAAAGTGGTGCGGTTTTCAATGTCTATGTATTAGAAAAGTAGAAGAGAAGTAAATTGGTTGATTACTTAGCCTCTTTGTTACTCAGACTCTTCGTTTATGTCTGTCGTACCCGTGTCGACACGACATAGGTATGGGTATGGCATATTTACTGGATCTGGTCAACACCGCTCAGACACTTTGTTGTAGATGTTCAAGTACCCGACACCTAAATACATTACTGTACCCGACATCCGTACCCAAGTCCGAGTAACATAGCTTAGCCTAAAAGTAATCCAAGTTTCTTAGTTATTAAATACTCCCACCATTCCTCAATATAGGATGTTTAGGACACTTTGGAAAAATTAAGGAACTCAAACAAATAGTAATCTTTCCATCACAATTCCAATAATACCCCTTCCTTCCTCCATCTCTTTCACTTTTCCAATAAAAGATATGTTGAGGGTATAATTGGAATAAATTGTTGACACCTAATAAAATACATGTAAATGACAATTAATTTGAATACATATATATCTCCTAAATGGGAATGAAGGGAGTAGCTAGTTCTATAAATATGTATTAGAACTACCATTTTCAAGTAGTGTAGAATATTTTGACAAAAGAGTTATATCTTTCTCTACTTTTTCCCTCTTCTACTCTGCTTCTTCTCAACTCTGGTTCTTAAATCTTTTTCAGTTCTGATTCTTCTAATTCTTCTTAATCTTTCTCGGTTCCGATTCTGCTGCTTCTTCTTAATCTTCCATCTTCTCAGTTCTGGTGCCTCATCTACAACTTATGTTCTTCCCTCTTTCTCTTCTTCTTTCTCTTAATCATACCATCTGCTCTACTTAAATCACCTTCCAGATTTCCAGTCAAGAAGAAATATGCAGCAATTTTAATGTCATTTGGTGCTGAAAATTAAAAGATCCTGAACCACATTTCTAAGTAGTTTTTATGTGTCCCATATTTATATTCAAGACCCAGATTAATTTTCTCTAACTATCATTTGATATACTCTTGTTTATAGTACTTATGTACAAAATATTCATAGTTGCTTCTTTCTCTCACCGTATCTTCAATTCGACCCACCATCACTAATTTCATTCTCAAAACAAACCCTAAAAGTAATGAAAACAATCTTGAACTGAATAGCTTCAAGTTAATTACATACATGATGCAAAATTACAAGAGAAGATGCAAAGGTGCGGGGGAGGATAGAGAATGGAAGATGAGATTTTCATCTTCTTCAAGTACCAAAGAGTAAGCAGCAGAAGTTTAATAAAATTTGCTGAACTTGCATGCAGTGTTGTCAATTGCGGTGGGATAGCGGTGCGGAGCGGCCTTTGGCCGCTATGACTCCTCCATAGCGTCGCGGATTTTGGGTGCAAATTATTGCGGCTCAAATAGCGGCGCAATTTGGTACATTGATGAAAAGTCTGTTTTGCCTATTAAAGAGATAGGGGCAAAATGGGAATAACATACCCAAAGAAACCCTAAACCTAATGGCTAATACAACTACAACCGCTAAAAGCTAAAAAAAACATTATGCTCTTTTCTTCTTCATCTATTCAAAGCTTAACAAAAAACTTTCTGCTCTTTTCTTCTCCATCTATTCTCATCTCCATCATCTACTCTTGTCCACCAGTCACCGGCAACCCAAATAGCGCCGCTCCCGCTATAGCGTTTTCGGGTCAGCCGCTTTCCAGGATTGATAACACTGCGTGCATGGTAATTATACCTCATTGTTTGACTTTTTGATTTTGTTGTTTGTTCACCTGATATATGAAAATTGAATCTTAAAACTTTATGGTTGCTAATTAAGCAAACAAGAAATGAAAAATATCCCCGTTAAAATTTTTTGCTTCACTATCCCACCATAATGTTTGCGAGACATGCTTGGCAGATTTCGAGCGTATAATTAGTACTTGCATGGATAAGATGAAAGAAAATAGAGCAAACTAGGGGGAGGACTTGGTAAAAAGATGCTGGTCAAGGAAAATTAAGCTAGGTTTGACATATAAGTATGGGATACATGTATGCACATTAGAAGCTTTTCTTTCTTCTTCCCCCCTTTTTTTTAAAATTGTTTTTAAATATTTTATATAAAGCTTACTTGAATCAGTGTAGACAAATTCCAATTGGAAGTGAACATAATCCAGAAAATTCCATATCAAACAGCAGGCCGCTTTCTAGTATCATTCAACCTTTTGTCTGCATGTCATTTGTCCCTGGTTGCCTTCTCTCTTGACCCATTTGGTTTGTACTTATAAATAATTTTCTTTATTCCTATGCATTTTTTCGCCGGATGATATTACCTTACTTGTCGATGTGTAATCCATCGATCTTCATACTTCCTTTTTGGTCTTAGGTCTGTCAACCTTGGACATTTTTGGCTTCAAGAAACGCAAGTTATTTTAGCTGCAATGGCATATATATATATATATATATATATATATATATATATATATATATATATATATATATATATATATATATATTGGGGTGGGGGTGGGGGGTATGCGATAACAAAGAATGATTTGGTTTATAATGTAATATACTTGTTTTCGTTTCTTTTGAATTGCGTACTGTTTTCATGTCATGTATTTTCTATCTGTAATTTGTTGATTGTTGTTTTACTAGGTGGAATAGTTGCTTTAGGAAAGTTTGATGCCCTTCATATTGGTCACAGAGAACTTGCAATCCAAGCATCAAAAGTTGGGGTTCCCTTTCTCTTATCATTTGTTGGAATTGCAGAAGTGCTTGGATGGGAACCTAGGTGCGTATATGACCTTTACTTTCCTTTATTTAAGATAGTAGTAGGTCTGTCATCCAAACGCACTTACACAAATATGCTTGTGATTTTAAGTATGTAATTTATGAACTAACTATTGTGGCTGTAATTCCCATTTGAATAGTAATAGCTGCTACTGTGCTTACAGACTAGCTCGCAATCCTAAATCTTATGATCCTTTTTTCCTCAATAGAAAGTGAGCAGTAAGACTTCTATATACAATATGATGATATCGACTTGATAGATAAGGATGGATCCGTATAAAGGTGTTAGCTGAAATTGTAAAGGTCAAAATGAAGGGAATAAGGGGAAATAAAGGAACACGAATACCAAATCTTGAAGGGGTCAATTTTAAAATTTATGTTATGGGCTGTAGCTGTTGATTGATTATGATTAATTGTATATTGATTGTACAACATAATTAGTGGGATAGCTTAATTAGTGGGATTTAACAATTCGGAATATTCCCATTATCTTTGGGATTGATTGTAATTGATTATGTAAATATGGTATGTTTCACCCTGTAAATACACGAGGTGTTGAATCCGTTTTTGCCAAAAAATTGCTCCCAAAAAATCAATGTCATGTGAAAATCATGATCATTCTGATAAAAAAACTCAATAGTAGAATTCACAGAGAAAAAGTGTTCTGATAATGTAAGATGTCCCAATTTAGAGAACACGGATCAATGCTCGTGCAATCTATTGCACTATCACATGATACTCTTAACATGTATAAGTTGATAGTACTGGAATAAACAAGCAACTTAATAATGGGAACGGAGAAAAGATTGAAGAAAGAAAACAGATCCAAGGAAACTTAGAGCAAAAGCTAGTGCACTCAAACTATAATTTTGTGATGATGACACTCATTTTTATTCGTTTCCCTTCCTTCCTTTATCAAATTCTAAATTTTCAGTTCCAGTGGGGTTCTTGCTCTAACAAACCTTTATATATTTATAGTTATTTTCTTATTATCTATATCTCCCAAGTCCTATGCTTTCATCTATGAAAAGAAAGGAAAGAAAGAAAGAAAAGCAAAAAAACTCTATTTATGAGTAGAATGCAAAGGTAGACTGATAGTTCTAATCAAAAGCATCTGCTGGAAAGAGTGGGTAGCATTCATAGTAGAATTAGTTACTTGGAAAGATGTAAGAACAATTATCAACAGTAAGAAATAGTAGAGCCATTTTTAATCCTCCAAGTAAAGAAAAAGGAAACATGACTGAAAAGTTGGGTATGTGACTCGTATCAACAGGGGTGGAACTAGAGGGGGTGCCCCCAATTAATTTATTTTTTTAATTTTTTTTAAGTCGTGTCCTTCTATAATATGCCCCGGTAACATATACGTTATGGTTTCGCCCACCAAGGATAGATGGTATGATATGGTGTTGTGTTATATGTAATGTATACTTCTATGGAACTTCGTTCTCTATTTCAATTGGTATAATGAACTAATGTGAACTCCAGCAGGTGTGACTTTATATAATCTAACTTGAGTCTTTCTGAACAGGCCACCCATAGTTGCCAAAAGTGATAGAAAAAGGGTTCTCTCATCTTGGGCTCCATATTGTGGTAATTTGACGCCCAAGGAATTCCAAATAGAATTCGCAAAAGTAAGGTCTTTAACTCCACGCCAATTTGTTGAGAAGTTGGCGTTGGAACTTGGGGTATCTGGTGTTGTTACAGGTACTCGAATTTACTGCATTTTATAATCTTTTTCTTCTTCTTTTATGATGGTTGTTAAAATCAGTCCTGCTGCTCTTAGGTGAGAATTACCGGTTTGGGTATAGGGCTAGTGGCGATGCAGGAGAGCTGGTTAGGCTTTGTGAAGAGTACGGTATGGGAGCCTATATAATTAGTTCTGTCATGGACGAACATCAAGATATTAAAGGATTAAACTTTGATGATTCAAAAGAGCATGGACAAGTCTCATCTACTCGTGTCCGGCTTGCTCTTGCCAAGGGAGATATGAAATATGTATCCGATCTTTTAGGCCGTCATCATCGCCTTCTCTTGATGATAAAAGATCAAGAAAATATTATGATTGATGGTAGAATTTCAGCTCCAAAGTCTTGCTTGTTAAATCTTCCACCAAAAGAAGGTTGTTATGAGAAGTGTTCTCTTTTAATTGATGACAAGTATTTTGTACCCTGCAAAGTGATAATTGATACAACACATGTTCATTTGGAATTAGATAAGTTAGATTCTTGTAATAATCTTCTTTCTGATGAATTTCATTTATTAAGCATTGACTTTGGTGATTGAGAAATATTCAATGCAAATGGTTTACAATTTACAGAGGAGCATCTGGGTGTTTACTTGCTTTTGTAGCAGCTTATAAAATTGTCCATTCTGTTCTTGAGGGTTTTTAATTTTTTTAAACCCGATATCCCAACTTTGGTGAGACTAATCTGGGACCGATATGAGTTGTGCTCACATAATGCAGTGTGACTGTCAATAGAGGTTTGCGTAGTTGGCTTCACACTTTTGACATGGAATGATAGGTTCTGAGTTTGACACTCCTGTTCGTTAATAATAATTTTTTTTATTATAAAAAAAAGATAATAATGCAATGTGACTTGGGACGGTGAAGTGGTTTCTTTGTTTAGGTATAATCTGGATCCCTCGTGTAATTTTACCCCTTTTACTAATTTTATTAAGGAATGGAGATGAGACCTTTGACGAGGAATTTCGCTACCTTAGGCGTCCTTGAGGCAAAAACGCATTTTTCGTTCGAAATGAAGTTTCTAAGGGTGTTTACAGTCCTAAATGGTTAATTTTAACTATTAACATCCTAAACATATTTACGTACTGCCATTTTAGTCCTTCCGTCCATATTTTCGTTATTTTCCAGTTAAGACTGAAAATCGGTCAAACCCACCTCTTTTACTCTGGGGCATTAATGTCATTTCATCTTACCCCTCAGTAAAAAAAACGAACAAAACCTTTGATTCACATTTAGTTGTAGGCAAAATCATCATCTATTGTTCCATCTTCATCTCCGAACTGAAATTAGGGTTCTTCTACCTTATTTGGTTCCTAAATGTTGTCATCTTCCCAATCAAATGGCCCAATAAAGTGCAGCTACGGTGATTATCCGGTTATTAAAATCTCGAAGACTTGCACAAACCCATGAAGACTCTTTTGGCCTGCAAAAACTATGAGGTGAGCATCAATGGAGATGAGTTGTTTATTACAAGTGAGTAATTTGTACAGATCATTCTATCAATGAAATTGAAACTTCAATTTTTTTTTGGCAGAAAAGAGTGCAATGTGACTATTTTAGATGGTTCGATCTGCCTCCATGTGGAAAATGCAGTAAATTGAAGAAAAAATTGCACAATTCAAAGTCCACCATTGCTTATTATGAAAGTACAGAACGATTATGTTGGCTGCATTATTACTTTCTTGGGTGATTACAATAACTGTTTTGTTGTCCAAATGATGATGTTGAAGAAAGCGAGTTGTTGTAGTTGTTGTACTATGTACTGAAATGTAGAACTAACTTATGTATTCTTGATGGATTTGAATAAGATTTTGTATGTTTTGTAAAGAACTTGTTGAACAAACCAGTGACCAAATAAGCCTATATTGGCTAAAGCACACTTAAAATATAACATATATCCAGATTAGATCACAAAAGTATTGAGCCAAAAAAAGCCACGTACTTGGCTATAATTCTGGAATTACAAACGTATTTAGCAAAAACAGCTTTGAGGCTACCCAAAAAAGATGTTCAACTAGTCATCTAGTGCCTAAAACATATTAAAAGAAGGCATTGAAGCATTAATTTCGTCTTCCACATTAGCACCATCAGGATCTTCTTGAAAATCAAAAGCAATTTCATCATCAGCTTCATCAACCGCATTTGCTGGACAAGACCTCTTGTTATGCCCCATTTGCTTACACTTGCTGCACTTATTTAAAGTCTTTGGAAATGAACTTGACCCCTCACCATCATTTGCTCCAGTCAGTGGACACTTGCGAATATTATGCCCTGTTTTCTTGCATTTGCCACATTTACCAACCCAAAGACACTTCTTGGAAAACCTTTCATGACCATCAACAATCTTGGTTGGCACGCAGTTCCCTTTTCTTCCTTTTCCCCTTTTCTCCTTCCTTTAGTCTCCTTTTCAATTGAGGGCGGCCAAGTTACCTAATTTTCTTGGGTGCTAAAACAGGCTCTCTGCTAGATCTCGACCAATTGTTTGACCCGTTTGCAGGCTGCACAATAAGATGGTAAGCCAGTCTATAAGATTCCATGGAGTAGCATGGATCCACAAACCTTGTTAGTTCACTGCCTTCCTTAGATAGGGCAGCAACATGGCAATATGGAATGCCTGATAATTCCCAGGCCCTGCAAGAGCAGCACCTTAACCCAGTATTAACCACAAATTGTTCACGTGTAACACCATGCCTTACCTGAAAAAATTATCCATCTTATTACTAAAATCACAAAAAATTCATAGCATACATGCAAAAAACAAATTTAGGGTTATTACCTCAAGTTGGTTTCCACCAGCATAAGATGCAAATCAGTACCTTGACTCATGTTTATTCTTTTCAAGGATTTTCATTATCCTAAGGCATATAGTATCATTGTAATTTGCTGCCTAGTTCCTCCTAGATTGCATTTTAAGCATCAAATATACTCTAATGCTCTCTAGCATTCCTAACATAGGTTTGGTTCTTGCCCATAGTAAATGCCTATTAAAAGTTTCACAGTGATTGTTGAAGAGAAGATCACACTTTGTTGCAATCTTAAAGTGTGATCTACTCCAGTGCACAGGGTGTGAATGTTTAACAAACCAGTTATAGGCTACCTCATCCATTTCCTTAAACTTATTGTACTCTACCTCAAACTGCCTCATGTATGTAGATTTGGCACACTTCCAGACTTTTTCTTTTAGGGATAAACCTGGGTGGAGTTTCTTGAAGTTACAGTGGATATGCCTGAAACAATGCCTATGTTCAGCTTTTGGCAGCTCATCAGTTGCATCATGTCCCAATCCCTGACAGTAAGATTAAAAATTAGTTTATTACCATTTCTCATTCCAAGATCATCATTTATACCTTGTATAAACCATGTCCAGCTAGCAGTTGTCTCTGATTCAGCAATGGCATATGCCACAGGAAATACTCCATTGTTGGAATGTATCCTAACAGATGTGAGCAATGTACTAGGATGAGGACCTTTCAGAAAGGTTCCATCCAAACCAATGACTTTTCTACATCCATTTCTGAAACCATCTTTGATTTCTCCAATACATACATATAACCTATTGAACATTTCCTGGCCAATATCCTCATCCTCAATTGTATGCAAATACCAAGTAGTACCAGGGTTACTTCTTTTCAACTCTTCCAAGTAGTCCCAAATCAACATATATTGATCCTTGTAGCTCCCCTGCATCCATTTCTTTTGCAAGCTTCTTGAGTTTAGATTACAAGCTTTGTTAGCCCTTATTCGGAAATATGAATTTGGTTCGGGTCAGCGTATTAATGATGGTAAATGTTCTTTCTATGTGTCTGATAGAATACATCCAAGACAGGTGGAGATGAACACAAGGGTGACAGGTTTCACCCGAGGGGCGCTGCCAATCATATATCTCGGTTGCCCAGTTTTTTTGAGGCGGAAAAATGTAGTTTTTTATTCATCCATAATTGACAAAATTGCTTTCCGCTTAGCAGGGTGGCAAAAGAAATTCCTTGGCCTTGGGGCCGTCTCACTTTGATTCGGTATGTTTTTCTATCCATGCCCATGCATGTTCTTGCTGTATCGTGTCCGCCGAAATAGGTACTTGCTGATATGGAGAGATTATTCGCTAATTTCCTATGGGGGAAAACGGAGTTGGGTGATAGACGTCATTAGATGTCTTGGAAACAATTATGCAGAAGTACTTCATAAAACGGTTTGGGCCTTTCTACTTTAGATTCATACCAAATTGCTTATTCTGAAAAACTGTGGTGGCGTTTCAGGACTTCGGATTCTCTGTGGCTGGATTTTTTGTTCGAAAAATATTGTCAATCTGAGGCTCACCCTGCGTTAATAAGTTTGGCGTCGGATGCTTCAAATATTAACTCGGCCGAGGCAAATATGAGACTGTTGGTTCAGGACGGCCGGTCTTTATTCTGGTACGAAAAGTTTACGTTTCAGGGACCTTTGATTTCTATTGTAGGGGTTGTTGCGGACTGTTCGAATATCCAAGAACATTTGGATGATGATGGATGGCGAGCTACGGCTCGAAGTTGTCTGCCTATAAGTCATACACAAGCCCTTCCCCCGATTAGTCTTTCCCAGGGTAAAGATATACATATTTGGAGTCTTGAACCCAAGGGGAATTTTTCTGTTACATCTGTCTTGCAGACCCTACAGCCAAGTGGAGTTTCACAAATTTCACGGACGCAGCTTTGGTCTTCACCATTGCCTATGGCGCAAAAATTGTTTCTATGGCGGCTTCTCAACGGATTTTTAGCTTTGGATGAGGTAAGGCGGCTTTGGGGGGGGGGTATCTTTGGCTTCCCGCTGCCATTGTGGATATGGGGAGGACAATTTTGCATACATTTTCACTGAATATAGCTCGGCTCAGTGTCTTTGGATGCATGCTTGTGCATCGGTCGGAATTGCATGGAACACTATCAGGTTCGACTCTTATTTCCCTCTCTTGAAATTATTTTGGTGGAAAGGCAAAGATAAGTGGCAAGATGTCAACTCTATTATTTTTACTAGTGTCTGTTGGATCCTTTGGCGGATTCGTTGTCGTTTTATTTTTTATGGGAAATGTTCTGGCTTTAGTAGTCTTTTATATGAATTCGACTGTCACTCCTTACCTATTTTGAAAAGTGCAGGGCTGTTGGATGTGTTTATGAGAGGCTCGACCTCCGTCTATCGGAGCCGATCAAAGGTCACGACAGTCACTTGGCGGGGCTGCCCGAAACCGGTAATTTTAAACATAAACGGTGCTGCAAGGGGTAATCCGGGTATCTCAGGCGCGGGAAGGTATTCTGCTAACGTCCAATAGTATGTTTCTTGGCGCTTTCTCAAATTTTCTTGGCCTTTATCTTACAAATTCGGTGGCTGAAATTGAAGCAATGGTCATAGGAATAAGGTACGCCACTTCTTTGGGTTTTCATAATGTTTGTATTCAGTCTGACTCGAAATTTCTATGTGACTCTTTTCACATGGGATGGGTATCATCTTGGAAACTTGATACTCTTTTTCAATGTTTATTACGGATTTTTGGGTCTAAAACCGTTCAACATATTTTCGGGAGGCAAACAAAGTAGCAGACAGCGTAGCAAATGAAGCTTGTGACTCTCGGCGTACAGTTGTTTATTCACAGTTTCAGACTCTTCCTCTTTTAACTCGAGGCTTATGTCGCCTTGACCAAGAAGGGGTGCCATATCTTCAAAAGGTTAAGCTGTAGAAGTTTTGCATTCTAGTTTTTGCTCATACTAGCATAGGCTTAAATGTATCATCCTTGATCATACTTATAAATGATCAAGTTTGCATTTTTTGCTAGCATTTATGTATGTAGTGGATTTGTTTCCAGCTTTTATTTGGAGGTTTTGGTATTAAGTCCCCCTCATTGTACATTTTTGCCTTTTCGGCTGGATTAATAAATGGGGGTCCGCCCCACCACAACTGGTGGCATTTCCAAAAAAAAAAAAGCTTGTTGATTTTATACACCTTGTTAATACTAATTTTTACATTTAATTCATTTTCCACATTTTTTTTTAAAATTCTGTAGCAACAACACCAGTTTCACTTCTGAAATCAACAAGGTACCTTTTGGCTATGTTCTTGGCAGAAGCTAGTTTATGATCCATTGTAGTAGCACAAGTGTGTTTAGGTCCTAGTAATTTGACTTGGAAGCTTAAACCACCATCTGAGATATTATTTGCATGCAATTTCCATGAACAATTTATACCATTGGAATGAACATATACCCTTATGAGGTCATCCCTGACAATTTTCAAATCCAAACTTCCCTTTATACCATAATTTAACAAAGCAAGAAGAAGAACTGCCTTTGTACTGAAAATCATTCCCATTTCAAATTTAGGGTTTAACATGTCCCTATCAGCTCTAAATACTGGGTAATCATCATGTTCCAATTTTTCTTTCTCCGTTTCTGTATTATTAGACCCTTCTGCACCATCTTTACTTTCATTCTGTTTCTTTTTCCTAAACATCTTAGGTGCAGTCAAAGGTTCTTCATCACTTGAATGAACTCATTCCTAAGTTCACCCTCTGAATCTGGCACATCTGAAACATCACCAACACTTATTCCTTCTACATTGAACATAGCTTCATCCTCATCAATGATATCCAAAAACATTTTTCTTGGAAGATTCTTATTGGATGCCTTTTCTCTGTCAAAGTCTTACAAGCCTTTTATCCACAAACTGTTGAAACATTTTATCATCAACTTCCTCATAGTCACTATCCACTATGCTAGTTGCATCATAATCTTAATCATCATAAGATAATTCATCATGGACATCAGCCCCAAAATCATTATTGACCCTTTTTTTTGCAACACTTTTAACATTTTTACCTTTGCTAGTCCAAGTGATTGAAAAGTGTTAAATGTTGGAGGTGTATTCAATGTTTAAGCTTTATTCAAATGCTCTCCAACATTTTTGGGGGTTTCAACATTAACACCTTCATTTGCAACCACATCTTCTGTTTCTTTAGCAGGTTGTACATCATTCTCTTCACTATCAAACTCTGGGGTTGTAAAATCTATGATTTCTTCTTCATTATATGCTGGAACATTACCAACATTAACACCCTCCAGCAGTGAAATTGGAACCTCTTCTTCAACCTCCAAATACTTTACAAAAGAAAACTCAATCCCCCCTCTAAATGTTTGTAGAACATTTCCACCAACCTAAAATTTTCAGCATATGTTGTCATTGCTATGACATCATCATCAGAAGACATAAACTTTCACCCACCATCATCATAAAGGTCAGATACCCTAAAAAAAAAGCCTATGTATGTCCTATACTCTAATAGGTATGCATGTCATATTGTCTCATACAACCATTGACATGGTGTCCTTTACACAATTTTCGAAATAAGTAACAATACCCCCTTTATACTGTTTCAGACCATCAACTTCAAAAATGCTACCACCATGGTTAACCTTTATGGTAAACTTCCCATCACCATCCTCTACACAAATGGACAAGAATTTAGTGTTACTTTATTAGCTGACATTATACCCCACAATGTAATTTAAAGCTGACAACACTAAATGGGGACAAATAGGCATATTATAAAATTATGAGTGCAGGGGAGGGGGGGGGTGATCATTACATATACTTTATTATTTCCCCAAAATTTACATGAAAACATTAAACCACATAAACATAATATAACAAAAGGGAGCAGCTTTCAAACAAAAAAGTACAATATCTACTCAGTTTCCAAATAAAATCAGATTAAAATAATTAAAAAATATGTACTTCTGCAAAACCCTAAATATTTCTACCTATTTCAAGATTAACACCATGCTAAACACAAAAGTATTTGAAAATTTTGAAAATTATAAAATTAACTAACCATACTCCGCTGGTTTATCTCCTGGTCTCCGGATGATTATGTTGAGACTCATCATGCCACTATGGGGGTCAATATTGCTCCCATATTTGAGGTAAGTAGATCTTTTTCACAATATTATACGGGATATGCGAGAACTTTTAGCGTAGCTCAGGTTTTTGGTTGCTGTTCGTATGCCCTAATTTTACTCCTAATTGAAAGAGTAAATGGAACGGCCTAGGATTTTGTTCGTTTTTTTTTTACTGAGGGGTCAGATGAAATGACATTAATGCCCCAAAGTAAAAGAGGTGGGTTTGACCGATTTTCAGTCTTAACGGGAAAATAACGAAAATATGGACGGAAGGATTAAAATGGAAGTACGTAAATATGTGTAGGATGTTAATAGTTAAAATTAATCATTTAGGACTCTAAACGCCCTTAGAAACTTTATTTAGGACGAAAAAGACGTTTTTGCCGCGCCCTGGATGTTGGGATATACTGTGATACAAGTTTTCTTTTGTGTGTAGATATTGCCAAGTTTTGATCATACTCTTCTAAATTATGAGTAAAACACTCAACTCAAAGGCTATTACTTACCTAATGGCCCTGTTTGTACAAGTACTTGCCAAGAATTTACAAACTTGGGAATCCCTTTATTATTAGTGTTATTTTGTCAGAAAAATATCCATTTATTCTAGTGTGTGAAAAATCAAGATCATCAGTGTTATTTTTGTATCAGGAACTTTGATAATTTATCCTAAAACTTAAAAAACAATACTATTCTAGATGATGATAGGAAAAAAAAAAGGTTCGGTTATGATGGAGAAGTATTATAGGTCCCGAATTTATTTCAACGCGTTGTAGTCATCTTTCGTCCTAAAACATAAAAAAGAAAAAAGAAAAACGAGTAGTAAATCTTGTAGTTGGTTGTGGTTTTTACATATTCTAAATAATTCAAAAAAATATGTCATTATATCAATTGAGTGCGAATTATTTTTTTCCGTTTTTACAATTGACCACCTCCTCCTACAATCTTCTTCACAATTGACCCCTCCCCTTACAACCTTCTTCATTTTATTATTTTTTGGCCCATTATTACAAAAAAAAACTAGCCATAAAAATTGAGTTATGGCTTGTGTAGCCCTTGAACGGTCATGTTTTACTTGCTATATTTCTCATTTGAAAGTTTGGACCACTTGCTTTTGTTCATTTACATTTGCATGTTATCCTGTTTTGATGCTTTGTAACTGATGTGCTTAACAGTCTTATTTTCTTAAAAGGCTCTATGATGATATCCAAATGTTAAGAACAAATCCCATATCCCGCATCCTTTTATCTCTTATCCTTCCCTTAGTTTACACATTTTAGACAAGTAAATCAAACACTTTCATGAGCTTAATTGTTCCAATCATTCATCAAAATATTTTTATTTGAGAAAGATCTTCATCTATAATATTCTTTAATTCTAAAATATGAATTAGATCTTTCATTGTAATATCCAATCCTTAGAGGGATTTTTTTTTTTCTTGAGCTTAAATGTAAAATCTCATGTGTTGAGATTATCTTTCTTTGTAATAGGTTGAGTGACAAAGTAGACTAGGTTAGAGAAAGAAGTACGGTTGATGTGTTCGTAAAACCTCCTCACTTAATAGACTAGGTTAGAGAAAGAGTTCTCATGGGTAGAAGGTTGCATGTGTGCGTAAAAGGACCATTAGTTGACTTTTCCCTTGGAAGGTTACATGAGTCTGTAAAAGACCATTTGTCCTTCGTTGTAAAACTCTTTCGACAAGCTAGTGGAATTTGCCAAAATCCTTGGGGTGTGTCCCAAGGTAGTGGATGTAGATCTTTGTGATCGAATCACTCTACATCCTTGTGTTTGATCTTCTAACTCCATCTCTTTACTTTCAAGTCTTATGTAAAACACAAGAGGGGGGGGTGAATTGGGTTTTAACTAAACTTGCTAACTTTTTCGATTCTTTGCAAAGCTATTGTAATTTGAGCAAGAAGAATAAAAGCAATGCAATACCCAATAACAAGACAAAGGATTTAGAGTGGTTCGATTCACTTAGAATCTACATCCACTACCTTGAGCCGCACCCAAGGATTTCAAACAACTTCACTAAGAAGAATGTTTACAAATGTGGCTAACTCACTAAGAGTTTTACAACACAACCACACAATGAAAAACTCACTAAGAGCTTGCCCACACAAAGTAGGACTTTTACAAGAATTACCCAATCACTTAGAAAGGGAATTGAATGTTTAAAGAACAAGGTTGATCACTCTTATAAGTGATAAATATACCTTTGAAGCACAACAATTATAGCTCTTTGAACATATGAAGTCCACTCTTTGTCTTGCTTTAGAAAGAACACCTTTGAATGAATTAGATCATGGAGATCAAGTGTTTTTGCTTTGAAGGTGTTTAGACTTGATAAGAAATCAATGTCCAATGTATGTGCAAGTCTTGGAATGATTCTCTAGCTTTGGAGTATATATACATTTCAAAATAGGCTGAAAATCGAGTCTCCAACGGTCAAAAAAGGGCTAGTAAAAGCAGAGTTCGGTTGACCGTTGAGCAACTTCGGTTGAGCCGAAGCCCACCTCGGTCGACCGTCCAAGGCCCTCGGTCGACCGAACCAAAACTTCAGACCTCTCAGTTTCTCTTCGGTTGATCCGAGCTTGAGCTCGGTTGACCGAACTTCTAAGCTTATTTTTCACACGTTTTGAAATCTTTTGAAGTCTTTAGAAGTCTAAAAGGTTTTCTTAATATGTAACAAGTAAGAGCATTAGAAAACCGTTTTGAAAGACTTATACTTTGAAATCAAAGGCTTTCGAAATACGAACACATGTAAGGATCAATTTGAAACTTAGCCTTTTGAAAACGTGTATATGAAAACATGCAAGACTAGAGTGTAGAGCTTATGTTCATGAGAGCTTTCTAAGATAACGACTAATGAGAACAAAGCTAAACTAACCAAACCTAAGTCTTCAATCTTCAATCTTGATAGATGAGCCTTGAATGATATGACTTTGAATCTTGATCATGGCTTGATTGAAGTACTTAGAGCTTCCAATATTAGTTCCGATATTCTATCACAAAGATATAAACATTAGACACAACATCAAGTGTTTGTCCATTATCAAAAACCGAGTTTGATCGCCCTTAGGGCTAACATCTTACATTATAATTGTGCTTATATTCACATGAACTTGATTGTATGATCTTTCATTGTTTATATCCAATTAGATGTATTGCTTTCTATATATTCCATTGGCTTTGGCATAGGACTTACTGATAAGGGATTGGACAGCTAATAATAAGGGATTAGACAGCTTTACAACAGTTTGGTATAAATGTCATATCTATCAATCCAGGAATCCAATGGAGCTGATTCCAATTGCATACTAAAGATAAGAGGCAGATCTACAACTTTCATGAAGATCACGAGATCAGATTCTGCCTTCTTAATATCCGAAATTGTCGCACAAGTTGGCCCAACAATCTGTCCAGAATTGGGACGAAAATAAAAGGGCATTTTAGTCTTTGTACAATTAAAGTCTATGCTAGACTTTAATTATTTTCCAGCTTTGTTATTTACTTTATTTAGAGCATTTAAGTAGTTGCTATAATAAAGGACATGTTGTCCATATGTTAATTAGTTGGTTAATAAGAGTCCTAATGCAACTAGGACTCTTCATAGATTTGGTAGTTAGATGAGATTCTAGCCGCCACTTTATTGTTTAAGTGTTTTACTTGATAGCAAGTTGTTATTAAAGAGTCCTACTTCTTCAAGGACTCTTATTTGTTTTCAAGAGTCTTAATCCTTTAAGGACTCTTATTTCTTTATTTGGTTGTAACCGAATTATTACTCTATATAATGGAGGGTTCGGCCAACATAATATTTAGATTAGTTGTTTTAATACAAGATATTTTTGGAACATGATGTGAGGTTTTTACCTTGTCATTCCTTCTTGAGTTACTGTATCAATAAGTTTAGTTTACGCTTATTGTGGTGTTTCAGCCTCCATTGATGATCAACCTTCTTGGAGTCGCGTTGATTGTATTCCCCCGTTAAACTAGTTCGAGAATTGAAGAAAGATCGGGCTCAAACTTAAGTCGAACCTTGCGGTTCTTCATCACTTACACTTAGTATTCATACAAGCTTTATATATCTTGTTTAAGTGCTAGTTCTTATGATTTGTGTGTTTGTTATTACAAGCTTTGCATATATGAATCTTGACCTAGATAATCCTTGATCATATACATTCTCTTGTATTCCTATGTGTTGCATTCTACACACAAAACTCATCTAAGTGACAATCCTTTAATTCACCTTCATATGCTTAATGAATATATTTGTTGTTAATGTGATCACTTAGGAAAAGAATTTTTTAGAAAAGTTAAAAAGTTTGAGAACCTTATTCACCCCTTCTCTAAGGTTCTTCCATTCGGGTATTGCAAATGCCTTCGGGTATTTCAATTGGTATTAGAGTCTAGTCTCTTTTTTGTTAGGATTTACACCCTAGGAGGATCTACGACCATACATTTTTCAATCTATTCTTTAGAAGATTCTTCACTACCATTCTGTGATGACTCCATCTTCTCTATGTGGCTAAATGTTTAAACTCTCCTTGTGTACTAATGATTTCACCTTGTTGAGTTTTATAGAAACATGACTATATGTTCCTTCAATCAACAAAACAAGGCGTCAAGATGCCAAAGACAAAAAGAGAATTCATAAAGAGATGATGAAATCACAAGGAAGAGGATAGTGTGCCACAAAGCTTCAATGATATAGATTTAAAGAGAAGTGGGATTGGGGCGGATCATTCCATGTGGAATGAACAACTTTAAAGGAGATGTGTCCAAAGAAGAAATTCAAAAGCACTCCCGAGCAATTGGATTCTCAAAGCTCAAATGTCAATCCATTGAAGATCCAAAATGCTTAAAAACAAATACCTAAGCCACATGTGATGACAAAAGCCAACAATGTCAATCTATTATCATCATCACTTGGTAAGAAAGAAAATGTATCAAAATTCACTTTCTCATAGTATTTTACTTGATGAGATTAATATGTTGTTAAGTGGATTTGTTGTATATGCTTGCTCTTATGTATGTTTTTTCTCACATTCTTGTTATTCATATCCATATATATAACCTTTAGCATTATCTCTACATGTCCATGTTTATTTGGCCTAGGTATCTATGAGATATAGTATATTCAACTTGATTGATTCTTGCTTTGCCATGACTTATTCAGTTAAGAATCCATCTAGTTGTTTTGATTTTGATTTATATGACCCTTGGGCATATATGTGCAACTTGAGAAACTGAGCTAACCTTGAAGGACCTTTCAAAAGGTACTTAGTATTTATCAAGATTTCCTTGTTGGTACGAAATGTTCTAAGTTTCACTTTGAAGACTTGAACCACAAGGAATGGCACAAATGAGCTAAGACTCCAAGAAAAGAGTCAAATGCCAAGGAATGCAAAAGTGTAGAGGGTTCATCAAGAGAAGAAAGTCCATATCCCTGTAGGGATTTATGTGCAGAAACATACATACATACATAACCTATGAATCGTCTCCGAAAGGATCCATACATACTATAAGAACCGAATTGAAACAAAATGAAACTTACAATTTCGTGATTTCGATTATGATTTGGTGACTGACGTAACCACCACGACTTGTCCCTCACAGAGTAGTTATCTACTGGTATCCACGCGATGACACGAGCAGTGAGTGATAGCTCTCCTGGTTTATGATGTACAAAGAGAGAGAGAGAGAAGAGGGACTGCACAAACTTTGTGGTAATTATTTTGTGCAGCTGGAAAGAGATGAAACTAGCTTTCGTCCAAAGCGAAGTATATAAAGGGCGTGAGAGTTTGTCTCGAAAACAAACTCCCACATAATCTCAACCCATTTTGGTAGTGAGAGTTTGTCAAATGCTATTACTATGCACCATGCTCAAAACAAACACAAACTCATGCTAAGAGGACAAATATACACTGTATGCCCCTTTCCGGTTGACCCAGGCCATTCTCCCGGTCGACCACGATAAGGCAGTAACTAAAACAGTGCAAAAATTAGGCCACCTCGGTCGACCCAGAACATTTCTGTCCGACCGCCCTGAAAACAGACTAGCTTCGGTCGACCGTGATTGCTCACCGGTAGGCCGAAATCTAGGCAGTAGCAAAATTCCATTTTCTAATACATGTTCGGTCTGCCGTGAACCTCCTCCGGTCGACCGAACTTTTGCCAGAAAATAGAAAACAGCCAAAAACACGAATTTACAATTCGTTCCGGGATTTGTTTAACAATTAAACGACTTCCCAGAGGCTGTATAAAGGTAAGGACATCCTATGACATGCATTATCCGTCTAATACAAAATGATAACACATAAGCAAAGTTATTGGGTTCTCGTGATAGGCTCTGATACCACTTGAAGGAAAAATCCGTAATCTCCAAAACGCAGCGGAAATAAAAGCGCGGGATTACGTTCCTTTAGAGGATCTACTCACGAGAAAGAACCAAAAACACTGTGTTAGGAATTATACTTTTATTTCGATCTAATCGACGTTGCCCATATTTTGCTACTAAGAACCACCAACAGTAACCTTCAGACTCCTGTCTCTACTGGTATCCACACTCCACACTCCAACCTCTAATCTTGTTACTCCATGTATCAGATGCTAGTCTAGGAAAATCAAAAATCAAAGAGATGAGAAAAATCATAATTTTTTACTCTTTAATTGTTTTTTAGAGTGTGAAAAAATAAAGAAGGAAAAAATCCCAGATTTTTTGCTTCTTGGATTTCGGCTAAGAGAGAAGAAAGAATAGAGAGAAAAATGAAACACTTAAAAATTAGAGAATGATGAACATTTCTTCATTTTGTGGTGTTAGTGGAATCACCACTAACTCCACTTCCCATTTATTCTCTCCCACTACTCCCTTACACACACTCACTCACTCACACATGTAGATGTGCCGATTTTGACTTGGTCCAACTGGTTTGGTCGGCCGGATAAATGGTTCTCGGTCGACCGAAGTGACAAAAAGTTCCATCGACCCAAGACAGCTCTCGGTCGACCGGGTCTTTTGCCCAATCCAATCCAATTGAGCGCCTATATCAAATGTAAACTCCAACAAGGTCGACCGAAGTGTCTTTTGTACTTAGTCACTTTTGAATGTTCCAAGACTCCAACGACTATAAAATCTCAGAAGACCAAGCCTTGCTTCGTTTGACCGGACCACATACTTCGGCCGACCGAGATCTTAACAGAAGCCTTTGAACTTAACTTCGGAAGCACTTCGGATGACCTACTCCCTAGTCCGGTCGATCGAAGCTGTCATGACAGGGCAAAATTATAGCAGTTGTAACTCAATTTGCTTGCAAATTTTGGACCATTTAAATAGCCTTTAAGGCTGAGTTTTGTTGCTTGCTCAAGTCAATAGAGGGTCCTTAGTTTACACATTTTAGACAAGAAAATCAAGCACTTTCATGAGCTTAATTCTTCCAATCATTCATCAAAACATTTCTATTTGAGAAAGAGCTTCATCTACATATTCTTTCATTCTCGATTATGAATTAGATCTTTCATTGTAATATCCAATTCTTAGAGGGATTTCTTTTTCTTAAGCTTAAATGTAAAATCTCATGTGTTGAGATTATCTTTCTTTGTAATAGGTTGCGTGGCAAGGCTTGTTTGTGAGAGTGGTCGTTTTGTACCTCCAATATGTTGGAGTGGATATTTCTTGTAATCGTACGAACTAGAGTGAGTAGTGAACCCGAAATAGAAGTACGGTTGATATGTACGTAAAACCTCCTCACTTGGTTGACTAGGTTAGAGAGATATTTCATATTGGAATAGGGTTGCATGTGTGCATAAAAGGACCATTAGTTGGCCATTCCCTTGGAAGGTTACATGAGTGTGTAAAAGACCATTTGTTGGTTTGCCCTTCCTTGTAAAGCTTTCTCAAGACAAGCTAGTGGAATTTTCCAAAATCCTTGGGTGTGTGCCAAGGTAGTGGATGTATATCTTTGTGATCGAATCACTCTACATCCTTGTGTTTGATCTTCTAACTCTATCTCTTTACTTTCAAGTCTTACATTATAATGTGCTTATATTCACATGAACTTGATTGTATGATCTTTAATTGTTTATATCCAATTAGATGTATTGCTTGCTAGATCTTCCATTGCCTTTGGCATAAGACTTACACTTAGTATTCTTACAAGCTTTATATACCTTGTTTAAGTCCTATTCCTTATGACTTGTGTGTTTGTTATTACAAGCTTTGCATGTATGAATCTTGACCTAGACAATCCTTGACCTTATACATTCTCTTGTATTCCTATATGTTGCATTCTACACACAAAAGTCATCTAAGTGACAATCCTTTAATTCACCTTCATATGCTTAATGAACATATTGTTGTTACTGTGAACACTTAGGAAAAGAATTTGGTCGAAAAGTTAAAATATTTGAGAACCGTATTGCTAATTCCCTTCGGGTATTTCAAAGCTTTGTTATCCTCTGATTTTTGTTACCTGGTTGGTATAAGGTGCTTGTGTTAAAAAACTATTATCCTTAGTGGTTCATCAAAGTTTCTCATTCGGGTTGAACTTAGAGCAACTGGTGTTAAACTATTCTTTATCCCTCAAACGTTGCCATAGTTGTGTTGGGTTATTTGAAACTTCATTGTCAGTATATCCTTGTACGGGTTCTCTACAAAATTTGTTGAAGCTTTTCTCCCGGTTAACCGTGTATTTGATAGAAATGTCATTCTAGATTCAAATAAACTATGGTCTTCATTACTCCTATTCTATCTTGAGCTTATCTTTTTAGTGTTGGATGTTACTCAGGTTTCAAACTCTTTCTCAACTTCAAAAACACAATTCACTCTTAAAGTTTTTTACCCTAGGCTTTCTACTCAGTTTTGAGTTTTACAAACATTGATATTTGTATCTATGTCTTATGTTCATTATTCTAGTGATACAATCAAGTAAAAAGTCTAAGCATTTCAAGCAATGCTTATGGAATGAAGCAAAATCATCTACACATAAATTTCAAGAATGACTTGCAACTAAAGGTTGAAGATCCAGCCTCGTTGTGATAACAGAGCATGGATTGTTTGAATAATTTATCTAGAACAGATGTAATTCAACAGAAACCCTTTTGTTCTCTCCTTATGAATAGAAATAAGCATGTTATTGCCAATAAATCAACTTTTAAAAACAATATAAGTAATGAGATTGATATACCTCAAAACTTAGAATTATTAAATAGATGAACTATACCAAAGGTTACTACCAGAACAATTTACCAATTAGGTGCTTTTGAGAGATTAGGCCTAAAACAAGTAGTTAAAACTACTGAAGAATCTATTTCATTAAATAATGAAGAAATGTTTATTCAATTATTAAGTGAACACGATATCAGACCTTATAGAGAATCTCATCATAAATTTATTCATATTGGGTTAGTACAGGTTGCCTTTAAACCTTTAACCTTAAAGGATTACCAGAGAGTTTTATAGCAGCTCTTAGAGATGGAAGAAATTTAGATTGGAAAAATTCTATAATGGGTGTTATAAAATCCAGTTTAGCACATGGCCCAGTTTATTTTGATGTTTATCCTAATTTACAACTTTCATTGACTGATGTAAATATACTTGATGCATTAACATTAAATGTTAAAACACATGGGTATAATTATGCTCAAGGATCAGAACTTATTTGTATATGTTACAGAATTTATTTTAAACCTTTATATACATTAAATCCTCATTGTAAATTGGCTGATAAACCAATAAATGAAACGATTATAATTGAAACTAATTTTAGTAGATCTGATATTACTACTACTAGAAGATCTATAAAATGGGAAGAAATTACTTTTCCTGAAAATTGGACAATTGAGAGGGCTATGCATCCTCAGCCTGTTATTCACACAAATTTATTAAATGTTAGGAAGACTCCTGAAGGATCTGTAACTTTAAATTTTGGTAATAACCATCAGAACAGATTAATTGGAAATTCATCTAGGTAATCTAGATCTAGTTATCTTCGTTCTTTTATTTCTCCTTGCGATATAGATATTCCCAAGTACTTCTAGACATTCAACTTCTCAGATTAGGGACACCATAAGGATGATAGTAGTAATGATTCTTTTAGAGGATCTAGAATTGAAGAATTAAGATTACACAAGGATAATATTCTTTGAGGACATACTAATAAAAAAGAAATAGAGACTATGTCTCAAATGAGTTATAATTTTGGTAATGGATAGTACTCCAATAAAAATTGATTTTAGCTCTGGTTCTAAAGCCAGACAACAAATTAAAAAGGAATTTGAGTTACCAAGATGGGAAGCATTTAGGACTTGGTTTTTTAACAATTTTGATAAAAAAAACTAAAGATATTATCTTTAACAGATTAGATCTTATCCCAAAAGATTCGATCTTATCTTATCTATTTGCCTACTTTTTCTAGAAATTTCTCCGAAATTATTTCACGAGTACTTTCCAGCATAACTTCAACATTTACCTCAATTTCATTGGGGTCTTGAGCATCTTGCAAATGTTCAAAAGGATTGTGGGTATTAGATGCCATAGAAGTATCACTTTTCTAAGATACCTTATCAGTTTCAATAAAGGCTTTATTGACCAATACTTTTTCCAAATTCTTCATATATTTTTGAATAATCTCTGCTTTAGAAAGGTTTTCAATATTCATTTCTTCCAATGGATATTCTGGATATCCCTGTTGTCTTGAAGATTTTATCCTCATTTCTTCTTCAATTTTCAACTCATTATATTGATCAATCCTTTCTTTGATAAAATTGATAGTATCAATACAATTTAATTGTTTATTCTGCAAATTTTCTCGCATCATGGTTTCCCAAAATCTAGTATACGAACACCTCATAAAACATAAGAGATTTTCTTGAGTATAACCAATAATGGATCATTTCTTCAAATCCAGGGAATAGAAAACTCAGTATAAAGAAGTGCATATGAGAAATCCCAGGAATAATACTATCATTATTTCGTTGAGAAATGTCGGGAGTAATCTGTTCCGACTCAGTATAAAACTCCTTGAATAGAAGGGGAAGAATTTCCTCCGTAGTACCATAGAATTGCCACCACTTAATTAACCATGTTGGTAAATGATGGTTATAAACCTCTGAACAATTTTTTATAAACCAAGTATGAATTCGTTTTCCATTTTCATATAAGAATACCTTATCAAAAGCTTGGATATAATCCCAATAATTGCATTTCACTTGAGTATCTTTATAAAAGAAAGATTTCTTTCTAAAAGGAGAAATTCCCCATTCTTCAATAGATATAATCTTCTTAATTATAATCTTTGAGAAATTATAAATTTCTTCATTAGCACTTGTGAAATGATTAAATTCACAACCATTATTTGAGAGTATCATCTCATAGTACTGTCTGATTTTTATAAGATTCTACAGTATAACCATATGTACTGAGATATCTGTCAAAAACTATTCAGGGTTGATCCTCCCATTTCTTATCATCATCATTTACTAAGAGTATTAATCCTTCCTCATGATTTTTAATCATATTTTCCTCTTTTTGTTTACTCTCTTCAACAATTCGAGCAAAAGAGGGAGCTGTAGAACTACTGGAAGTAGTATTACCTTACTTTTGGAGTTTTTTCCATTGCAGACATCTTTGATATTTAGCTTCATCATTATCATATATTCTTGAAAGATTTGAAGCTATTAGCTTCTTTGTTCCATGTTGGACCAGAATATTATCTGGACTTTTTCCTCTTCCACCTCTTCCTCTATAAGATAGAGATCCTCGGCCTCTAACCTGCATTTCTGTATAATAATGAATGTTATATGGATCATCATTTATGTTTACCTCTATTAAATCATCTGATTTTATTATATCAGAGAATGTTTCATTACATTCTAAAACCATCTCATTATTATCACTATCATAAGTTATATCTTGTATCCATGATTCTATAATCATGTCTTGGACTATTTCATTTAGCCAAATCATAAATATTCACGGGTTAAAAAATCTGGCAGATGATTTATCTTCACTTTTTTTTATAAATGATCTCAAAATCAAAAAGGGCTAAATGAGCTTGCCATCTTGCATACATTTGTTTAGATACATCATGCTTAAAGTCTTTAAGAAAAATAAATTTAGCAGACTTACAATCTGTTTTAATTATAAATTTCTGATTATATAAATCATCCTGAAATTTTAATACACATTTAACTATAGCAAAGAATTTCTTTAGCTACAGTTGCATAATTCTTTTGAGCATTATTCCATTTTTCAGAATGAAACCTAACAAGATATTCTTGTTTCTTATTATTAGGATCTATTTGTTTTAACAGTCCTCCATAACAAATTTCTGAGGCATCTGTTTCAATAATTTTATCCCAATGAGGATTAGGTAACATATAAGCAAGGTAAAGATATTACTTTACTTTTAATTTTCTTAACGGCATTTGTAAGATCTATAGACCAAGGTTTAGTAGTTTTCTTTAGTCTATCATACAAAATCGCAGTATCTTGCGCAAGATTTTTATAATATGGAGAAATATAATTTAGACTTCCTAAAAATCTCTGTAATTGATTTTTATCTAATATTTCATCAGGAAACTTTGATCCAAATTCTATACTTCTATTAATAGGAATAATATTACCTTTTTCAATGTTATGACCTAAGAATCTAATCTTGGTTTGAAATAAGGACACTTTTGGTTTAGATATAACTAATCCATTAGCAATAACCACCTTCTTAAATATTTCTAAATGCTTAAACTGCATCTCAATAGATTTGGAAAAGACTAATATGTCATCAATATAAACAATAATAAAATTACTATAAGGCATAAATATTTCATTCAATTTTTTTGAAAATTTGAAGGGGCATTTTTTAATCCAAAAGGCATAACATACCATTCATATCGTCCAAAAGGAACATTAAAAGCTGTTTTATACCTATCAGCTGGATTAATCTGAATTTGCCAATATCCTGATTTTAAATCAAATTTAGAAAATATAACAGCATCATATAATCTATCTAACAAATCTTTCTTATTAGGGATAGGATACCTAATCCATTTTAATACCTTATTTAAGGGTTTATAATTAATAACTAATCTAGGAACACCACGCTCCTGCTCTGAATGTTTATTAACATAAAAATTCGTACAAGACCACGGAGATTTAGAGGGACCTATAATTTTCTTCTCTAGTAAAGAAGCAATTTCATTTTTGCATAATATTAAATATTCAGAATTCATCTGACAAGGTCTAGCCTTAGTAGGAATATTATCCTCTTTAAAATCTTCTTCATAAGGTAAACTTACTATATGCTTTTTCCTATTCCAAAAAGTATTAGGATGTTCATTACATATTTCTAATGCAAATTGATTGGTAATATATGAAATGTTTCCTTTTAATTTAGGATTTTAGAAAACCAAATTTAATATATTAATTTCATGTTTTAGAAAATTTAATTGATTTTCTTTTAACATTAAATGATCATAAATCTCATGTAAGGTTCTAACAAATGGTTTCATATAAATTTAAAAGTAACTGGGTCGCCCTTATAAGTAGCTACAATTATTTCTTTGTCTACCCAAGTAAAAGGATAAATTTTATTAATAAAAGGAGTTCCAAGTATAACTTGAGTCGAAAGTTTATTTTTAACCAATAAAAAACTTAAAGGAATACATTTACCATCCACACAAATGGATGCTTTAGGAAGTTTAAAGTTAATATCCAATTTATTACCTCCAGCATGAGATAAAGTATGAGTGGTTTTTTCAAAATATCTAGTAGGTATTAAACCTTCTTGAATAAACCTTCGCGAGAGAGGCATTTCAGTGACTCAAATCCATCAGATTCTTCTTTTGTGGTTGGCGCCATCAGACGAGGTAGAGTAGACGCTTGGCATCTTGATAGTTTATTTCAACACACCAGAGATCTAATTGGATCGATTCCTATTCATGACGTTATACGAGAAGTGAACAAAGCTGCAGATGCCTTGACGAATCTCTCATTTGAAGATCGTCGGCCTAAGGTATATGATCAATTTTCGTGTCTACCCCTTACCATACAAGGTTTATGTACTTTGGATCGGTTAGGGACCCCCTATCTTCGGCCTAGTTAGTTTTTCTTTTATTTATTTATTTCCTTCTTTATTGATGTACACTGAGCTATATTTTAAAATAGCTTGGTTCTTTTTCATCTACATTACATGCTAGATCCTTCAGGAAAACTTATGTACCACCTGATTCATATTATAAATGAATCAGTTTTGTTTGCATTGTCTTTTATTGTAGGCAGTGGATCTGTTTCCACCTACTTAGAGGTTTTTGGCTTAGTCCCCCTCTATGTACTCTTATTTGCCTATTTGGGCCTTATTAATAAACGGGTAGGGGTCCATGCCAAACCCCCCACAACAACAGGTGGCTTTCCAAATTTTAAAAAAAAATAATCTGCACTACTGCCAATTAATGCAGTAAATTATTTTGAAAAATAGTTATCAATTAAAAGAGTAATTTTTAAATACCATTTTTGACCAATTATAACTTCTAAAGTTTATTAAAAATCTTTTTTATCTTCCTCATCTATTTTTAAATCTTCTTTAAGAGAGATTTCTTTTTCCTTCATATCAGGTTTAATTTTTTCTAACCAATTATAACACCCATTCACTTTTTTGACCAATTATAATACCCATTCACTTTTTTATGGCACATTTTCATGGGGAGATTTAAAAAAATACATTTGTTTGAAAAATCTAAATCTCCTTGAAGGAAAATGTTTTTCAAAGTATTATACATTACATGTGCCTTTTATTGGAAGGAATGAGGAAATGGGGTTGACTGGATCATACATGCCTTTTAAAGAGTCTTTTTATTATGACAATATGGTTACATTTCTCTGTATTAGTTATTATTATTACTATTGTTTCTCTAGTTGTTATCTTTATACTTCATTGACATGTTTCCTACGTACTTAAAGTTTTTTACCCTAGGCTTTCTACTCAGTTTTGTGTTTTAAAAACATTGATATTTGTATCTATGTCTTATGTTCATTATTCTAGTGATATATATCAGTGAAGAAAGTCTAAGCATTTCAAGCAATGCTTATGGAATGAAGCAAAATCATCTACACATAAATTTCAAGAATGACTTGCAACTAAAAGTTGAAGATCCAGCCTCGTTGTGGTATCAGAGCCATGGATTGTTTGAATAATTCATCTAGAACAGATGTAATTCAACATAAACCCTTTTGTTCTCTCCTTATGAATAGAAATAAGCATGTTATTGCTAATAAATCAACTGTTAAAAATAGTATAAGTAATGAGATTGATATACCTCAAAACTTAGAATTATTAAATAGATGAACTATATCAAAGGTTAGTACCAGAACAATTTACCAATTAGGTGCTTTTGAGAGATTAGGCCTAAAACAAGTAGTTAAAACTACTGAAGAATCTATTTCATTAAATAATGAAGAAATGTTTATTCAATTATTAAGTGAACACGATATCAGACCTTATAGAGAATCTCATCATAAATTTATTCATATTGGGTTACTACATGTTGCCTTTAAACCTTTAACCTTAGCAGAATTACCAGAGAGTTTTATAGCAGCTCTTAGAGATGGAAGAAATTTAGATTGGAAAAAATCTATAATGGGTGTTATAAAATCCAATTTAGCACATGGCCCAGTTTATTTTGATGTTTATCCTAATTTATAACTTTCATTGACTGATGTAAATATACTTGATGCATTAACATTAAATGTTAAAACACATGGGTATAATTATGCTCAAGGATTAGAACTTATTTGTCTATGTTACATAATTTATTTTAAAACTTTATATACATTAAATCCTCATTGTAATTGGCTGATAAGCCAATAAATGAAACGATTATAATTGAAACTAATTTTAGTAGATCTGATATTACTACTAGAAGATCTATAAAATGGGAAGAAATTACTTTTCTTGAAAATTGGACAATTGAGAGGGCTATGCATCCTCAACCTGTTATTCACACAAATTTATTAAATGTTAGGCAGACTCCTAAAGAATCTGTAACTTTAAATTTTAGTAATAACCATCAGAACAGATTAATTGAAAATTCATCTTGGTTATCTAGATCTAGTTATGTTCGTTCTTTTATTTCTCCTTGCGATATAGATATCCCAAGTACTTCTAGACATTCAACTTCTCAGATTAGGGAAGAAGATAAGGATGATAATAGTAATGATTCTTTAAGAGAATCCAGAATTGAAGAATTAAGATTACACAAGGATAATATTTTTAGAGGACATACTAATAAAAAAGAAATAGAGACTGTATCAAATGAGTTTTAATTTTGGTAATGGATAGTACTCCAATAAAAATTGATTTTAGCTCTGGTTCTAAAGCCAGACAACAAATTAAAAAAGAATTTGAGTTACCTAGATGGGAAGCATTTAGGACTTGGTTTTTTTAACAATTTTGATAAAAAGCAAAAAGATATATTTCAAAAAGAATTCTATGATTTTTGTATTTTACAAAATGAAATTATACCTTTTGTCCCTTGGTTTTGTTTTACATATGTAGAAAACTATATTTCCTTATTAGAAAGAAATTATAAATTGTTAAATGGAGATATTTTAAAAGATGTCCATCCTCCTTTATAATCTTTTAAATTAGAAAATTGTAATTTCCTTTCTTTATCTAAACTATTTGAAGATAATACCGCAATTATTACAAGTAATCATATTAATGCTCTTATACAACAGCATAACTATGCTAATCTCTTTCTGAGAGTACTAGGAGAACATATTGGTTCTTTACATAATAAGATTGATAATATTATTTCTTTAATGAATAATACAATCAATAACAAGGTAGATGATACTCCTCCAATCCCAGTTGAGCCTAGTATCCAAGGTCCCCCTGAGATTAAAAATTTCAAATTAAAAGAAAATTCATAATGGGAAAAAGAAATATCTGAAAAAGTTAAAACTTTGTTAACAGAAAAAATGAAAAGTATAACTCTTAATACTTTGGATGATGACTTTACTAGTTATAGAAGATCAGGTTAATAAACTTGAACAGTGGGCATATAAACCTACTCAAAGATTATTTTATTATAATAGACCCTCTCCTATTGATATTTTACATGAGGAACAGGAATACCAATTGAATAATAGTTACAGTGGTAAAAACATATATGAATGGAATATTGATGGAATAAGTTTAAATTGTGGAGAAGCTTGATGGTCAATTAGATATATAAGATAGAAACCAAATGATCAAATGTAAAAACCAAAAATATTTGAAGAAGGATAAATTTTTGGAAAAAAAAAACTTGGTTGATTCCAAAATACCAAGAGTTCATAATTAACATAAAGTTAAAGATGGTCATATAGCTAAAAAAATGAATACATCAACCTAAGCTAAAATCAAAGGAGATAAATAATTGAATCTTAAAGCACAATCTCCCCGATTAATGAAACAACAATGTTAGCTATTTTAGATGAAAAACAAGTTTCAAAACATAGCTAACAAAGTAAGAATGGAAGTGATTGTTGGAGTACATTTAATCTAAGGTGCGCCAATTCGATTGGGCCGGGCTGGGCCGGGATTGGATTGGGCCCTTAATCGGGTTGGTCCGACCAATATGATTGGGCCGACCAACCCAT
Source organism: Vinca minor (assembly GCA_026122235.1). Taxonomy (NCBI): domain Eukaryota; kingdom Viridiplantae; phylum Streptophyta; class Magnoliopsida; order Gentianales; family Apocynaceae; genus Vinca; species Vinca minor. Next base: position 1,421,663 of record JAOCZM010000235.1, read on the forward strand.
TTGGACCGACCTTATGGCTGGACAATTGGATATATTTTCCAGCCCTTTATCTCTTAGAAAGGAGGTTGAAATAGTAGAGAAAGTGGAGGAGTGGTTTCTTCCATGATCTCCCACTTCCCCCTTTCACTCTCCCCATTCTCCCTTGAATGACTAGGAAGAATACTGATTTTTCCTAGCATTCTAAGTCATTTTTTCTCCAGCTTTTGGAAGCTTAGAGAAGAGAGAAAAGAGAAAACATTTAGTAAGAAAAGAAAAGACAGCTTTTCATATACTTCTTTTCTAGCTTTGGCTAATAGAAAAAGAAGTAAGAAAACTGTTTCTTGTTCTTCTAAAAGGTCATACATTCATACTCCATCTTGAAGAGTGTCTTCAAGACTTCTACGAGGCGTTGGCTAGCACCAAGCGGTAGAAGACCATCCCCGGAAGATCGAGTGGATATTGGGAGAGACGGAGCCTGCGTTGGTGGCGTTCCGTTCGTGACAACAAACTGCAGCTGAAACTGTTTCAGCTATCCTAGCACTTCTAAAGGTATAATAATATCCCATAGTCTTAGGTTCTTACTCGTGAAAGATCCTGATAGAGGCGGGTCGTTTTATTTCCGCTGCATAACTGATGGGCTATTATTTAACTCATCTCCTATTAGTGGTCATTATGTGTTTTTGATCCTTATGGGCTATTATTTGATGAGTTAAGAAGTTGTCTAGAGAGTGTGTGCTTATTGGATTATGGTTTATGTACATCATTTTTTGCTTGTCAACATGTTAAAAGTGTATTCCATACTTGACAAGAATGATGGTTTAAAAGCATAAACTTGGTTATTGAAACTCTCTTTTTAATGTGCATTTGATCTTTTATCTTGATATCATGTCTTGTGTTCTACTTATGTGATCTTAATTGCTTAAAGTACAAACACAATCACAATTGATATCTATGTCTTCAAGAATGCACATACCATATCTCTTTGGTGCTTGAACTTCATTTACATATGCTTAACATGATGCGCTTGTTTTTTATCGCTTTTTGAGTATCATGTTAAGAAGTTGCATCATTAAGAGATATAGGGGAGTCTTCATATGTTTTTATCTTATACCCCCCTTATATGTGATGTATTCTCAATTTTTCATATTTTACATCATCACATCACTTATTGGCTTGGTTTTCAACTTTCTTATCTTATAGCTAATTTGTGTTAGTTATTTTGGGAGTTATACATGTTATACATGTTCATATTCTACATGTGTTTTCCCTAAATAACTATGAGATCATATACTTTGATATTGGTATTATTCTTTTGTGATCTCATTTAAGCTTTTGGTTAGTCTTGCTTCTAGAGTGTTATACTCATTTAGCTAACCATTAACTTATTAGAGGAATGTACTACAATTGGTATCTTACACTTCCTCTAAATTTTTTGGTTGTGATACATATGCTTAACTTTTATGTTTTAACAATTAGTATCACATCCCACTCTTGTTAGCTATATTTTCAATTTGTTTTTCATCTTAAAGAGCTAACATATTTTGTTTGATAAACGGGGAGATTGTTCTTTAAGGTTTATTCCTCATCTCCTTTGTTTTAGCTTAGGTTGATATTCTTTTTGAGCCATATATGACCATCTTTTGATTTATGTGTTATTATGGACTCCTCTTTGTTTAGAAATCAACCAAGCTTATTCTTGATCAATCCTTTCTCAAAATGATTTATGATCTTTAAGATTGATTTTTTTAAACCATTACGGATTCTCATTTGTTTTTAAAAGTTTTTCTTCAATTGATATCAGTTTTGTTTTCAATTGGTATTAAATTTTTTTTCAATTGGTATCATTTTTTTAAAGGGAGAATTCGTATATTTCATCAAGCTTCTCCAATATTAATCTTTACTTTTCGCTAAATGCTTTTCTTATTGGCGCTCTGATAGCCCTTTTTGATGTTGACAAAAAGAGGGAGAATTTTTAGTGTTGCAAATGTGCCATGAGAAGTATTTTACAAAAAGGAGAAAGCTTAGAACTTTGCAAAATGGGAGAGCGTGTTGCAAATGTGCCATGAGAAGTATTTTACAAAAAGGAGAAAGCTTAGAACTTTGCAAAATGGGAGAGATAAGGGATTCTCTAAAATAGGGGGAGTAGAATAATTTGTTATCTACTTGTCTAGATCCTTAATATCCTTATCTCATGCATTCATGTTTATATACTTTAAAGAGTTATCTTTTGTATATTATTCCCATTTGCATCAATGTTTTGTCATCATCAAAAAGGGGGATATTTTTAGCCCTAAGGGCAAAGTTACTCTATGTTGTTTTTTGATGATAACAAACCATTGAGAGTTCTAATGTTTGTGTGAGCAATGTTCTTTATTATAGGATCCTTAGCACTCACATCGACATTGATGAAAATGGTAAGTTAGCTTCTTGTGTAAACTAAGGTATGTATAATACACACAAGAAAGCTACTTGATGGAAGGAAGGAGGCAAGGAGGATGGTTGGGAAATAGGGCTCTTCTATGAGTCCCTAGTTTATATGGCAAAAGAACTTATAATGCTAGTGCTTATGTCTTTGCATATATTTGTCTTTGCAATTGGTATCGTATACAATTGGTATCTTCTAAGCATTAGTCTTTGTACTTATTTGTTCTTAGATCCTTTTGCCATGCTTCCATGTACTTACATTGTCCATATTCTATCTTATTACATCAAAGTTTGTCATAATCAAAAAAGGGGAGATTGTAAGCCCTAAGGGCGAACGAACTCTGTTTTTGATATTGGACAAACATTTGATGTTGTGTCTAATGATCTTAATCTTTGTGATAGAATATTGGAAATCTTGTAGGAAGCTCTAAGTACTTCAATCAAGCCATTGAAAGCCATTGATATCAAGATTCAAAGATATACAAGGCTCATCCATCAAGATTGAAGATTGAAGACTTAGGTTTGGTTAGCTTAGCTTTGTTGTCATTAGTCGCAATCTTAGAAAGCTCTAACCAAAGCTCTCATGAACATATGCTCTACATTCAAGTCTTGCTTGCACACAAACACGTTTTCAAAAAGGCAAAAGTTTCAAATAAGTTTCCTTATCCAAAAAGCCTTTGTTTACAAAGTATAAGTATTTAAAATGGTTTTTCAAGTGTTCTTACTTGTTACCTTTTGGGAAAACCTTTTACACTTCAAAAGATTTCAAAACGTGTGAAAAATCAACACTCTCGATGCTCGAGAAAGGTTCGGTCGACCGAGCTCAAGATCGGATCAACCAAGAGAAACCGAGAGATTTGTTGATGAGGTTCGGTCGACCTTAGGCATGGTCGGTCGACCGAGTGGCTTGGACGGTCGACCGAGGTTGGCTTCGGCTCAACCGAGGTGACCTTCGGTCATCCTAGAGTCCGTGAACGGTCAACCGAACTCGCTTTTACTAGCCGTTATTTGACCGTTAGAAACTCGATTTTCAGCCATATTTTGATATGTATATATACTCTAAAGCTGAAAATCATTCTAAGACTTTGACAAACATAAAACATTGATATCTTATCAAGTCTAAAGACTTTCAAAGCAAAATACTCTTCATCCTTATGATCTAAAGCTTTCAAGAGTATTCTTTCAAAAGCAAGACAAAGAGTGGACTTCATATGTTCAAGAGCTAAATTGTTTGTGCTTCAAAGGTACTATATCTTTCACTTAGAAGAGTGAACAACCTTGTACTTAACCTTTCTTAATTCCCTTTCTTAGTGATAGGGTTATTATTGTAAGTCCTACTTTGTGTGGGCATCCTTTGGTTGTAAAGTCCTACTTTGTGTGGGCAATTGTAAAAGTCCTACTTTGTGTGGGCATCTTCTTAGTGAAGTGTTTGAAATCCTTGGGTGCGGCTCAAGGTAGTGGAGGTAGATTCTAAGTGAATCGAACCACTATAAATCCTTTGTCTTGTTGATTGGGTTTTGCTTTAGCCTTTGTTCATCTTGCTTATACTTTCACTAGCATTGCAAAGATTCGAAAAAGTTGCCAAGATTAGTTAAAACCCAATTCACCCCCCCTCTTGTGTTTTACAATTGGTATCAGAGCCCGGTCTTCATATTTAGCTTAACCGCTTGAAGAAAAGATTATGGCCGGTTATTCCGCATTAGCCTACCAAGAGGGGTCTTCCACCGATAGACCACCACTTTTTGATGGAAATCATTTTGATGCTTGGAAGGATCGATTCAAGTTATATGTGTGCTCCTTTGATTTCACTTTATGGCATATAATTGAAGAAGGTCCATATGTACCCAAGAAGATGGTGGAAGGTGTTCAAACTCCAAAGAAGGACAATGAGCTAAATGAAGTTGAGTTCAAGATGATGACTCAAAATTACAAGGCAATGAATTTTCTTAGTTGTGCCTTGAGTCCGGAGGAGTACAACCGTGTCCTTGGAAGCAAATCCGCCCACTCCATGTGGAAAACGCTTGAAGATACTCATGAAGGATCAAGCTCTTCAAGTGACAACGGTGATGATGAATACGCCAACTTGTGCTTCATGGCTTTTGGTAATGAGGTACATCCTTCTCCCTCTATTTCAAATTCTTATGATGAGGAGGATGATGCTAATGAGCTTTTAATTGATATGTATGATCAATTGAAAAAATGTGCAAAGCAAAACCATGAAATGAAGCGTAAAATTGAATACTTGCTTGAAGAAAAAGCCAAGTTGGTTGATGAGAATAAAAAGTTGTGTGATGATGTTAATTGCTTGAAAAGTGAAAATGATGATCTTATTACTACTTGCAATTCATCTTCATTACAACACATAGAAGCTTGTGTTAAAGTGTCATCTTTAGAAAACAAGCTTGTTGAATTTGATCTTTTGGAAAACAAAGTTAAAAACCTTACCCTTCTTGTTGAAAACTTTTCAAAGGGTAAGAAGAATCTTGATCAAATTCTTGGTATGCAACGTGCTTCACATGATAAACATGGTCTTGGTTATAATGCTAATCACAATGATCATGCTAGCTCCTCTAAGTTGCATAAGAATCACTTTGACATGCAATGTGCTTCACATGATAAAAATGGCCTTGTTTATATTGCAAATCATGTTGATTGTGCTAGCTCTTCTTATATTTCTAAGAATGTTGTTGTAAATGCTAGTGTGTCACATAGGCCAAGTAGTTATCCTTTGCATGCTCACCAATCTTCCAAGCCACACATTCATTGCACATATTGTGGAAAACATGGTCATACTAATGCTAGATGCCATGTTAAGAAGAAGATTGGAAAAGGGGTTAAAACAATTTGGAGAGTTAAACGTATTTTAACTAACCCCCATGGACCCAAACAAAAGTGGGTACCAAAAGCTTCTCTTCCCTTGATCTTATAGGTTCTTATAAGTTAGATGCATGCCACAAAGCTTCAATGTTGTAGATTCGAAGAAAAGTGGCATTGGGGAGAAAGTCAAAGGAGATGTGCCTATAGTAGAAATTCAAAAGCACTCCTTAACACTTGGATTCTCAAAGCTCAAATGTTGATCAATTGGAGAACCAAGTTGGTAAGTTACTAAGAGCAAAGCTTCAAGTGATGACAAGTGTCAAAGTGTTAATCCAATGTCTTCATCACTTGGTAAGAAAGCAAAGGTATCAAAATCATCTTCTCATAACACTTTAGTTAATGTGTTCAAGTGGTTTTTGATATATATCCTTATATGCTTGCTCTTATATATGGTGCATCTCACATGCTTGAATTCTTTATTTATATAGATGACCTTTAGCATGCTCTTGTTTATTCATATCTAATGAGCTAAGGTATCTATGAGATGTAGCATATGCAACTTGATTGATTCTTGTTTTGTTATGTCATATTCATTTAAGAATCCATCTAGTTGTTTTTGTTTTATTTTTTTTTTATCCTTAAGCATATTTGTGTTCACTTGAAAAATTGAGCTAATCTTGATGGACCTTTGAAAAGGTACCAAATTAGTTCTCAAGAATTCCTTGTAGGTAACAAAGAGTTCTAAAACTTCAAGAAGAAGATATGAACTACAAGGAAGGCACAAATGAGCTAAGACTCCAAGAAAAGAGTCAAATGCTAAGGATCACACGAGATGCCTCAATGGACTTGATTGACAAAGAAGATCTACCAAAATGGTAAGAAGTCCAAGCTCAAAGAGCATTGAGGTACAAGGCTTAACTCATCTCCTATTAGTGGTCATTATGTGTTTTTGATCCTTATGGGCTATTATTTGATGAGTTAAGAAGTTGTCTAGAGAGTGTGTGCTTATTGGATTATGGTTTATGTACATCATTTTTTGCTTGTCAACATGTTAAAAGTGTATTCCATACTTGACAAGAATGATGGTTTAAAAGCATAAACTTGGTTATTGAAACTCTCTTTTTAATGTGCATTTGATCTTTTATCTTGATATCATGTCTTGTGTTCTACTTATGTGATCTTAATTGCTTAAAGTACAAACACAATCACAATTGATATCTATGTCTTCAAGAATGCACATACCATATCTCTTTGGTGCTTGAACTTCATTTACATATGCTTAACATGATGCGCTTGTTTTTTATCGTTTTTGAGTATCATGTTAAGAAGTTGCATCATTAAGAGATATAGGGGGAGTCTTCATATGTTTTTATCTTATACCCCCTTATATGTGATGTATTCTCAATTTTTTCATATTTTACATCATCACATCACTTATTGGCTTGGTTTTCAACTTTCTTATCTTATAGCTAATTTGTGTTAGTTATTTTGGGAGTTATACATGTTATACATGTTCATATTCTACATGTGTTTTCCCTAAATAACTATGAGATCATATACTTTGATATTGGTATTATTCTTTTGTGATCTCATTTAAGCTTTTGGTTAGTCTTGCTTCTAGAGTGTTATACTCATTTAGCTAACCATTAACTTATTAGAGGAATGTACTACAATTGGTATCTTACACTTCCTCTAAATTTTTTGGTTGTGATACATATGCTTAACTTTTATGTTTTAACAATTAGTATCACATCCCACTCTTGTTAGCTATATTTTCAATTTGTTTTTCATCTTAAAGAGCTAACATATTTTGTTTGATAAACGGGGAGATTGTTCTTTAAGGTTTATTCCTCATCTCCTTTGTTTTAGCTTAGGTTGATATTCTTTTTGAGCCATATATGACCATCTTTTGATTTATGTGTTATTATGGACTCCTCTTTGTTTAGAAATCAACCAAGCTTATTCTTGATCAATCCTTTCTCAAAATGATTTATGATCTTTAAGATTGATTTTTTAAACCATTACGGATTCTCATTTGTTTTTAAAAGTTTTTCTTCAATTGATATCAGTTTTGTTTTCAATTGGTATTAAATTTTTTTTTCAATTGGTATCATTTTTTTTAAAGGGAGAATTCGTATATTTCATCAAGCTTCTCCAATATTAATCTTTACTTTTCGCTAAATGCTTTTTCTTATTGGCGCTCGATAGCCCCTTTTTTGATGTTGACAAAAAGAGGGAGAATTTTTAGTGTTGCAAATGTGCCATGAGAAGTATTTTACAAAAAGGAGAAAGCTTAGAACTTTGCAAAATGGGAGAGCGTGTTGCAAATGTGCCATGAGAAGTATTTTACAAAAAGGAGAAAGCTTAGAACTTTGCAAAATGGGAGAGATAAGGGATTCTCTAAAATAGGGGGAGTAGAATAATTTGTTATCTACTTGTCTAGATCCTTAATATCCTTATCTCATGCATTCATGTTTATATACTTTAAAGAGTTATCTTTTGTATATTATTCCCATTTGCATCAATGTTTTGTCATCATCAAAAAGGGGGATATTTTTAGCCCTAAGGGCAAAGTTACTCTATGTTGTTTTTGATGATAACAAACCATTGAGAGTTCTAATGTTTGTGTGAGCAATGTTCTTTATTATAGGATCCTTAGCACTCACATCGACATTGATGAAAATGGTAAGTTAGCTTCTTGTGTAAACTAAGGTATGTATAATACACACAAGAAAGCTACTTGATGGAAGGAAGGAGGCAAGGAGGATGGTTGGGAAATAGGGCTCTTCTATGAGTCCCTAGTTTATATGGCAAAAGAACTTATAATGCTAGTGCTTATGTCTTTGCATATATTTGTCTTTGCAATTGGTATCGTATACAATTGGTATCTTCTAAGCATTAGTCTTTGTACTTATTTGTTCTTAGATCCTTTTGCCATGCTTCCATGTACTTACATTGTCCATATTCTATCTTATTACATCAAAGTTTGTCATAATCAAAAAGGGGGAGATTGTAAGCCCCTAGGGCGAACGAACTCTGTTTTTGATATTGGACAAACATTTGATGTTGTGTCTAATGATCTTAATCTTTGTGATAGAATATTGGAAATCTTGTAGGAAGCTCTAAGTACTTCAATCAAGCCATTGAAAGCCATTGATATCAAGATTCAAAGATATACAAGGCTCATCCATCAAGATTGAAGATTGAAGACTTAGGTTTGGTTAGCTTAGCTTTGTTGTCATTAGTCGCAATCTTAGAAAGCTCTAACCAAAGCTCTCATGAACATATGCTCTACATTCAAGTCTTGCTTGCACACAAACACGTTTTCAAAAGGCAAAAGTTTCAAATAAGTTTCCTTATCCAAAAAGCCTTTGTTTACAAAGTATAAGTATTTAAAATGGTTTTTCAAGTGTTCTTACTTGTTACCTTTTGGGAAAACCTTTTACACTTCAAAAGATTTCAAAACGTGTGAAAAAATCAACACTCTCGAGCTCGAGAAAGGTTCGGCCGACCGAGCTCAAGATCGGATCAACCGAAGAGAAACCGAGAGATTTGTTGATGAGGTTCTGGCCGACCTTAGGCATGGTCGGTCGACCGAAGTGGCTTGGACGGTCGACCGAGGTTGGCTTCGGCTCAACCGAGGTGACCTTCGGTCATCCTAGGTCTGTGAACGGTCAACCGAACTCTGCTTTTACTAGCCGTTATTTGACCGTTGGAAACTCGATTTTCAGCCATATTTTGATATGTATATATACTCTAAAGCTGAAAATCATTCTAAGACTTTGACAAACATAAAACATTGATATCTTATCAAGTCTAAAGACTTTCAAAGCAAAATACTCTTCATCCTTATGATCTAAAGCTTTCAAGAGTATTCTTTCAAAAGCAAGACAAAGAGTGGACTTCATATGTTCAAGAGCTAAATTGTTTGTGCTTCAAAGGTACTATATCTTTCACTTAGAAGAGTGAACAACCTTGTACTTAACCTTTCTTAATTCCCTTTCTTAGTGATAGGGTTATTATTGTAAGTCCTACTTTGTGTGGGCATCCTTTGGTTGTAAAGTCCTACTTTGTGTGGGCAATTGTAAAAGTCCTACTTTGTGTGGGCATCTTCTTAGTGAAGTGTTTGAAATCCTTGGGTGCGGCTCAAGGTAGTGGAGGTAGATTCTAAGTGAATCGAACCACTATAAATCCTTTGTCTTGTTGATTGGGTTTTGCTTTAGCCTTTGTTCATCTTGCTTATACTTTCACTAGCATTGCAAAGATTCGAAAAAGTTGCCAAGATTAGTTAAAACCCAATTCACCCCCCCCCCCCCCCCTCTTGTGTTTTACAATTGGCCTAAGTCAGAGTACATATATAGACAAGGTGCTAAAGCGGTTTAGCATGCAAGAGTCTAAGAAGGGCCTTTGTCCTATGGCACATGGTACTGTTCTATCGAACAAACAGTGTTCTAAAACGCCTGCCGAATTAGAACGCATGAAAGAGATCCCTTATGCTTCTGCCATAGGATCCATCATGTACGCCATGGTATGTACTCGCCCAGATGTCTCGTTTGCCTTAAGCCTTACGAGCAGATACCAGTCTAATTACGGTGAACGTCACTGGATCTCAGTCAAGAATATCCTTAAGTACTTGCGAAGGACTAAGGATACATTCTTGATTTATGTAGGGGCGGATGAGCTCGTTGTAAGTGGTTACACCGATGCTAGTTTCCAAACCGACAGAGATGATTTCCGATCGCAATCGGGATATGTGTTTAACTTGAATGGAGGTGCTGTGAGCTGGCGCAGTTCAAAGCAATCGACCATCGCAGATTCTACGACAGAGGCCGAGTGCATAGCAGCTTGTGAAGCAGCTAAGGAAGCAGTTTGGATTAGGAAATTTATTTCCGACCTCGATGTTGTTCCTAGTATTGCGAACCCGATAGACCTCTATTGTGACAACAATGGGGCTATTTCCCAATCTAGGGAACCTAGATCTCACCAGAGGTAAAAACATGTACTACGGCGTTTTCACCTAATCCGCGAGATTATAGAAAGAGGTGATGTGCATATATGTAGAGTAGATTCGGCAAACAATGTCGCCGATCCATTGACGAAGCCACTGTCACAGCAGCCGCATGATCGTCACACTAGCTCCATGGGTATCCGATATCTGGAGGGCTGATCTTTAGAGACAGTCATTAGTATGCCCTAAAGGTCATTTATTGTAATTTGGGTCTTTAGTGCAAGTGGGAGATTATTGTAATTGTACCGTATTTATGTAATTTTCATTTTGATGAATAAAAGGCATTAATTCCAGTATTATTCATTATGTTTCTGCGTTCTTAACAACATAAATAAATAATATGTCCTTAGAATAGTATTCATAATTGTTATGAGATACTATTCTGAAACGTCCCTAGTCGAACATTATTATGGAATCTTCGAGGACAATAATAATGCGTAAGACTAGTATGTGCAGTGATTGATATAAGATATCGGATCATCACATAGGTATATATGATTAGAGAATCATTATACTGGACAGACCCGACATGAGAAACACAACATGGGTTGTTATATAATAGTCAACGGTGTTTCTCAATTTTGGTCTGGGTTGTATAAAAGATCATTCGACTTGAGGTCTCACAAGAGTTCTTGCATGGCTAGTGTTATGCTTTGATAATGTTAAACGCTATCCGTAACAGGGTGAGCAATAAAGGCATTTATTGGGTATATCACGAATCTTGTTCATGATGAATGAGATGCAGAAAGGATTTGTCCCTCCTATATAGCAGGAGCGATATCTTGGGCCCCTTGATGGAGTCTTACTAATTCATGGCCATGAACAAATGAATCAGTATATGATATTGATGTCATTTGATTAGTCTACTCGCGAATCAAGAAACTAAAAGATTGGACAATACAAGTGTGACTTTTTCCATGACTTGTGTTCAATCTAGATATCAACGACAAAAGGATTTAACTACAAGTGTCAAATGTTGTGATTATGATAAATCACCAGATATTTATGAATTGGGGGTAATGATGCGTTGCTAGATACCTCTCATTACCTGTGACATATGATGTCACGGCCAACATCATAGATACCTCCTGGGTCGCACTCATAGATCAACTGGATTGGGCTTGTTGGAGTACATTTAATCTAAGGTGCGACAATTCGATTGGGCCAGGCCGGGCTTCGGGCTAGGATTGGATTGGGCCCTTAATCGGGTTGGGCCGACCAATATGATTGGGCCGATCAACCCATTTGGACCGACTTTATGGCTGGACAATTGGATATATTTTCCAGCCCTTTATCTCTTAGAAAGGAGGTTGAAATGGTAGAGAAAGTGGAGGAGTGGTTTCTTCCATGATCTCCCACTTCCCCCTTTCACTCTCCCCACTCTCCCTTGAATGACTAGGAAGAATATTGATTTTTCCTAGCATTCTAAGTCAGTTTTTCTCCAGCTTTTAGAAGCTTAGAGAAGAGAGAAAAGAGAAAACATTTAGTAAGAAAAGAAAAGACAGCTTTTCATATACTTCTTTTCTAGCTTTGGCTAATAGAAAAAGAAGTAAGAAAACTGTTTCTTGTTCTTCTAAAAGGTCATACATTCATACTCCATCTTGAAGAGTGTCTTCAAGACTTCTACGAGGCGTTGGCTAGCACCAAGCGGTAGAAGACCATCCCCGGAAGATCGAGTGGATATTGGGAGAGACGGAGCCTGCGTTGGTGGCGTTCCGTTCGTGACAACAAACTGCAGCTGAACTGTTTCAGCTATCCTAGCACTTCTAAAGGTATAATAATATCCCATAGTCTTAGGTTCTTACTCGTGAAAGATCCTGATAGAGGCGGGTCGTTTTATTTCCGCTGCATAACTGATGTTGACCCGGTTATTCCTCTAACAGTGATACCATGAGTATATAAGTTAAGCACATGTATCACAACCAAAAGAACTAGAGGAAGTGTAAGATAACACTTTAAGTACATTCCTCTAACAAGTTTATGATTAGCTTAAAGGAGTTTAACAACTCTTAAAGTAAGGCTAACCAAGAACTATACATGAGATCAAAAGGATATGAAAATGAAAAATATGATCTCAACTATTATAAGGGAGAATATATACAAAAGATAAACATACTTAGCTCATATAACTCCCAAATAACTTACACAAGTTGGTTAACAGAGTTGAAAATAAGAGAACAAGCCAACAAGTGATGTGATGATGTAAAACTTGAACAAGTAAGCATATATCACATATATGAGGGATTATAAGCTGAAAATATTTAAAAGCTCCCCCTAAGGTTGTTCCTCTATGAATAAAACAGCAAAACTTACAGAGATACTGAAGTTGAAGATCAAATTTTGCTGAATTTGGTTGTTCTGATTGACCGCTTGGTAGCCTCTGGTCGGCCGCAAAGTTTCGGTTGACCTGAGCCCCAATGTCCGGTCGACCAGACTTTTGGCAAAAAAACGGAAACCTGCAGTTTTCAATATAAAACAAATACTAAAACAGCCAACAACACATTCTAAGGCATATGCAATACCACAAACATATTTTATATCCTAAGTTAAGCATCTAGATGATCAACCACATAAGTTCATACTTAAGACTTGAATATAAACAACAAAACAAACCTCAAATGCTATATAGATCAAGTTAGAACCAAAACATAGCATATAATTCTCCCCTAAAGTACATGACAAAAAAGAATAGTAAGCAGGGGGTGGGGAGTACAAAATGAGCTTTCATCACAAAGGATTAATCATTAAGCTCTTTTGATATAACATGCTCACATAAGATCAAAACAAATAAGAGCAATGCATGTTATAAACATCAAGGTGTCCCTTTTGAAAGCAATTCATACACCATATGGGAATGTAAGAACAACAATTGCTATACTAAGGGTACAAAAGGGATAACATAAAGGGGAAATTATGAAAGAAGACAATAAAAACAAAAGATTGAGTTAAGGAATATCTCATTGATTTTGTGATGTCTCCTTGGAGTCCATAGTGAAGTTTTTCATTATTCAATCCTCTTGATCTTCTTTAGTATCATCTTCATTGTTTGTAGAAGTGTAATCCATGCCTTGCTCATTTTCTTCAACCCCTTTGTCTTCCTCATCATCCTTGTCATCCTCAATATCCATATCAACCTCTTTTTACCCACCATCATCTTTATCATCTCTATTCTCAAACATCTCAAACACATTCTTGGACTCGTCCTCTTTCCATTTTTCTTCTCCCTCATCAACATCTTTTTCACTTTCATCTTCTTCATCTTTACTACCATCATTAGTTTCTTCTTTTTCTTTCTCCTCTCCACTCACTTCTACAACAGTTGGCTTCTTTGACCTTGTGTAACTTATTACGTTGTCAACCTTGTATTCTATTTCCTCCAATCTAGTTTCAACACCCCCAACCTTGCTCTCAAAAGTTGTCATTCTAGAGTTGAAGTTTTCTAGAAAGGATTTCACTTTGGTTTCAACTCCCCCAATCCTATTATCCAAAGATGACATTCTATTATTGAAGTTAACTTGAAAAGTATTGAGATTACCTTGAAGGATTTCTTGGAAAGACCTCAAATTTGACACGATTTGAAAGTGTTCACTGTTAGCTTCATGTTGTGGTGGAGGGACATCTCTTTGAACATTAACCCTTGGAATCTTCTCTTGACTTCCAATATTTCCTTCTTGATCAAGACTGATATGTATATCTTCAAATGCTTGATCTTGACCTTCTTTTCTTTGCATATTTTCCTTTTGTTGCTCATGTGGCCTTTGACCCCTTCTTATATCAATAAGCTTCTTTATGGTTTCGCACACCTTTGGGCTCTTGCTATGTGTAATCAATGCCTCCATAAGCTCCTCATCCGTGCATCTAATGTGGAATTTCCATTTTCCACCCACTAAAATCATATGCATTTGATGGAAGAGTCCTTGGTTGTATATATGGTGCCTCTCACTTCTTTGCATTGGGTTTGTGCGTTTGAGCTTGAACTTATTAAACACCAATGTTAACATGCTTCCATATAGAAGGAACTTCTTTGTTCCTTTGACACTTTCCATAAAGTATTTCAATTCCAAATAGCCAAAATTGGCTTTTTTTCTCTCCACTAATCATTGCATAACGATCATCAGTATATAGGAAATGGAGTTCTTATGACCGCTTATGGGAGCAACCACATTTGAAACCATGTGGTGGAGGATTCTCCCATACCAATCCAATCTATTGGCCTCTCATTCTTTTGACTTATTGAAAGCTACTTGGATATTGAATTAAGTTTTAAAGCTTCCGATGTCTAGGTCCTCTTCCCTTGGTACCACCCTGGAATTATCAAAATATATAATGGAATCCTCATCAAACTTAACTCCTAGGATGTGGCAAAATATGGCTTCTGAGAACCTAAACTCTAAACCACCAACCCTAGATGTCCACCAATTACGCCCATCATCTTTTAAACCTTCTTCTCTAAGATTTTCCCCGAATTCATATATAGAAAGGGGATAAATTTCACAATTATGCAAAAGAAGATTAAGTCAACCCATATCTACAAACAAATCAACTATTTCTTCTAGCCTCGCATCATTTTCTATCACATACCTCGGAATGATTCCTCTTTTCTCTCTTACTATATTTTCATATAGCTTCTTAGCCTCTTTGGAATAGAATCTAGGAGATACCTTTTTCGTTGTGTATGATGATGAAAAGGAATTTCATTTGAATCTTTAGGACTATATGCTTGACCCATTTTGTCGACTGTTCTTGAATGGATAACCCCTTTTCTAATGGTCTTTTTGTGGAGGGTTTTTCTTTGGTAGGATTTTGATCGGATTTTTCTTTGGAAGATTTTAAAGGTGGATTTTGATCTTGATTGGGGTTCATGATTTGTATCAATTGATAATTTGTAACAGGAATTGATGTTTGGGAATGTTTGGCCTTTGATCTTTGAGGAATATTGTGAAGGGTTTTGAGAGTTTGGAAGAAGGAAAGTTTTGAATTTGATAAGTTTAAACTGAAACTCTCTTTAATTCTGCTGAATAGCGACACTTTGGTCGACTAGAGGTCCTTTCCGGTCGGCCTCCCTCGTCCAATTAAAATCGAATTTCATTCTATCTCGATTTCGATGGACCGGCGAGGGGGTTCGGTCGATCGGGATTCCCTATTTAAGCCTGAGGCATTTTGACCATATCTTCGGTCGACCGTTGCCTTTTTCGATCAGTCGGAATACCCCTGTTTCCTGCAATATCATGCAATTTTGGTTCCTATTTTCTTATGGGTCCATGGGGGTTAGTTTTCAACCCAAATCGACTTTGCACCTCTATTAATTATTTTCTTAATAATGCAACAAGTAACCTGATGATCACATTTTAAACAATATGAACATATGGCATTAAGATTGGTGGTGTGGAGTTCTAGCATTAAAAGAAAAAGAGTGTGCGTGTTTGTGTTCTAATCGAGTTCCAACATGTGAATCATATTGAGCAAGAACAACATTTCCAAGTACTCCCTCCGTCCCAAATTATCTGTCAACTTTGTATTTCGCACGGGAATTAAGGTTTCATCAAATTATATGCTAGAATATGGTAAAATGTCAAACATGACCCTATTTAATATTACTCCTTATTTAATTATACCTTATTTCCTTCTCTATTCTTCTCTCTCCAATATTCAATGCAAGGGTAGGATTGGAAAAACCACCATTAATGAACCCTTTATTTAGAAAGTGGACAATTAATTTGGGACAGATTAAAAAGAAAATGTGGACAGATAATTTGGGACGGAGGGAGTATATCTCTAAAGCATGTGCACTTATACACATAAGAGTTAAGAATGTCAAGCTTATGGCTTATCAAATCAAACTCAACAAGTTTAGAATTAGCATTATGCACCTTGTCAAGCAAATCATGGTTTTCAAGAGTTAAAGGATTTATGGATGAGAGCATACTATCATGTTCTATTTCTAGAGAATGTGAAGAGGTAAGAAGATCAATGTACTCTACTTGCATTTTAGATCTTTCATTACGCAAGCAAGTAATTTCTTTACAAGTAGTTCTATTCTTCTTAGCCATCTTCTTCAACTCATCATATAAATCAATTAGAAGTATATAAGGATCATCATCACTATCATGATCACTAACAAGAGTTTAATATGAAGATTTTACCTCGTTACTCAAGGATTTTGGACTTTGAATTTCAAATTGATCTTCTTTATCAAGTAGTCCAATGAGACACCTTGAATAGTCTTTTGTAGAGTCATCTTGGATGAATGCGTTTATGCTTCGCGGTGAGTTCTCTACATCTTTGTTGCCTTTGGCACATGACTCTTTACTTGGAGTCTTAGTTCATTTTTGCCATTTCTTGTAGTTCACCTCTTCATTGTGAGATTTGGATCACTTGGAACCTACAAGTGTAGCTTGAGAATGTATAGGTACCTCTTGCGAAGGTCTTTGACGATTAATTTCATTTCTCAAGTGCAATATGTGTGTGCACATGTCAACATTATCAATGATAAAACCACATGGATGATTCTCATGAGATGAATGTAAAGAAGGGCAAGAATCATCCAATATTGTGATGTTGCATATTTTAGATAACTTAGCAAGAGAAACATAAAGCAAATGAAGATCTTGCATTAAGTTATCTATATGTAGAAGATCATCAAATGGAAATGATGGAAATCAAAAAGAGCACAAATATATGCATCAAACTTAATTCTCATACTATTAATATCAATAATTAAAGTACCATGAGAGAGTGAGGTTGATACCTTTGTGTCTCTTCCTTTTGCAAGATGCTTGATCTTCATGGTCTCCATCATAAATTTGTTTCTCCTTGAAGATCATCATCCTTTGCTTCCATCTCTTCTACTATTTTATCTTGTGAAAGTTCAACTTGTATTTCTTTTGAGGTCATTGAGGATTGGCCATTGTATTCTCCTTTATCACACTTTTCGGGTGTATCAAGATTTTCTTGAAGTGTGATTGAGATGTCCTCTTTACCTTTACAAGATTGAGTCCCCAACTCTCTAATTGCCACCTTGGGCTCTTCTTCTTCAACTTCGCCTTGATAAGATGCTTCAAGCATATTCCACATTGAGTGAGCATATTATTATTCATGTACTTTGTTGAGAGATTCTTGATTAAGTGCACAACAAAGTACATTCATGGCCTTGAAGTTGGAAGTCATCTTTTTGCAATATTCTTGTGTGAAAGTTGAAGGAATGAAAGGTCCTTCTTCTATTATGCTCAACAAGGTAGAGTCATTAGATAACAAAAAAAATTTAAGCATGTATTGCCAACTAGAAAAGTTGGAGCCATCAAATAAAGGTGGTCTAGATGGGGATTGGTCATATAAGGTAGAAAAGCTAAGAGCCATGGATCCTCCTGGGATGTAAGTCCAATAAAAATAGACTAGGCTCTGATACCAATTGAAAAACCCCTTTAGGGTAATGTACCTAAGAGGGGGTGAATTAGTTTCTTAAAAACTTTTTGGCATTTCTAAAATTCTTTGCCTAAATGATCACCTTAACAACAAATATGTTAATTAAGCACATAAGGTGAGTTAAGTACGTTTAGAAAAACTTAGATGACTAAGTGAAGCAATGTATGAAGCAAGGAAGCATTGTAGTTTTCTAATCCTTAATAAAATAGTTCATGTAGACAATTAATCAAGTTATAGCAATTCATGAACTATAAAGTAAAGAGGTAAGGGATAGGGAAAACTAACACAAAGATTTATAGTGGTTCGATTAACAAAGAATCTACATCCACTACCTTAGGACAAACCCAATTATTTCAACTTCCACTAAGGATAACCTTCACAATAAATGCAAGGTGGGTTCTACCTTTTACAATTGCCCCAACAAATGAGAAGAGTGTTAAGTTCACAAAGAGCCAATCTCACAAATGAGATACTTGTCTCACAAAGAGGACTTATGCTTCACTAAGAAAGCTCTAATCACTAAGAGTATTTTTCTAGTTCTCCAAAGAACTAAGCTCACAAAGAGCCAATCTCTCCAAAGAGATATCTCTCACAAAAGGATTTATGCCTCACCAATGAGGACTTAGAAACACTTAAAAAAAGTGAAGCTCACTAATAGCTTTTTGCTAGCTCACAAAGAACTAGTTCTCACAAAGAGAAACCTTGGGTAACTAGTCTCTTTCTAAGGAGACTATACAAATTAAGCTCAATTACAATAATCTCTCAAATGGATTGGATATACAAATGCAATATCTAATCACTCTTGAGAATACAAGGATAGATAAAGTTTAAGCTCAAATGATATATCTTGATGAATGATTTGAAGATTAAGCTCTAGAAAGTGTTTGATTGCTTGTTTATGAAGTGTATAGCGTATACCCTCTAATGGCTTGGTTAGTTATGAAAATTCGACTTTAGAAGCTTTATATAGGGGCAAAATACACAAGCAACTTTGGACACAAATGCTATTTTTTTGCGTGGATTTGACAGTTTCGGTTAACCGGACTAGGCAGTTGATCGGCCGAGGCGCCTCCAAAGTAAAGATTAAAGGCCTCTGTTCTCTTCTCGGTCGGCCGAAGTAAGTGATATGGTCGATCGAAGTGAATCGAGGTCAACCGACCTTAAGAGAGGTCTTCCGAGATGATATAGTCGTTGGAGCTTTAGAACATTCAAAATTGACTAAGGACAAAAACATCCTCGGTCGACCTGATAACACGTGTCGGTCAACCGGACTTCATCTGGTCTTCCAAGGCTAGGCCTAGGTCGATCGGAATGCAGTCCTAAAGTGGTTTTTCCACTTTGTCAAGTTTACAATTTTCTCAAACTCATGCCTAAGTGTTTTGTAAAGATATAAAACACATTTTAAAGAACTTAAGCATTGACCACTTAACATAGTTTTCAAAAACATTTTTCAAAGAATTGAACAATGTAAAACATGAGGTTTTGAAAACATGCATGATTGAGCTTTAAACATTCTATATATCTTAGTAATCTCAAAGGAATATTAGTCACAATGATAATACCTATAAAGCCTAGACTAATCTTCTTGGAGGTCTTCAAGTCTTGTAGATGAAATCTTGTTGGAGTTTTGACTTGAAGCCTTTTATCAACATCTACTTGGAGTATTGAAGTCCTATAGCAATCTTGAGTTGTAGTGTTTTGGAATTCACACTTCTTCTTGGTCAAGAAGCATACCACTTGATTCTACTCTTGTTGGATTGAGTAGCTCTTGACATGTTGATCTTCCTTCTTCATGACTTTGCAAGTACTTCCATAGCATGTGGATTGACTTCATGCTTGTGCTCTGGAGTCTTGCAAAGTGTAGCTTCCTTGTGTGTATAATAATACCTTAGGTGTACACAAGGAGCTATCTTACCATTTTCATCAATGTTGGTGTGAGTGCTAAGGATCCTATCATTAAGAACATGCTCACACAAACATTAGAACTATCAATGGTTTGTTATCATCAAAACAAGATTGATCACTTTGCTCTTAAGGCTAACAACAAGTATCCCCCCCCCCTAAAATGAGACAATATGGTACACCAAAGGTAAAGAGGAGATTGAAACAAGGTGAAAAAGGCACAAAAAAGAGAAAACATCTACTTACTACTAACATTAATGGTAGGGAAAAACTATCCAAGGCATGGTTGTGGGTAGAAAAATGTGGTAAGTGAATCTCCTCAAATGGAGCAGGATTTGGATGGAGGGAATACGCAAGTGTATCTAGCAACATCAATACGTGCAGTAAATGCTTGGGCCTTAGACACAATAAAATATCTTGTCCAACAAATGCATCAGCTAATATACCCACTTCTGAGTTTGATGAAATGGCAGCTGGTAACAGTGTGCCTTTATTTGAGAGTTTTGAAGAAGTTGCACTTGGCAATCAGTCCCAAAATCAGGAACCAATTCAAAATGATTCTGCAATGGTGGGAAATATTGCTTCATTATCAAAGGTATTGCACATTATTTGTTCAGGTTGCAACTTCAAAAAAGTCAACATCTATTAACTATTGATGGTCTTGCTAATTATGTTTCAGGGGCATAAAAAGAGTATGGGACCTTTCAAGTGTGGATATTGTCTGCATGTGGGACACACCAGTGTAAGCCCTAAGGGCTAATATGATCAATCTTAGCACTCACACCGACATTGAGGAAAATGGTAAGTTAGCACCTTGTGTACATCAAAGTCATCATCTTACACACAAGAAGAAGCTACACTTTGCAAGACTCCATAGCACAATATTGAAGTCAATCCACATGCCATGGAAGTATTTGCAAAGTCAAGAAGAATGAAGATCAGCAAGTTAAGAACTACTTAATTCAAGAGAAGAATCATGTGGTATGCTCCTTAACAAGAAGTGTGAAGTCCAATTATTCAGTAACATCATTGTTGTAGGACTGCATCACTCCAAGAAGAGGTTGATCAAAGGCTTCAATGTCAAATATTTTCAGAAGATATACAATTACAAGACTTAAAAACGTTAGGAATATTTGTCTTATGCCTATAGGTACATCCTTGTGACTAATTTTACCTTTGAAAATACTAGGATATAGAATGTTTAAAGCTCAACCATGCATGTTTTCAAAACCTCATGTTCTACATTGTTTCAATTATTTGAAAATATTTTTTTAAAACTTAGTTAAGTGTTGGTCAATGCCCAAGTTCATTAAAATGTATTTTATATCTTTACAAAACACTTAGGCATGAGTTTGAGAACATTGGGAAGTTGACTAAATGGAAAAAAACACTTTAGGACTTCACTCCGGTCGACCTAGGCCTAGCCTCGGAAGACTGGATGAAGTTCGGTCAACCGACATGTGTGTCCGGTAGACCGAGGATGTTTTTGTCCTTAGTCATATTTTGAATATTCCAAAGCTCCAACGGCTATATTCTCTCGGACGACCTTGCTATAGGTCAGTCGACCGAGCCTTGCTTCGGAAGACCAGACCCCATTTTGCGGTCGACCGAGATGAGAACAAAGGTCTTTTAATCTTTACTTCGGAGGCACCTCGGTCGACCTGCTGCATAGTCTGGTCGACCAAAGCTATCAAATTCAGTAAAAACAATATAGTCGTTGTGACCAATTTGGCTTGTGTATTTTGGCCCTATATAAAGCTTCTAAAGCTGAATTTTCACATCTAACCAATCCATAAGAAGGCATATGTTATACACTTCATAAACAAACAAGCAAACACTTTCAAGAGCTTTAATTCCTCATCTATTTCAAAATACAAAATTTTGAGTTGAGCTTTAAGATATCCTATATCTCTATTCTCAAAAGTGATTAAAGCTTTATTTGATATTCAATCCAAGAGGGATTTTTGTAAGAGATATTAATTGTAAAAGTCTCATTTGAAAAAGGTTACTTTCCTATTTTTCTTTGTGAGAAACTAGTTCTTAGTGAACTAGGAAAAAACTTTTTGTGAGCTTCACTCTTTGTGAGTGTTTTCCCTCTTTGGGAGATTGGCTCTTTGTTAGCTTAGATTTTTTGTGAGAACTAGAAAAATAATCTTTGTGAGTGGAGTCTTATTTGTTAAGCAAAAGTCCTCATTTGTTGAGGCAATTGTAAAAGGTTGATCCCACCTTACATTGGTTGGCGAAGGGAACTTTATTAGTGAAGTGTTGAAATCCTTAGGTGTGTCCTAAGGTAGTGGATGTAGATTCTTTGTGAATTGAACCACTATAAATCATTGTGTCAGTTTTCTCTATCCCTTACTCATTTACTTTATTGTTCATGAATTTCCATAATTTGTTTAATTGACTACATGAACATATTTGTTTAAGAATTGGAAAAACTACGTATGCTTCCTTGGTTTATCTACTTGGCTTTGGTCATATGACTTAGATGTTCAAACTTATAAGCTTTACATGTAGGACACTTGACCTAGACTTGCCTTGATCACATTCATAAGTCTTGTGTTCATATGTGTTTGCATATAACATCTAAGTTTCCATATGAATTAACTCACCTTATAAGCTTAATCAACATACTTGTAGTTAAGGTGATCATTTAGGCAAAGAATTTTAGAAAAGCTAAAAAGTTTCAGAACCTCATTCACACACACACTCCCCTCCCCCCTCTTAGGTTCATACCCTCTAAGGTATTTCAATTGGTATTAGAGTATTGTCTCCTTTTTGTTGGACTAACATCCTATTAGGATCCATGCTATTAACTTTTCTACTTCTACCATAGATGACCAATCCCCTTGTAGAGCACCTTTATTTGATGGCCTTTAGTCCAGGGGTATTTTGCTTTTGTTAAGAAGGTAGAAAGACTTAAGTAGTAAGCACTTTTGGGTTAAAGTTAGGAAACAAAAAGTTCAGGGACTTAAGTGTTGATAATAGCAATTAGAATAATCTAAAAGTTAAATTAGAATGTTGGTTAGTTAGTAGTTTTGTTAGGAGAAAGGAAGTTAGTAGTTTTTGAAAGAGTATGTAAGAAAAGTGCTGGAATCTTTTGGGAAATTTAGAATAAAAAGAACGAAAAGAAACAAAAAGAAAACAGAATTACAGAAATCATGTGCAGTAAGTTTGAAACCTTCGGTTGGCTTCAAATTTGTGGTAAAAGTTAGAAGATTTATAGGACTACAATCTGTACGGTGGAGATAGGATTCCAACGGTTGGCTTCTGAGTTATAGGCGTTCGAACAGTGTTTTGTTGTTCTGGAAACTGTTGGGCTATCTTTCATGCGCAGTTGCCTTTAGACTTCAAGCAGAGGGATCAAACGGACTCTGATCGACCATATTTTTGTGGACAAGGATCGAAGACTCATAAGAAGTAAATATGAGTGGTGGAGATAGGGATGGCAATGGGGCAGATCAGATCGGATATCTGTCTGATCCGATCCGCTCCGCATTATCCAAATTCCGATCCGCTCCGCATTATCCAAATTCCGATCCGATCCGATCCGTGATCCGCTCCGGATCAAAATTTTATGATCCGCGATCCGCTCCGCACGGGACTGATCTGATCCGCTCCGATCCGATCCGTTCAGTCCTATTTTTTTTTAAAAAAAAATCATTAATTTTACCATAAAAATCATTATTTTTTAAAAAAATTCATAAAAAAAAGCCTCCAACAAGTATAATTAATAAATTTTATGCTAAATCAATTTTTAAACAAGTACAAATATTATATTAAAATGAAAATTAAACATAATTAAGCCTAATAATAACAATATTATAATAATTTAATATATATGGGGCAAAACGGGGCGGATCGGGGCGGATCGGATCGGAGCAGACACAAATACCAAATTTGATTTGCCCCGTCCTCGGATCGGATCAGATCTGCTCCGTATTCTATACGGGGCAGATCGGATCTGCTCCAAAAGACGTTGGATCAGAGCGGGTCAACAGATCACGGATCAAATTGCCATCCCTAGGTGGAGATCGATTTCCAACGGCTGAATGCGGAGTTATATCATTCGGAACATATGACTGAAAATATGGGAAAAGTAGAATTTTGCAACCTTTGAAGAATTTGATTTAAGCAATCGAGGTAAGCTTCTTACACTATTGTGTTTTCCTATCAAAATACATGAATTTACCAGATATTAAGTCAAGTTTGAATTGTGATGAAATGGATTTCTTCATCATTTTCTATTGCATCAAAATGGATGAAGCA
Source organism: Vinca minor (assembly GCA_026122235.1). Classification (NCBI taxonomy): domain Eukaryota; kingdom Viridiplantae; phylum Streptophyta; class Magnoliopsida; order Gentianales; family Apocynaceae; genus Vinca; species Vinca minor. The sequence goes on from JAOCZM010000235.1 coordinate 1,445,484, forward strand.
TTGTGAAGTTTGTATCGCATGAATATTTTTATTGTCATATGTTCATGCTTATGTGGTATGATATTTTGAATATGTGATAGTTACATTCCCAATCTTGAGTTCTTGGCTGTGAAATGTTCTATAGCAAGATGCATTCCTTCTTTTCATGTTCCCTTGATGCCCGGGAGAACGCGATGACGTGATAGGATATGATATGTGATGGCTCATGTCCATGGCCTTACCCCGGCGAGTAACATAGTTGGGGGCTGCTAATAGGTGTTGTGGAGTTCACAAAGGTGAACAAGAATACAACATGAATGTATCTATAAACGCATGACCCTGACGAACCAGGGGTTATAATACCCTGAATCATGGTACGTGGCCTATCCCTAACAGGTAATCATGATTGGGGTTGTTAACAATAGCTATAGAGTTGGGATTAGTCAATTGAATTTGATTGTTAATAATGTGATGCATGACAAAATTGGTATCCATGATGTCTAATAAGGTGTACTTTGTAGTAATGTTATGAGTTGATCATGGTGCTCATAGCACAAATCTGGTGTACAAGTGTTGGATATGAAGGGATGTGGTTTTGACATATTTATATGTATGAAGTTGTATGTGTTTATGGTCAAAATATGTGTTTTATGGGTTGGGTTTCAGAATTTCAGAAAATGGTATTTCCTTTGTTATTTTCTACATGAAAACCCCATTTCTGCACTTCGAACGATGACTTCGATCGACCGGAGGCAGAAATGGATCATCTTGAGCAAACTACTAGGTCTACTATCTAAACCCCGAACGATCCGGCGGTCGACCGGAAGGGACTTTGGTTCTTACGGGATCGTGCAGACGATGTATCCGGAAGATGTGTAGTCCGAGGACATCGTGCAAGTGCATTTTTTGTAATCCTTTCAAGTCTATTTTGAAAGTTGTATTCATTTCTAATGTCTATATATTTTACCTCTATGTCAAAGATGATGTTTTATGCATTAAATCATCTCACTTTATATTTACATACTTGGGAAAGTCGGGAAATTATTTCAAGTCTACCGATGCTTCATCCCAGAGGTGTTTGAACATTACTGAGCTAATATAGTTCTTTCCTTACTCTATATTTTTGCAGATGATAGAAATTTTATATTGATTCATATAGCCGACCCCAGTTACTTGGGATTAAGGCTCTATTGTTGTTGTTGTTGTTATATTATGCTAATTCTTTAGAAGGGGCTCAATCTATTGATGATGACGATACTGAATTGATATGATGTAATAGACTATAAGAACACATATAGTTTGTAATGAATTTATACACTAAGTTTTATAATTATGTAAGATGATTTCATTTATTATTTATGGAAATACTTTCATTTCATTAAGGTATCTTTGTGTTTGGTGTCTCATTGGAAGATGAGACGCTGACAAGTCACCCTCTGATTACGGGGTGTGACAGTTATGAAACCAAGAATTCTTTCAAGGATTAAGGTTCAAACGTGGATAGATTACAGGGATCAAGATATGATGCTTATACTTGGAAGATTGTTGCTAAGCCACTGGACAATTTTGGTGCGTTCCTTGGATGATCAAGTTTTGTCACTATGAATATAGAAGGACATGATGATGGTTTGCATTGCCGGTGATGTTGTGTTTGGTCTTTAAATTGGGGATGAAGGGTCCCAAATTAAATAGTTATAACAATAACAACAAAGCTTTAATCCCAAGTAATTGGGGTCGATTACATAAATCAACGTAAGAATTTTACGTGATTATTAACATGAATACATTCTTTCCATTTCTTTCTATCCATTACCATGCTCTCATCCAAGTCTAACAAATTCACATCCCTCTTTATGACTTTGACCTAAACCTTTCTCAACCTCCCTCTACCCCTTATAACCTAATGCCTCCACCGTTCAATTTTTTTAACCGGAGCATCGCTTGGTCGTCTTTTTATTTGTCAAAACTAACGCATACCGTTTTCACCATATTTTCTTCAATAGATGTCACTTCTATCTGCTTTTAGATTATTTTTATTTCTCAATCTATCTTTTGTAGTATGCCTACACATCCATCGAAACATACTCATCTTCGCTACACTTATCTTCTGAATAAGACATATTTTCACTGCCTAATATTCTTTACCATAAATCAAACCGGATCTGATAGCTACTCTATAAAATCTTCCCTTCAGTCCTAACAACACATTTCAATTGCCCAAGACACCCATTGCACTATTCCATTTTAACCAATCAATTGTAACTCGATGTGTTATATATCCATAAAATCTCAATTTTTCTGAATGATAGAATCGAGATCTTCCATCCAATGTAATTACACTCTTATCTCTACTTCTATCGGTATTAAACCTGCACTTCAACATTTAGATTCCAATGTTTGTCTTCAAAACTCCAACTTAGTGTGAACACCTATTTTGGTCTTATCAATCAGAACAATGATGTAAGAAAACAACACATACCATGATACCGAATCTTGTATAGAACGAGTCACTTTATCAATAACAAACGCAAAAAGCAACGGATTGAAGTGTTGAACCGTGATATACACCTATTGTAATAAAATCTCTTATGTCGTCCCCCCAACAAATCCTAAAATTCGTCATGGCTCCCGCCCATATTCATTGGTTGGATAAAATTAAGGGTGTTCAGGGAAAAGCAAACCGAATGATTCAAACTAAGCTAAACTGATCCACACCAAAAATTCGATTGAAGCGGTTTATTGGATTGATTACGATTTGGGCAGAATTATAATTGAATTTTCGATTGGATTGAAACTTTTCCCAATCAAACCTAACCAAAATGTAGTTATTCACATATATGTATATTTTATTACGTTGAGTTTGTTAGTAGTGCCCTAGGACCATTAGCATATGTTTTATGTTTCGTATATTTTGAACATGTCATCTGAATGGTTAATTTTGCTTTTGAACATCAAATATGTTATTTGATAGTAAAACTCATTAGCTTATGCAATTACTATTATGTTTGTCCCTGGTTTATGTAATGTTCTTTACAATGAAATAAAACTAGTATGATGTTTGATTGATGATTATGTTTTACTGATCATGTGTAATGGGTACAAATCATATCATAGTTGCAATATATTGGGATATATTGTATCGGACATGATCTATTAGAGAAGTAATACTTCATGGTACTTTAGTCATAAGTATTACTTCATCAATACTATTTTGAATCCTTAGATCTTATGTCTCCATTGTTTCCAGCATGAATGGAGCTACGTTTTGACTCAGTCGGACATTACTTTTAATTGAGTAATTAATACGACTGATGATCGGATGTAGTATCCTATCATGGCTTGAATGTGAGAGGCATTGTAAGGAATTTGTCCCTCTCTTATTAGAGAGAGATATCCGTGGGCCCCTCGATAGGGAAGACTGTTTAAATGCATGGTCATGCTCAAATGTATTTAATAAAGTGGTTATTAAATACTGTTTGTTGGAACATTCTACCTGGAGATCGAGCATAAATACGATTAAACTTTATAAGGGTGACATCTACCATGCCTTATGCTTAATTTGGATATCGCGAGACAAAGGGGTCAAATAGTGGATTGGTATTAGGTTCCACCGTACAGTCATTCACTCTGGGTAGTCACAATGTCATGCTAGGGGCTTCTTGTGATTTATGAACACATACTACTACTAAGTGTGTTTTCATTGTCATTGTGATATGAACCTACATGGTCACACGCATAGACGAGTTAACGAGCTTCATGTCCAGATTCAATGAATCTAGAATGTGTCTAGGTTCATTGTATTTGACATTTATTTTTCTGAGAATAATAAAACGTTATTATTCGAATTAGAGATTAAGGAGGGGGCATTTTCGGTATTTAGTTATAGCTGGGATTACGTGGGAGTTATTATGCGATAAAGACTCTCACTACCAACAGAGGTTTATAGGACGTGGGAGCTAAACACTCCCACTACAGAAAAGGCTGATAGGACGTGGGAGTTGTTTTCGTAACAAACTCTCACACCTATATAATCCTCTTTTGGCCGAAATCCTAAGTCATTCTTGCTTGAGCCGCAATAAACAAAAACCCTGAAATTAGATTTCTGTTTTTCTGCCCTTCCCTTCTCTCTAGATTATTCGAAACTCAGAAACGAAGAGTTAGCACTCGCTGCTCGTTTCGTCGCGTGCATATCGGTAGAGAGCAATTCCGCAAGGGAAAGCTATTGGTGGCAGCAGCACACAATCTGAGATAAAAACCTTAACCGAAAGATGTAAGGTTTTTGTCTTAATTTTCGATTCCCATGGTATGAGCGGATCCTTCGGGGGAAGACTCATGCTGTTTAGAACGAGTTTCTGCCCATAAATACCTTCAGAGTTAACGTGCAATGCAAGTTGACACTCGGGCTGGCCGATAAGTATTCAAGAAATACCACTTTGGTTTGGAAGCGAGTCTTGGTGTGACACATTAGTGGAAATTCGGTTTCTTATAATCTTGTCAACTTTTTTTATATAGTGCATTTATATATTGCACGTTGACACTCAGGCTAGCCGGTAAGTATTTAAGAAATATCACTTTGGTTTGGAAGCGAGTCTTGGTGTGACACATTAGTGGAAATTTGGTTTCTTATAATCTTGTCCACTTTTTTTATATAGTACATTTATATATTCAAGCTTGATCTCAATGTTGTAAGAGTTAAGAGTTTTTTTTATTATGATAATTGGAATTAATTATTTTACATAATCAATATCGTACTTTTTTCTCTGAAACCTCTCAACATGCACATTGTTGCACAACCATATTCTTGATACACTCATTAAGTCAATAAAGTTTCTAGTAATTAACTTCTTACTACAATAAATAAAAAGTTGGAAATTATTAATTAATTAAACACTATTAATTACTTTTATGACCTTTTAAAATTAGAACTAAAACTTGATTTTTCATTAACATTATGATGTATGATAAGTTGTTTATGACCTTCCTCTCTTCCTCTATTTATAAAGGTATATAAGCTAATTTTTATAAATAATTTATTGTAGTGACGATTCTTAATATTTGTGCAAATATTTAAAATGACTTAGATTTTGAATCGGGTGAAGTACTTATAAGTTGACGCTGGCTTTGACCTAGGTAGGAAGAAGTTTTTTACGCAAAAGTTGCTGCTTTTTCTTAATAAGTATTTGTTTTTTATGTCGTGCAGAACGACTTGGTCCTATGATAACATCTTGGATTATATAGTAGTATTAATCTACTATATAATTCTTTATTAGGATTCAATCTGAATGAATATAATAGTCTCCCCATTTCATAATAGAAATATTTTTAGTATTATTTTTCAACTTTTAAAAATATATATCTAAATGTATCTTTCTATGGAACGAAAGATAAGTTAGCGATGGAGACTTAATGAGAATAAATTAAATTTCTTAAATTTATAATATGAAAAATACTTCTTAACATCCCTTCTTAATCTATGATAAAGTGCCCAAAAAGATTTCTATTAGGAAACAAATGGAGTAATATATTTGCAACAAAGCAAACACTTTTTCTATGTACTATCTCGATTCCACAATAATTGCCACATTTGCAAATTCTCCATATTCCTAAATATTTGCTACATTAAAAAAATTAATATAACTTATCAGTAATTAATTACTCAATTAATTATTATTAATAACTCTACATTCATTATTTAATTAAGGAGGTTTGGACTTTTCGTTTGAGATTAATTACTTTCAAATCATGAGGGTGACGCCTTGCTCAAGCAATTTGATGAAAGTAGTTGATTAGCAATTTGAGATGGATGTATATTGTCCCAAAATACATACTGACTGGCATTGCTATATGTTCCTATGGATTTTGAATTGGCTAGTGATATTTCCAAGGCTAAATTCCTCCTGCCAAGATAATTTCTTATTGAAAGACTACTATACCCCTGCATAGTCAACCTATTATTATTTCCTTTACCCAAAAAAGAAAAGAAAAGAAAAAGAAAATTCAAACAACAACACCGCCGTGCCCTTCATGCGCCTCCTTTCACTACTCTTCTCAATTCCACAACTCCATCAATTTGTTTAGCCGCCCAGACCATTTTTATTGCCCTCCTCAATAACTTGCTTATTTTCTATCTTCAACAAAAATTCTGGGTATCGCGCACTCATCAAAGCAGGTATTAATGTTCAATATTGGTTAAAGAGAACAATTTTCTAGAAAAAATCTTGCAGATTTCATGGATTCATCCAAAAAATCTTGAATACGCATGCAATCTATCGGGAAAGGAGATTTGGGAATCAGTTCTAAACAACAGACTCTTGTGGATCCCTATTTAGTTTACCATGTATTTTCAGAAAGCTAAATTGATTTCTTTGACCTAAATGAATGAACTTTTAGTGAATTCATTAATGAGGTTTATGGTCCTTGTTGTATGCCAAAGAAGGTAACAAAATTTATTCTTTATTTTGGTGTGGAATGGATCTAGTGGATTAGTTCTTCTGACAAATAATTTTTTTATCTTTTGGTATGGAACGAAGGAGGACATCGGCGGTGGTGGTGATTCTAGATTCTGGAGGTGAGGAAAGAGCAACAAATATTAAAAGAAAAATAAATAAATGGCAGGTTGACTATGCAGGGGTGTAGTAGTCTTTCAACAAAAAATTGTCTTGGCAGGAGGGATCTAGCCTTGGCAATATCACTAGCCTTTTGAATTGCACAAGAATACCACGGTCTCCAACCTCATACTAATAAATCATTTTTGTCCTAATATGTCTAATTTAGTTCAACTTTGTTTGAAAATCTAATTAATTAAAATACTATTAATTGTCTTTTTTTTCTTTTTCTTTTTCCTTTTATGATATGCCTAATTAAATTCAACTTTCTTTGAAAATCCTCAATTAATTAGAGTATGCCATTGCATATTTTATGATTTATTTGGTTCATCTTTGTTGCAGAATCGATCTATTAGCTAATTTATAGAATATATTGTTGGAGTTTACATTTGATATAGGGCAGAATCGGACCCGGCCGACCGAGAATTGTCTCGAGTCGACCGAACCGGTTTATAACTCCGGTCGACCAAGAACCATTTCTTCGGTCGACCGAACCAGTTGGACCAAGTCAAAACTGGTACATGACTTGTGTGAGAGAGTATGTGTGTGTGAAGAGAGTAGTGGGGAGAGAAAGGTGTGAGTGTGGAGTTAGTGGGTGGTTCCACTAACACCACATGATGAAATATTTATCACTCTTACATTTCACTTCAATTTCATACTCTACACTTTTTCTAGCCGAAATAGAAAGGGAAAAATTCTCTAAAATTTTGCCTCTCTAGACATACTCTCAAGAACATAAAAAGAGAAAGAAAAAATTGATTTTCTTGTCACTGTTTTCCGATTTTGTATTTCACTTTTCTGTATCAACAAAGCTCTCGAAGATCGTCTTCAACGTTCGTAGTACTCGTGACTAGCACCAGAGGCTCGACGAACAAGCTCTAGGTTGATCGTGTGAATACCGGTAGAGACGGGAGTCCGAAGGCTGTCATTGGTGATTCAAAGTAGCAGAATCCTGGATATTTCGATTAGATCGAAAAGGTATAATTCCTATCACAAGGTACTTGTTCTTTCTTGTTAAAAGACCTTGTAAAGGAGCGAAATCTTTTTTTTACTTTCCGCTGCTTTTATGTGGGGATTCCGAATTTCTTCCTTTTAGTGGTGTCAGAGTCTATCACGAGAACCCAACTACTTTGATTATGTGTTATCGTGAGTTTTGTAGTCGGATAATGCATGTCATAAGATGTATTTACCTTTGTACAGCCACTAGAAAGTCGTTTAAGTGTTGATTCGTATATTTGGCTGTTTTCTATTTTCTGGAAAAAGTTTTTTCGACCAGAAGAGATTCGCAGCAGACCGAACAGGTTCTAAAAAATGGAATTTTTCTACTACCTAGAATTCGGATGACCAGTGAGCAATCACGGTCAACCGAAGCTAGTCTCTTTTTGGGTCGGTCGATCGGATTTTTTCTGGGTCAACCGATGTGGCCTAATTTTTTTCTGCATGATTGTCATGTTATTTGAGCATGGTTCATAGTAATAGCCTTTGACCCCAGTGATTTTATTATAATACGGTCTACGCGTCGTGCCTTATATCTTTATTCTTGTTGTAAATTTAATCTCGAATATAACTCGATAATTCTTTCATACTATGTAAAGGTATAGAATAAGATTTATGTCTTACATATGTAACAAGTGATAAAGAAATGCGTCCATTAGATGGGGGGAAATCACAAGGAGGCGGAAGATAATAGATAAGATTTATTATTTTTCACCATAGATTGACGTAGGATTTTCCGTTGGCTCGGAAAATCCGTATAGGGGCTATTACTATGTCACGGTTTATTTATTGTTGCATGAGATGCATGATGCATGTTTTATAGATTTATAGCATGTGTTCCAGTCGTATAATCAGATTATACACCGTTTGGTGAGACAATTAAAATCCCTCAAATTTTTAAATATTAAGTCTATGTCTTCCATGATTAGCCCTCGTCAAGGCCTAGATCGACACCAGTGTGAACTTCCGAGTGGAATAAGCGCATGTCTATTCGGGTGAGGTGCGAACAATAAGTTAGTGATATCCGCCGGTGCAATCTTAGGTCATACTTAACAAGATTGCCAATCCCGAGCTTTGTAGCCAAAGTTGCCTCAGTATTGGATCTGGAGGCAAAAGGGTTGAGATGTGCATTTATGTACTGAGGGTAATTTTTACCTACTTAACCAACCAAGATTCACATAATTGATATGATTAGCAAAAGTTGCTTACTTAAATAACCGTATCTCGAGCTTTGCAGTCAAAGCTGCCTCGGGATTGGTGATATATGGATCTTGGCCTACTAGAAAGTTTTTGAACTTTTCGAATGAATACTTGAGGGTTATTCATTTGAAGAAAATAGTGGGAGAATCATTAATTAAAGTCTTATTAATGATTTTAAAATATTACAACTAAAACTTTGCAAACTCTTCTATGTAGATATAATGACAAATGCAATTGTTGTATCAAACTCTTTATCACTGTGATCCGTCCTTGAGAGGGACAAACTCGAGGGAGAAAACTTCCTTGACTGGTACAGGAACTTGAGAATCTTTCTCAAGTACGAGAAAAAGTTGTATGTTCTCGAAGAACCAATTCCTGATCCACCAGTCGCGGGGGCTCCGGCCATTGAAAGAAATGCTTATCGTAATCACTTTGATGACGCATTAGATGTGTCAAGTCTTATGTTAGTGACTATGACATCTGAGCTTCAGAAGAAACACGAGGAAATGGGAGCTTTCGACATGATTAATCATCTAAGGCAACTCTTTCAAGGTCAGGCTCGCTAGGAGAGATTCTATGTGTTAAAGTCTCTATTTCAGTGCAAAATGGCAGAGGGAACACCAAACGAAACTCACGTTATGAAGATGATAGGCTATATTGAGAGCCTCGAAAGAATGGGTTTTCCTCTTGGCAGGAGCTATCCACTGACTTGATTCAGCAATCGTTGCTTGAATCATTCAGTCAGGTTGTATTGAACTACAACATGAATGAGATAGACAAACCCCTCCTAGAATTGTTGAACCTGTTCAGGACTGTCGAAAAGGAAATAAGCAAGTCCAAAGCCATTTACATGGTCATCAACAACAAGGGGCAAGGGCTTTGGTAAGCCTAAAGGCAAGCCTTCGGGCAAACCTAACCATTCAGAGAAAGCATTGAAACCCAAGGGCATTGTGGCTAAGGATGGAAATTGTTTCTATTGTGGACAAAAAGGACATTGGAAGAGAAACTGCCCAAGTTTTCTTGTCGGGAAAAAGCTTGGAATGGGAGCAAATGTTGCTTCTGGCTTAGGTATTTATGTTATTGAGATCAATTTGTCTACTACTACTTCCTCATGGGTATTAGATATCGGATGTGGTTCTCACATTTTCCTGAATATGCAAGGACTACAAAGGAGTATGGAGCTAGCAAAAGGGCAACCTGGACCTACGCGTTGGCAATGGAGCAAGAGTTGCTGCATTAGCTGTAGGAACATTTAGTCTTAGTTTGCCTTCTGGAATTGTTCTAGACTTAGACAATTGTCTTTATGTACCTACTTTAACTAAAAATATTATTTCGATCTCTTGTTTGGACAAGATGGGTTTTGATATTCATATTAAAAACCAACGAATGTCGTTATCGTTAAATGATAACTTTTATTGTAATGCTACTTTGGTGAATGGTTTATATTTGTTAGACCTAGATTCACCAGTTTATAACATAAATAAAATGAGGATAAAGACTAAAGAATCTAATCATACATACCTCTGGCATTGTGGCTTAGGCCATATAAACAAAACCGCATTTCCAAACTCCATAAAGATGGATTGCTGAAATCATTTGATTTTGAATCATATGATAGATGTGAACCATGTTTAATGGGTAAGATGGCTGCTTCTCCTTTGACTAGAACTGGATAACGATCAAAGGATTTGTTGGAACTAATACATAGTGATGTATGTGGTCCATTCAATATCCATGCAAGAGGTGGTTATCTATATTTCATTACTTTTACTGACGATTTCAGTCGTTTTGGATATGTATTTCTTATGAAATACTAGTCTGAAGCCTTTGAAAATTTCAGAGTATAAGAAAGAAGTAGAAAACTAGCTTGGCAAAAGTATTAAGATGCTTCTATCTAATCGAGGTAGGAAATACTTAAGTTAAGAATTCCATGACTATCTAAAGAGTTGTGGAATTGTTTCACAACTTTCTCCTCCGTCCACTCCTCAATGGAATGGTGTATCCGAAAGGAGAAAATGAACTATATTAGATATAGTTTGATCAATGATGAGTCACACGAGCCTTCCAAACTTCTTTTGGAGATTTGTTTTAGAAACAGTAAATTTAACACTAAAGAGAGTTCCATCTAAATCTGTTGAAATGACACCATATCATAAATGGACTGAGAGGCGTCCTAGTATGTCTTTCTTAAAGATTTGGGGTTGCGAGGTGTTTGTGAAACGTCCAGCTTTGGACAAGCTCAATCCAAAGTCAGTCAAGTGCCCTTCTGTGGGGTGTCCTAATGAAACTAAAAGATACTACTTCTACATTCCTAACGAGAACAAAGTGTTAATTGCTCAAAAATGAGTTTTTCTGGAGAAACAATTTCTTTCTAGGAAAACAAGTGGGCGCCACATAGAACTTAACGAAGTTCTAGAACTTGGTGAAGTTCCATACACAAGTGACCAGGTGGAATTGGAACAAGCTACACAAGCTATTGTGGAGCCAGTTCCAGAAACACGATAATTGCGTAGGTCTAGTAGAGTTCGTAGATCACCAGAAAATTTTGGATTTTTCGTAACAGAACATGGAGATGTTATGTTTATTGATCACGATGAGCCTACCAACTACAAACAAGAAATTACTAGTCCAGATTATGATAAATGTATTGAGGCCATGAGATCCGAGATGGATTCAATGTACACTAGCCAAGTATGGATCTTGGTAGATGTGCCTGAGGGATCCCCAAGGATAGCCTAGTTGGTTCCGGGGTGGCAGATTGTGTAGAGGGACGCATGATCGATTCTTGGCAAACACAGTGTGGAAGTTTCAACCCTCCAATGTCGGAGTGGCTTCTTGTGGGCATCAAGTTAAAAGTCCTCCCACCTGGTCGGGCTGCTGGCCTTGATTTACATCTTCCAACTACTCTGTCGAATCGGAGTGTGGGAGTCCTGGGGGCGTGGGTATCGCCTTTTTTGTCTAGAGATGTGTCTGAGGGTGTGACCCCAACAAGGTGGAAGTGGGTTTTCAAATTGAAAACTGACATGGAAGGGAACATTCAAACGTACAAGGGCGACCTGTCGCGAAAGGTTTTAAACAAATTCATGGTATTTACTATGATGAAACATTTTCCCCTGCAGTTATGTTCAAATGCATTCGAATCTTGCTTGTTATATCTGCATACTGTGATTATGAAATCGGGCAAATGGATGTCAAAATAGCTTTCCTTAACGAAAACATTGATGAGGACGAGTATATGATACAACCCGGAGGTTTTGTCGATCCAAATAATTCCAATAAAGTATGTAAGAAAATTAAGTCAATGTATGGGCTAAAGCAAGCTTCTAGAAGCTGGAATCGACATTTTGACGAAGTCGTACGTGAGAATGACATTCCAACCTTGGAATCTGTAATGGTCTGGTTGGGGAAATGTTTCTCTATAAATGACTTATGTGAAGTAAGCTTCCTCTTAGGGGGAAGATCTATAAAGATAGATCATGTAGACTCCTTGGCCTAAGTCAGAGTACATATATAGACAAAGTGCTAAATCGGTTTAGCATGCAAGAGTCCAAGAAGGGTCTTTGTCTTATATCACTTGGTACGGTTCTTTCAAGATAACAGTGTGCTAAGACACCGGATGAGAAAGAACGCATGAGTGAGATTTCATATGCTTTGGTAGTTGGATCTATCATGTATGTCATGTTGTGTACTCGCCCAGATGGCTCGTACACTTTGAGTATAACGAGCAGATAACAGTCAACATACGGTGAGCGTAACTAGATAGCCGTAAAAAATATCCTGAAGTACTTACGAAGGACTAAGGATACATTCTTAATATATGGTGGGGAAGACGAGCTCATTGTAAGTGGTTACACTAATGCTAGTTTCCAAACCGATAGTGATGACTTTAGATCCCAGTCGGGTTATAATTCTACAACCGAAGCCGAGTATATAGCAGAATCAGATTCTTCTAAGGAATCAATTTGGATCCGAAAGTTCATTGTTGAACTTGGTGTGGTGCCTATCTTTTCAAATGTGATTGATCTCTATTGTGACAACAATGGGGTCATATCTCAATCAAAGGAACCACGGTCTCACCAAAAGGTCCAAACATATACTGTGGCGGTATTACCTGATCCGTGAGATCATTGATAGAGGATATGTGAGGATTTGCAAAGTACATATGGATGATAACATCGCCAATCCACTGACGAAGCTGCTGACACCGCATCAACATGATCGTCATACATGTAGCATGGGTATTAGATACCAAGAGAACTGGTCTTAGAGATAGTTCTTATGTACAGTATGCACTAAAAGGCAAGGTTGTTGTCTTTAGTGCAAGTGGGAGATTGTTATTTTCTTTAATGTGATGAAATATTAAAGGCATGAATTCCATTATTATTGTTTAATTACGGTTATGCAAATGTAATAAAACATAATAACGTCCTTCGATAGTTATGTAATTGTTACATTGAACTATTCTAAATGTCCCTAGTCAAACATTATTGTGGAATGTTAAGAACAACAATAATGTGTGGAGACTAGTATGTGTTGTGATTAAATATGGTGATATTAAGTCAAACACATGAATATTTGATACTGGACTGACCCGCTTATAAGAACACTTCATGGATTGTTATGCGAATGTCAACAGTGTTCTTATAATGATTTTGTAATCCTTCTGAATCCTTCGACTTGAGATCACACAAGATTTCCTACATGACTAACGGTATGCTTTGATGGTGTCAAACGTCTTCTGTAACTAAATGGGCTATAAAGGCATTTGTTGGGTGTATTTATGAACCATGTGTAGGATGAGGTGTGATAGATAGATGATTTGTCCCCCTATATAACATGAGTGATATCTTGGGCCCCTTGATGGAGTAAGACTAATTCATGACCATGAACAAATGAATTAATATGAGATATTAATATCATTTGATTAGTCTACTCGGGAATCAAGAAACTGATTGATTGAACTATACAAGTGTGACATTCTCCATGACTTGTGTTCAATATAGATATCAAGGAAAATGATTAGTACAAAAGATCATATTTGTGATTACTTGAATCACAAGACTATTTGTGAATTAATGATGTGTTGCTAGATAGCTATCATTATTGTTGACATTTTTTGTCATGACCAACATAGAAAATACCTAAAGGGTCGCACGCTATAATCAACTGGATTGGGCTTGTTGGAGTTTACATTTGATATAGCTACTCAATTAAATTTGGCAGGCTCAATTGGATTGGGCGTTCGATTGGATTGGGCAGAACCGGACTCGGTTGGATCGGACCCGATCGACCGAGACCAGTTGGACTAAGTCAAAATCTACACATGTCTTGTGTGAGAGAGTATATGTGTGTCAAGAGAGTATTGGGGAGAGAAACGTGTGAGTGTGGAGTTAGTGGGTGGTTCCACTAACACCACATGATGAAATGTTCATCACTCTCACAATTCACTTCAATTCCATACTCTACGCTCATTTTCTAGCCGAAATAGAAAGGGAAAAATCCTCTAAAATTTTACCTCTCTAAACACACTCTCAAGAACACAAAAAGAGAAAGAAAAATCGTTTTTCTTATCACTATTTTCTAGTTTTGTATTTCACTTTTCTATATCAACGAAACTCTCGAAGATCATCTTCAACGTTCGTAGTACTCGTGACTATCATCAGAGGCTCGACAAACAAGCTCTAGATTGATCGTGTGGATACTAGTAGAGACGGGAGTCCGAAGGCTGTCGCTGGTGATTCAAAGTAGTAGAATCCGGGCTATTTCGATTAGATCGAAAAAGGTATAATTCCTATCACAATGTACTAGGTCTTTCTCGTGAAAAGATCATGTAAAGGAACGGAATCCCTTTTTACTTTTCGATGCTTTTATGTGGGGATTCCGGATTTCATCCTTTCATATATGATGATTTCTGCTATAATTGTTGGTTCTACTGTAATTGTTAATCCCAATGAAAAACACACGTGGTGGTGGTGGAGAAGGGTGAGGGTGGCGGGGGAAAAGGGGGAAGGGGAGGGGATGAGGGGTAGAAGATGAAGAAAAAATGAAATTAACCATGTGTTGACCGCGTGACTGGAAAGACAGAAAACTGGACGGATGTCCTCTAATGGCATGTCGAAAAAACATTTTGGACCTTAAAAGTCAAAATAAAACGAAAGGGACCTTAACCACAAACTCAAAATACAAAAGGACCAAATAGGCCAATTTGCCCTTATTCTTAACTTATTTGAATATTGCAAGTTTTTCCCTTTTATAAAATATTTTCTTATACTAATAAAATATTTTCTTATAACACTTTGACTTATTTAGCTTAATTTAAGAATCATTATTTAATTACATGTTTTTTTTCTTCTAGACTATTAGTGTCCAAACCCGACATGCCTAACTAATTTAGATCGGCTGTGACATAGATAACTAAATACAAATGTCGTGGCAAAGATTCAAACCCCGATCAGCCCTCATCAATTTCACCACAATTGATGTTGGTGAAAATATTATTTTTATTTTTAAAAAATGTGTAAAACTACACCAAATCAAAACATGATTGTACACCACCAAATCAAATGACTCACTAATTCCTGTTATTTTATTAATTTGTGTAACTTATTTCTGACTTTCATAATAACTATTTTGTTTCTTTTTTGTGCTAAAAAAACTGCTATCAATTTATTTTACACCAGATATTACTAAATCATATTAAAATACTAAATATTAACACGATGTTCATAAAAGATTTCAATCAAATGACTCACTAATTCCTGTTATTTTATTAATTTGTGTAACTTATTTCTGACTTTCATAATAACTATTTTGTTTCTTTTTTGTGCTAAAAAAACTGCTATCAATTTATTTTACACCAGATATTACTAAATCATATTAAAATACTAAATATTAACACGATGTTCATAAAAGATTTCTGCTACATATACTGGATAAAATCTCTCGAGTGTGACACACACACACACACACACACACACATATATATATATATCCTCTTGAATAACATTTAAATATGCACCGCTATCAACTAATGCAGTAAATTCTTTGAAAAAATAATTATCAATTAAAAGAGTAATTTTTACATACCATTTTTGAAAAATGATCATTTCTAAAGTATTAAGAAAAATATCATTTTGAAATTTAGCCAAATGTTTATCTTGTATAGGAGAAATAATTTCTTTCTCTTTATCTTTTCGAATTTCTTTAGAACCATTTTCTAATTTTGAAATTCTATTATCAAAATTTTTTTTTTTTTTTTTAAACTTAATCTCAAATTTATGATTTTCCACTTCAATCATAATATCTTTTAAAGAAGTAGAATTTTTACTAACTTGTCTAATAGTAAGAAGTTTATAAACTTCAGACATAGTATAAGGTTCCTTATAAATGACCTCTTTACAATAATGATCTTTGCAATTTGATTGAAAACATATTCTTGGGACAATTCTCATATGTTTCTGGCACTTTTAATCCTTCAGGGACTTTCATGTATATGTTACTATCAAGTAAACCATATAGATATGCAGTAACTACATCCATAAGACGCATATCAAGCCTTTGTGACACAGCTAAACTTATTAAGAATCTAAATGTTATAGTGTCCATTACTGGAGAATAAATTTCCTCATAATCAATTCCTGATCTTTGAGAGAAACCTTGTACTACGAGTCTTTATTTGTATCTCGTAATTTCATTTTTCTCGTTTCTCTTTCTTACAAAAACCCATTTGTATCCTACTGGATAACATATTCAGGAGTTTAAGGTCCAAACACTTTTCTATGTTCTAAGGAATTTAACTCCATTTGTATGGCCTCTTTCCATTTAGGTCAATCATCTCTATTTTTACAATTTTCAATTGACTGTGGTTCAGGATCCTCATTTTCCATTACCTCGAGAGCCATATTAAATGCGAAGACATTGACTATGACAATATTTTCTCGCTCCCACAATTTATGAGATAATGAGTAATTTATTGAGATTTCATTATTTTCAAACACTTGTTCTGCTGGAACATCAATATTCTCAATTGTTTGATCAACCATTCCTTTAACTTGGTCTTCTGGAACTATTTGTTGATTTTTCTCTTGTACATTTCTTTTTCGAGTTACAGAATCTTTGGAACCAACTGGTCGATCACGTTTTTGGCGTATATTAGATTCGTTGGCTATAGTAACTTGTCCTACAGGGACATCAATTTTTGCAAGGACATTTCTTGCCGGTATATAAGATTTTGTCACCTTTTTCGTGTTCACAAACTCATCTGGGAGTTAATTTGCAACTTTTTGCAAATGAATGATCTTTTCAACTTCTTGTTCGCAAATATTACTGCGGGAATCAAAGTGAGATAAAGTTGTTTCTTTCCATGAAAGATCATTTTGTTTTTCGGGATGTAGTTTTGTCCCTCCCAAAGTTGGGAATGTCATTTCATCAAAATGGCAATCTGCAAATCTTGCCGTAAATAAATCACGCGTTAATGGTTCTAAGTACCGAATAATAGATGGTGAATCATACCCAACGTAAACTCCAAGTCTTCGCTGGGACCCATTTTGGTACGTTGTGGGGGTGAAATTGGTACTTGCACTGCACAACCAAAAACTCGTAGGTGATAAACATCGGATTCTCGACCAAAAATAAGCTGCAATGGGGAATAATTATGATATGCAGTTGGTCTTGCTCAGACCAAAGTTGCAGCATGTAATATGGCTTGACCCCAAGCAGAAATAGGGAGTTTTGACCTCATAAGTAATGGTCTAGCAATTAATTGGAGTCGTTTGATAAAAGACTCTACTAAACCATTTTGTATATGGACATGAGCAACTGAATGTTCAACTTCAATCCCAATTGATACACAATAATCGTCGAGGGCTTGAGATCTAAACTCAGCAGCATTATCAAGACATATTTTCTTAATTGTGTAATCTGGAAATTGAGCTCTTAATTTTATAATTTGAGCTAGTAGTTTGGCAAATGCTGCATTTTAGTTGAAAGCAGGCAAACATGTGACCATCTCGTTGAGGCATCAATTAAAACCATGAAATATCGAAATGGTCCACATGGTGGGTGTATTGGCCCACATATATCTCCATGTATTCTTTCTAAAAACTTTGGAGATTCATTATTGACCTTCATTCTGGAAGGTCTAATAATTAATTTGCCTTGTAAACATGCAACACATAAAATATTATTTGGCAAAAGAATATTCTGATTCTTTAAAGGATGCCCTTGTGAGTTGTTAATTATTCGACTCATCATTGTTGTTCCAGAATGTCCAAGTCGTTCATGCCAAAGTATAAAACATTTTATGTCAACGAACTTCTGATTCGAGACATTGTTTGATTCAATTGTTTTTATGTATGTATAATACATTCCAAATGGTAATGCTGGCAATTTTTCTATTATCTGCTTATTTCCAGATAAAAAGGAATTTATGCAAAGATACACTTTTACCATTTTCTTGCATCGTCTCAATATGGTATCCATTGCAGTGGATATCTTTAAAGCTAAGCAAATTTCTTCTGGATTTGCTAGAATATAGTGCATCACTTATATAGAATTTTGTATCATTTGGTAAAATAACACAAGCTCTTCCGGAGCCTTCAATTAACTTTGATGCACCTGATATTGTGCTAACATTATTTTCAACTAATGTTAACTTTAAAAAATACTTTTTGTCTTGAAGAATGGTATGCGTAGTTGCACTATCAATAAGAATAATATCTCGATTCATCTATAAAAATATAATAAAGTGAACTAATTGTTTTGTTTATTAAACCCAAACTATATAGAAGAATATTAAGATAATAATAACGATAACCATAATAATGAAATAGTCCGAGAATGTCCAAAATACAAAAAAAAAAAAATAAAAATAAACAAAAACAATTTATGAAAATAAATTAAAAATTATTCTTTCTCTTCTAATACGTCACCACCAATTAAATTGTCAATGTTTCCCTTTGGGTCTGCAAAAAAATCGGAGGTCTCCATATTTGTCACATCAACTGGACCATCAAAATCATGGAAATTCACTTCCATCTTCCCCTTTTCCTGGATTGATTTTTTTATATAGGCCAACAAGATGTTTTGTCGTACGACATTTACGTGACCAATGCCCTTTCATACCACATTTATAACAACTTTTTTCATGCTCTTTTTTAGGTGGGGCGTAATCTCTTGTTGTTGTGATTTTGATCATGGGTATATCCACGCCCACGCCCGCGTTTCATCCCGCGTCCGCGCGCACATCCACGTCCACGTTGTGAGGTTGCATTTTCTTCAGGAAATGCAATACTATTTGCTTCAGGCAATGGTGTGGAACCAGTTGCACGTATTCCATGATTTTTCATAAGCAATTCATTGTTTTGTTCAGCAACTAGTAAACAGGATATAAGTTTTGAGTAATTTTTAAAATATTTCTGACGATATTGCTCGCTGCAGGAGCACATTAGATGCGTGGAAAATGGTGAATGTTTTTTCCATCATATCACCATCAATTATTTTCTCTCCACAAAGTGTTAATTTAGAATAAATTCTAAACAATTCAGAATTATAATCAGATACAGACTTGAAATCTTGTATGCGTAAATGTTGCCATTCAAATCGGGCTCTAGGGAGGACTACGGTCCATTGGTGGTCAAAAATTTCTTTCAGATTTTGTCATAGTATTTGTGGGTCCTTGACAGTAAAATACTCGACTTTCAAGTCGTCATGGAGATGGTGACGAAGGAAGATCAGTGCCTTTGCACGATTCTGTTGACTTTCAGTATTTTCTTCATTTAGTATCTCCCCCAAACCTTTTGATATAAGGTGAATTTCTGCATCAAGAATCCAAGACAAGTAATTTTTGCCTGATATGTCGAGTGTAACAAAATATAATTTGGTGATATTCGCCATTTATAAATCTACCAAAAATAAATAAATAATGGCAGCATGACATATATTATTCTTCAGGGAATATACTAACATAACCAATTTGTTTCTTCAAGAACAATATTTCAATATGCTTCAAGAAATTTTAAATTACAATATACTCTTCAGGAGTAAATAATTAATTAATTTGCAGCAATAATATTATTCAGGAATATTCGATGATGCTCTTTAGGAACATTTAATATTATTAATTTATACTATTACTGCTTTAGGAGTAATAATTCAATATTCTTCAGGAATATTGATATTTTAAATTTTATAATAATAAGAATAATAATAGATAAAAGAAACCGAATATATGAATCAAAAGCATATCGTCAACAATATAATCAAAGCATATACTGAAATACATGTGAATCAATCAGACGAGATTTTAATTAAGCAAATAGATTTATTTTTTTTATTTTTTTATTTTTGTTTTTAATAATAAAAATAACAGATGGTTCAAAGGCCGCAATATTGCATATACAAACTACATGCTGATCCGTTTCTTATTAATTTTTATAAAAATAAAAAGCTGCGGCAAAAGGTGAAATAAAAAGGATATGAATGAAATAATTATTTTTTAAAAAAAGAAACACCAGTGTTATCAAAAGCATGCGGCAATTGAGAATATAAACAGTTCAATTGCATCTCAAAAGCATTCGGCCGATTAAAAATGAGATCGTTTGTTTTTGTAGAGATGCTAGATTTATTGCGTACTTCAATTAATTTGAAGCCGCAATATAAAAACTAATTATACAAACTAACCTCGTAACTTGCTTCAATCTAAATTAGTAGAGTTTCGTGCTGATAACGTGTTATAAATATAAAAGAAGAGGAGAGAATTTGGGAGAGAATATGATATTCAGTGTATTGTGATATGAACCAAAAGCCTCTATTTACAGAGGTAAAACCCTTTAGTTCATGGGCCTATGAACTTCCCACTCTATGGGCCTGGTCATTCATTTATTTACAACAATTTTTGTTTTTTTAAAAACTTAATCTCAAATTTATGATTTTCTACTTCAATCATAAAATCTTTTAAAGAAGTAGGATTTTTACTAACTTGTCTAATAGTAAAAAGTTTATAAACTTCAGACATAGTATAAGGTTCCTTATAAATGACCTCTTTACTATTATTATCATAAGTACTAGGAGTATTATTTATTTGATCTTAATTCAGGTTCTTTAATTTCTTTCAGTAATTCTACCCGATGATTACTATCCAAGACATTAATTTCTATATCCTGAAATTGTGAAAGAATTTTATAAAATTCATCATTTTCAATATTTTTAATACAAGGTTTGCCTATAAGACAAGGCTCACATTCTGAGTCACTAGAATCAGTTATAATTGACTCATTATCCATAGCTTTAAACTTACTTGACTCATAATCACTAGAAGATTCCGAATATAATTCGATTTTTTATTCATCAGGAGTTAAAAGTAACTTAGATAATTTATCTTTAAGATCTATATCAAGACTATTAATCTTCTTTTTTGTCCAACAATTTTTAGCTATATAACTAACTTTATTACACTTATGACAAATTATCAGTTTATTCTTATTATCAAAAGCTTTTATTTTTAGACACTTTTCTATCAAAAAAATTCTCCAATTTTTTCTTATAAAATCTTCTCTTTTTCCTATATTTTGGAAACTCAGGTTTTGTAGTTTTCTTCTTTTTATGAGTAGAAGGTAACTCCATACCAAAATTGACTACAAAATTCACCTAATTATTTTCTTTCCACCAGATTTTGGCTTTTTAATTGTTGATTTAATTTCACTTCATTACACAGGTTTAACCCTTCCTGTGTGCAAGTTCCTATTAATTTACCATAAGTATAATCATTATAAGGGATAGAGTGACCAACTCCTCTAAGAGCCTTTCGAACCCTTTCAACAAATAAATTAGGAAGACCATCAATAAATTTAGACTTCCAATGAGAACTATTACTCTCAAGGAGTTCCATAACTCTACTTAAAAAAGTATCTTTATACCGACGAAAATCTGTAAGTGTTTTACACCTAAGATTTTGTAATAAAGTCCTAATATTCTCATTATTGTCAAAATAACGACCAGTAAAATGTTCAACAATATTTATAATTAATGTATAAACATCATTTTCTACCATATCATTATTTTCCTGTTTAATAGTAGACATTATTTTAGTACGATTTTCCAGAGATAAATAATTATCCCACCAACCTTTAAGTTGACCAGTAAAACCAACTACCATCATTTTAGCTATGTTTTTATCAGTATTCCCAGCACTCTTACAAATAGTAGAAGACATTAATATTCTATGAACATGATTATAAATCTGTTTATCAGTATAACCATCAATATTCCATTCGTAAATATGTTTACCACTATAACTATTAGACATTTGACTTTCTTGTTCCTCATGTAAAACATCTATTATAATAAAATAGTCTTTGTGCGGGTTTATAAACCCATTTTTCAAGTTTATTGACCTGATCATGAATAACCTGTTTAGAATCAGAAATTTTCACTCAAATGTTTTATAAAATCATCACCAAGTGTATTAATACTTAACTTTGAAAAAAATTCATCTATAATCTTTTTCCCATTCCGAAGTTGATTTTAATTTAAAATCTTTAATTTCAAGTGGAGGTTGAATACTTGTGGTGGCAACAGGGACTGGAATATTAGTTTCAACTGTTTTAGTAACAGTATTGTTCAAAAGAGAAATAACATTATCTACTTTCTTATGTAAAGAACTTATATGTTCTCCTAATACTCTTAAGAACAAATTAGCATAATTTTGTTGTTCTATTAGTAAATTTATCTGTTTACAAGTAACAGACAAAGTATCATTGTCAAATAATTTTGATACAGCAATAAAGCTACAATTTTCAATTTTAAAAGGTTGTGGAGGATAAACATCCTTCAATGTTTAACCATTTATTAATTTATAATTTCTTTTCAAAACAAAAATATAATTTTCTACATAGGTAGACATAAACCAAGGAACAAAGGGAATAATAGTATTTTTTTAAAATACAATAATCATAAAACTCATTATATAAAGAGTCTTGTTACTTTTTTGTTAAAATTTTCAAAAAAACCTTGTTCCAAATGGTTCCCATCTGGATAAACTAAATTATGTTTTAATTTTTTGCTTAGCTTCAGAACCAGGACTAAAATCAATGGGTTTACTATCCATTACCAAAATTATAACTCATCTCAGACATAGTCTCAGCATTCTTCTTATGAGAATGTCCTTTAATAATATTATCTTTGTGCATACGCAATTCATTAACTCTAGACTCACTATATGAATCATCTTGTTTTTCTTCTCTAATTTGAGAGGTAGATGCTCTAGCAGTAGAAGGAATATCTACCATATAATCTAATGGAAAAATGAAAGAACGTACAGAACTAGACCTCAATAATCTAGAGAAATTTCCTATTATTCTGTTATGATTATTATCAAAACTTAAAGTAATAGATCCCTCAGGAGTCTGAATTACATCTAGCAAATTAGATTAAATAATTGGTTGAGGAGGCATAGCTCTCTCAATTGTCCAATTTTCAGGAAAAGTAATTTCTTCCCATTTAATAGATCTTCTTGTAGTGATATCAGATCTACTAAAATTAGCTTCTATTAGTATAATTTCATTATTTGGTTTATTAACCAATTTACAATGAGGGTTCAGAGTATAAAATGGTTTGTAATAAATTCTATAACAAATACAAATTACTTCAGAACCATGAGCATAATTATAACCATGTGCTTTAACATTTAATGTTAAAGAATTAAATATATTAACATCAGTCAATGAAAGTTGTAAATTTGGATAAACATCAAAATATACAGGGCCATGTGCCAAACTGGATTTTATAACACCCATTATTGATTATTTCCAATTTAAATTCCTACCATCTCTTAAAGTTGCTATAAAGCTTTCTGGTAAACCTTCTAAGGTTAAAGGTTTAAAAGCAACCTAAACTAATCCAATATGAAGAAATTTATGGGAAGCCATATAAGGAGCTATATCATGTTCACTCAAAAACTGAATAAACATTTCATCATTATTTAACGAAATTGATTCCTTAATAGTTTTTACTACTTGTTTTAAACCTAATTTTTCAAAGGTTCCTAATTGGTATATAGTTCTAGGACTAACTTTTGGAATAATCCATCTATTTAATAGATCTAAATTTTGAGGTATATCATACTCAGTATTACTAGTATTTTACTACTATTTTTAGTAGTAGATTTGTTAACACTTATATGCTTATGCATAAAGGATGCAAATAAGTAATCTATGTTGAATTACATCTTCCCTAGATGAATTGATATTTATTTAACTAATAATTACTTAAATTTCATGGCTCTGATACCAGAGCGAAGCAGGATCTCCAACTATTTGAATATTAGATATTACTGGGTAGTAAATCTGTAAATAAAAGTTGAGTGACCCAACCCCCAGTTTTTTCTCAAATGATATTTTTGCAAGGGTCTCCACTACTCATATTTTTCTTTTTACAAGATAGATAATCCGTCAAAAAAATATTTTCCAGAAACCAACAACCACTACACAAATGCCCTTAACGCCTATCCATCGGCTTTAGCGAGCTAAACATTAGCTCGATCTCAGATTTCACAGAACATAATTTCAGCCAGTTTAACATCAAAACCACTTTACCCATACTAAACTCAAAATTTTTGAATTACCCAAATTCATAATAATAACTTTGCCACAACTTCCTTTTTTTTTTTTAAATAATTAATTCATCAGTTCATATATAATTCAACATAAAGGATTTAGCCTATAAGGCTCATCCTTATAATATAAGTAAAATAAAAAGAAAAATAAAAACTTACAAGATTTACACACAAACTTCAAAGATTTTATTTAGTAAGGAGGAGTGTTTACAAGTAGAAAAAGAAAGTGATAAAGAAAAAGCGATATATATATATATATATATATATATATATATATATATATATATATATATATATATATATATATATATATATATATATATAATGTACTGTCAGCTTGTGTGCTGAGTGATGGAAGTGTAGAAATAAGAGTCTAGCAGCATCGAATAGTTTTTATTTTATATAATTATAATTATTATTGTTATTGTTTTGGCTTTTTCCTTTGGCAAATTGGTTCTATGGGTCCAAAAAAAATTTTACTTTGGTGATTTTTGTCCAAAATCTATTTTTTTACAAAATTAGGTATCAAAACAATTTATGTTTGGTGAGATAGGTCCTTCCGTCCAAAATTTTGTCAGTCATCTGTTTACTTAAAATTTGAATTTGGTCAAACAAAAACTAAAGAAGGGTATTTTTGAGATTTTACATTAACCCCCAAACCACCCCTACCCGACCCCTCCCTCCCTCCACCCCCAACCTACCCTACCTACTTCATCTTCCTCCTTCTCCCCTCCCCCGTAACCCACCCCCTGAAATAGACCACCACTGTCCGCCGCCGCCACCGTCACCACTGATACCACCACCACCACGTAAATCTCTCATCAATTCTTGTTTATTCCCCAAAATAGAAAAAATTCGATATAGGCACTTAGCTTTCTAAAGTGGGGGACATAGACCACTGCAGTCACAATCAATCACATCCCCTCTTTTCGATTAAAAAAGCAATAAAAATCGCCAAACAATGCACTAAAAGTGAAATATTTTTTATTATTTTAATCAAAAGCGTGATATGTTGAATGTGATCAAGTGATCTACGCTCACTTTAGTAGCTGAGTCCATGACAGAACTGATCCCCAAAATATCACTCACTTTTTCTCTCTCAAATCTTCCGTACCCAAATCAATCCATGGAAACTCCTAATCCTACCCTACTCTTCAATCCACATTTTCTTATCATTCCAATTCCTTCATCCATTATATCCCTCAACAATCCCCTTTTCTTTTCTTTACCTCAAGAATCCACAACAAAAACCCACTTCATATCCCTACTTCTTAGATTTTTTAATCCTTTCTCCTTTAGCTGTTTCTTCAATTAGTTTTGGTTGAAATTGTGTATAAAAGTTTGAAGCTTTTGGGGCTTGGAATTAGAATTGATGAGAGATTTAGGTGGTGGTGGTGGTATCAGCAGTGACGGTGACTGTGGCGGTGGTGGTCTGTTTCAGGGGGTGGGTTACGGGATAAGGGAGAAGGAGGAAGATGAAGTAGGGTAGGGTAGGGTAGCGTAGGTTAGGGTGGAGGGCGGGGTTGGGTAGGGGTGGTTTGGGGGTTGATGTAAAATCTCAAAAATATCCCTCATTAGTTTTTGTTTGACCAAATTCAAATTTTAAGTAAACGGTTGACTGACGGAATGACCTGTCTCACCAAACATAATTTGTTTTGATACTTAATTTTGTAAAAAAATAAATTTTAGACAAAAATCACCAAAGTAAAATTGTTTTTGCACCCGCAGAGCCAATTTGCCTTTTCCTTCTCAAAATTTCCATAAGATTTCCTCGTTTCTTTTGTTTCTTTTCCAGCAAAAGATTTCTCGTGTTCACCAACACAAGTTGACTCAGTTGGTAAAAATTTGGCACGTCCTTACAAAGGTTAAGTGTTCAATTCCCGCTGCCAACATGAGGACTGTATTGGTGGGTGATCTGTAAGCGACCTATGATCCCTAGGGCCTGCCCTGACCCGTGGTGGTGACCGAAGTCGAACCCACCCAATTTTATTTTATTTTTTACCAAAAAAAAAAAGATTTCTCGTGTTCTATTTGTTTAATTACTCATCGTCCAATTAATTCTATTTTGAATCTATGTTGTTATTCCACAAAAATAAATAAATATTCTTGGGCACTAGAGGTACTCGTGAAGGTTCAAATGTCATCTGAAGGTGGGGAAATGTTTGAATCCAGTTTGAGTTAGAACAGATATAAAAGAGTAAAGTACCTTCTATGAATTTTACAACAAATATATCGAATATTTCATGAAATACTTAGCAGAGAAAGTTTAGACATTTGCATTTCAGATTAAGCCATTAAGGTTTACCATCAAAAGAAACAACCATGTTTTAATAGCCATTTCAATAGAACCTAAGTTGTAGCCAGGGACTTAATTCGAAATTTTTAAAAATACTAGTAGGTATAATAAATTTTATATGTAGTTCGGAATATTTTATAAGTTTTCACCCCCCCCCCCTCCCCCAAGATTATTTTTTTTACCGTTTTTTTATGTAATTCGACATACTGTTGCAGTTTCGCCCCCAACGCCAAATTCCTGACTTCATCCCTAGTTGTAGCCTGAACTCTTGCCAACTCGAATAAGGCCTCAATGGCTAGATATGGAGATTGGTATTTCAAGTGGGGGAAGGAGGGCGGGTTTTTTTCTTTTTTTTTCCTGAAAATTGGAGGGTGGTTTATGATCCAAGCAAAAAGTGCTCTAATCTCAATTAGTATTTGCTGATATAAAGGCTGTTCTAACTGGAGGAAAGTCAAAATGCATCTAGACAACGCTTTAGTAAAGGAACACTCCCTCCATTTCACAATATAAAGCCATTTAGTCCATCTTTTATCTCATCCCAAAAATAGTTTGGCATTTTACAAATTTTAAGGATCATTTTTTTAAAAATATCCCTCACACATAAATTCACTTCTCATTCTCTATTATGTTAGTGGGATTAGTGAAGGATATAATAAGAAAGTATGACTTATTTTCCCGTTTCTTAATCTATGTAAACCTGACCAAAAGGCCTTATATTGTGAAATAGAGACTAATACAAGGAAAACAATACAAGCCCTGGAATTCAATTATAGAGATGATCAAAAGAAGCATTCTGTTAATTTAAAAGTGAAGATCACATTGGAAGAAGAATTCACATAGGCTTATTATGGAACAATAACTGAAACAAGATCACTTATAATCTTTTTTCATAATAGAAAAATGGACAGAGAACCAATAGATAACAGCATGATAATTACCGTTGAAGATGCGGATGATCTGGATAACTTCATCAAGAACACTCTTGCAGTATCCTTTTCTTCTAAGCCCTCTTGAAAGTTTAAACTATGGCATTTTGTTCATCTTTCTGGAGACATCAGCTGAAGCATAAACAGTAACCTCAGTTAGAAGTGATTGAAGATGTTTGGGATTGTCAATATAAAGAACAGGATTTCATGTTAAAGTTCATATTCTCAAGCGAACAACCTTATTATCCTAAGATGGTCTATTTTACTTCTGCGCAGATGCAAAAGGATCCCAGGCGCGATACCTTTGGAAATGAAAATTAACTTCAGAGTAGCATCTTTTACTTCTCTAAAGCTTAACTCCAGATAACACTGAAAGTGAAACTATTGAGTAATGCAGATTTCACACATCTTCAACAGTAAAATACTTTGATGTTATTAGAAGCATATGCTAGAAAATCATTAAGCATAAGATTGGGCCTTCAGTATAGCAATCTTGCAGAAATGTGAATAAGACATTGTAAGTCAATGAAGTTAAATTTACTCACATGGTATGAGGAACAATTGCAAGAATCTAAATCTGATGTGATAATGACTTTGAGATATTCATCTGCTTCTTCCCTCATTCTTCTGGCCGACTCTTCCGCATGTTTTCCGCACCACTGAACTTCAATCGTGTGCAAGGTAGCGATCTCCACAAAAGAAGATGGTACCTCCTCCAGGTGCTTACAGTTTCTCAGTACTAGCTGCTCAAGCTTGGGAATGTTATCACTCGAGGCATTCCATTTTACGATGTTCAACCCGTCCAATTTTAGGAACTTGAGATGATAGAACTCCACATCTGCCATGTCCCATGTTTCTCCATCATATGCACCGGAAAGTAACTTGAGAACCTCAAGGTTTGGCAATCTTTCAATGCTGAATATATGACTCCATGGCAAGCGAAAGTTTGACAGAGTCAATTTTTTCAAACTTAAAGGTAAAATAAATTCAGCAGTATGAAGAACTCTGCCATGGTAAGACATTTTGAGTGATTCAAGCTGAGTTAGAACATCAAAGGTTGGAGAAAGGTTGCAGCTATCTGCACAATCGGCTGAATGTGAAAACATGCATCCAAGTTTTCGTAGATTTGGAAACTTACTCAAAAAATTGTTCGTCTCTTCCCCACAACGAAGGAAGAGGGAGGAAAGTTTAACAAAGCAATTTAGGGCACTGGAATTTCCAAGTTTAGTGTC
This sequence comes from Vinca minor, assembly GCA_026122235.1. NCBI lineage: Eukaryota > Viridiplantae > Streptophyta > Magnoliopsida > Gentianales > Apocynaceae > Vinca > Vinca minor. Next base: position 1,474,328 of record JAOCZM010000235.1, read on the forward strand.
TTGCACATTAATCAAACCAACATCAGTTATATGAAGATGCCTTAACCTTTTTAAGCACCAAATAGTTTCTGGCAAGCTGACCTTACCCTTCAGTCCTATCACAACAAGTGTTTCCAAGTACTGGAGCTTGGCGATTGATGATGGAACAGAGTCTACATCCCCTGAAACTGCTAAATATCTTAAGTGAACCATTAGTTCTATGCCACCAGGAAATGAAGGACCCATATTGATGAACTCCAAGTCTAACACTCTAAGAAATCCAAAGCTATGACAAATGAATGAGATATCATAAGAACTTCTTGCATACTTATCACCGGTAGCAAAGAACAGAAGAGAACGGGCATATGGACCAGAAGGCCTTGACTCAACAAAGTGATATCGTTTTGAATAGAAGCACAGTCGATAATCTTCATATGTTTTGTGATTTGAAGATTCACTGAGATCAGTGTCCACAATGAAATCTAAATCATCAGAAGAAATATCAGATTCATTAGACCTACTGATTACCTGAAAAAAGTTGTCTTGTTTTGCTTTTGATTGACAAAGACTCCGTAGCATGTCATGAACACGACATGTTTTTGTCCCACCTCTGGATCTTGGTCGAGCAAATATTACCAGACTTCGACCAATAAGATCCTTCAAGTAATCCTCTGCAACATCTTCCAGAATCTTCAACTCAGTTTTCTGCACGAACCCTTCCGCAATCCATAATCGTATCAGCTTCCTGACTGGAATTTCTTTGTCCTCCAAAAAGGCTCCAAAATAGAGAAAACATGCTTGCAAATGATCTGGTAAAAGGTTGTAACTCAGTTCCAATATTTCACGGCACTGCTCCTGTGGATCATCTAGAATTCTTGAGCTTAGATTTTCAGCAATTTCCTTCCAAATATTTTGTTGCCTGTCTGTTCTCTTTAGGATACCTGCCATTGTAACAATTGCAAGAGGTAATCCTTTACAACTTTTAGCGACTTCTTTTCCAACCTCAATCAGTTCCTGAGGACAGCATTCTTTATGAAATACCTTCATTTGCAGTAAGGCCCAACTTTCAGCATTAGACAACAGCCGCAGATGATGAGGATCAGTATGAGCTTTTGCTTTCAAAGCCACATGATTGAGACGACTTGTTATCAAAATTCGACTTCCAATTTCATCATCCGGGAAGCATCTTTGTAGGTCATCCCATGCCTCGGTGCTCCACATATCATCCAAGACGATGAGATACTTTTTCTTTGACAAGAGCCGATACAGCTTGAAATCTAAATCTTCATTGGACATTCCAATGATGTTGTCTGTGAGCACAATGATGTGGCTTAAAATTTCCAGCAACAGTTCTCTTTTTCTATAAATTTGAGTAACACAACACCATGCCTGAATGTGAAAGTAATAGGCAACTGTAGGATTGTTGTACACTTTCTTTGCAAGAGTTGTTTTACCAACTCCTGCCATGCCAACAATTGACACAGTGTCGCATTGTAGAGATCCTCGTACAAGTCGGTTAATAATCACTTCCTGCTGATCACCGAGGCTCAGGACAATATCTTCCATTCTTGGAGAGGAATTCTTTGAAAGCAGGTGCTTTGAAATATGGGGCATTTTTTGCATTTTGACATCATAGATCTTTCTCTGCTGGACATTGGCAATTTGCATCTTAGTGTGTCTAATATCCAACAAGAAAAAGTAAAGCCAGATTGAATGATGGCATTCAGATCGATGACCACCCACAATCGAGTCAACAAGATATGCTGCTTTGTATGCAATATCTATAACATTTCCAGCAAGATCTCTCAGTTCTTGAATCTCCCCTTCATGCTCCAGAATATCCCCAAGGAAACATCTAAATAACTCTAGATGCCCCAAAACCTCTTTAATGTGTTGCTTCACAAATGCAAACAAATTGTCCTCGTATGTCAGCAATTCCCTCATTTTGCTCAAGAGAGAATCAAAAAAGCCCAAAGCATTCGTCGTTGGAAAATCAGACTTTGGAACAAGGATATATATCTCTTTGAGCTTTAACATGATGTTATAAATCTCATCTAGCAAATCTTCAGGAAGCATAATGTTCATATTCTCCATTATATCTTCTCCATCATGGGTAAGAAGTGAGTGATAAAAAGATATTACTCTTCTAGTTATGACTTCAATCTTTGCAAGTTCTAGTACTCCGTCCTTTATAATCCACCATTGTTGATCTCTAAAAGAATTTATCAGCAGTTTGAAACTCCTTAGAAAGGCTTCTACTCTATCATTGACAATCAAGATTGAACTTCCGCGTAACTTCCTATCTAAATTGAAATAAAGAATCTTCAGAAGAAGCAAAAGCAGCACAGTTCGTACCATACCTTCAGTAATATGTTTGGCAAGAAAAGATTGATGGAGAGATGGTACCAGCTTGACTACTTCTTTTGTAAGGACTAAGATCTTAGCCACATTTTCTGATTGATTCCCTGGTACTTCTTTGATTTTTTGCAGCCCCTTCTTCAAAGCAAGAATTTGCTTGTTTACAGTGCGCAGAAAGTCGTCTCCGGCAGTTAGTTGCTTAACAATGAGAACCTTCATTTTAATAAGCCAAGCTTTTGCATGCAAGTCGAGCAACTGAGTCCCATCTCCCGGTAAGGGGAAACTGAAAGACCTTTCTGCCTCCGAAATCAGTAGTTGGAGCTCTGGCAAGAAAGTTTGCTCAAGTTCAGCGTCTTTGCCTGTTTTCTTGAGGTCCTTCAAAGTGTTGATTGTCAAGGCCTGCATTTGCATCATAAATTTAACGCTGAGGTCTTCATCATTCAAAACAATTCTCCTTCTACACTCTAGGAATACCCTTTTGAAGAGGAGCAAGTGGTGGAGAAAGCATCTCACCTGCTCTAAAAACCTCGTGTCTAGCTTGGAGGTGTGGTTTCCCATCGGCTTTAGAGATTCCAGTAGCCTGAGTATCTTAGCGAAAGACTCTGGATCCATAAAGAAAATCTTCCTTTCCAGACCCAAAAGAGCACTAATCAAATCCCTATTCATGTTCTGATCAAATCGGCTTGCCCAGAACTGGCAAATCAAAACTGCAGCATGGTTGGCCATATTTTCTATGTGAATTCGGACACCTTGAGCACTGGGAATATCAGGTAAGCGATCAACATAAGATTTGAGGTTTAGGAGGTCTCGTCGGAAGTCTCCGAAAACGGGGACAACTTGGTCAGTGGCATGTTCTTGTCTTACATGTCTCATAAGTGAACATAACGTTGACAGAAACTCTTCGCAGTCATCAAAATGACTCCAGGAGGAGTGAGACAGAAACAACTTCTCGCACCCTGCTCTAATTTCAGCCTTCAAGATATTAATTTTTTCATTGAATTTGGTAAAAATATCTAAGATTTCTGAAGCCCTTTTCTGCAAATTTCTCCTCCTGAAGAACATGGATCGGCGGCCTTCTTCGATTTCTAATAATGTTGTTCCGAAACTTTCAACTGCTTTTCCCTCAACTTGCCTCACAATCTCTTGAATCGTAGCTTCAACTGCGGTAGCCAAAGCCGCAACAAGTAACTTAGCATCACCCCCCTTATGGATACAATCTCTGAACAGCGTTAGAAACATGAACTCAAGTTCAAATACCTTGATCTGATTATCTATTCCTGCAAAGGTATACCAAATCCGATCATGATGACCCAGTTTGTCCCATGGAAGGCGCAGCTTCCGCAGAGTACAAAAAACTCGACTACGAACGGAACTCATTTTCAACTTCTGACCTCAACAATCAATCTTTATTTCACTGGATTTTGCAAGACAGGTAGTATAAGAGCAAGAACAATTCAGAACAAGGGAAAGCTCTAAGAAAATTCCATTTTCCGTGGAAATTGATAATTTTTTTCCATATTAAAATAGGGATGTGCTGTGGTGCCGAATGGAAAAATATTCGGCACCTAAAAAATGGAGGTAGACGAATGAAATATTCTGCGCATGTAATAAAAGTAGCATCGCTATTGCGGGGTTATCGATTTGTTTTTTTTAAAAAATTAATTAAATGGAATGGACGAATGAGAGCTTGCCACGTCACCCAATCAAGTGACTGGTTACCTGTCAAACTGGTCAACACACTTTTGTTTACCAATTTTTTTTAGTATTAGTAATTTTTGTATTTTAAATGGTAAAATTAAAACAAAAAATTGTAAATTTTAATGCATAACTAGTAAATGTTGAATATTACTACTTTATTTTATAATCTTACCATTTTTAATTTGCAACTTACTATTTTTATCATTAATATTCATATTATATAAAATAGTAAATTTACAAAGCAATAATGGTAAATTCCATGAGATAAAGAGTAATATATTTTATAATAATGATAAATGGGGTGAAAATTTAAACTTACTATTTTAAAATAAAATTTATCACTTTAAGTTTTAATATTACCCTTTTTATGACATTTGTAACCAATTGATAAAATGGTAAGTTTACTGACAAATTTGGTAATTTTATGTACCTTGTTTGCAAATTTTGTTAAAAAAATTAGAAACTTTTGTAAAGATTAAAAATCAATATATAAATATTCAAATTCATACAAATCTTACCATTTTAATTTGAATTTTAATATTATGAATTATGAGGTAAAATTTACAAATAATTTGGTCGTTTTTAAAATAAAATTATGAATTTTATGAATTAGTTGGAGTTATTTTTTTTTAAAGTATTATTGTTACAAGATTATTTTTAATATTCATAAATCAAGAATATGAAGAAAAAAAAGAATTAACTTTAAAAGAGAAAAGCATAAAACACTAGCAAAAAATTGCAACGGGTTTCGTTCGACTCAAAAGGTTTCGCCCCAAGTAACAAAAAGTTGCGATGAAGATTTCCGGTGACATAGAAAGTTGATGCAAAAATTGCGATGGAACAAGTGGAATTAATAAACCTTAGTGGGTCATAAAAGCAAAATATAAGGTTATATGGACTAAAACATAATTTCTAAAAATTAGTTCGTGACTTCCGATTTGAGTTATACCCGATATATTTTCTTCTACTCTGTCCAGTGAAAGTGTCCTTCATTTTTATGTCCAACTAAATATTTAAAAACACTAAGTGTGCAAAGTAGGACTTGTTTGCAATATAAATCATGTTTAGGGGATTACTTACTAATTTAAATTTTCTCTTTTAGCCCCTCTAAATATTTCCCCCAATTCTTAATCCCTAATCTATCATTTTCACATTCCTCCTTCCTCCGTCCTTAATCCCGACGCAGCTCCCCCACCAACAACCTCACCGTCGCCCTCTAGTCGCACTCTCCTTCTCCAACGACAACCACCCCTAACATTATGTGGTATAAAATAATTAACACTAAATATTATAACAATGATTAGATTACTTGTTATTATAAAATTAGAACTCGTGTTTGTCATAAGACACAGTACTATAACACATAGACTAATAAAACACATGTTATAAAATGAATATATGCAACAAAAACAATAATCCTCAATATTAAACATTATTTGGTAACATACACTAATTTTGGGTGTTTGTTGGTTATCTTATAATTAAAATATATAGTATTGAAAAATATTTAATCCAAAGTATTATAAATTACTTATGAGTATATTAAACCTTTTATTATTTAGCAAAATTAAAATATTAAACATGTTATTAATTTGTCTAATAAAAAAGAAAAAAATAAATGAAAATGTTGTATAAGAGAATTGAACCAATATCATTCCTATAACTTGTATTCTAGCCAAACAAAGAAATATACAATTTCTTAGGTACATTTTTTCATCCAGTTTGTTAATGGACAAAGTTTTGTTAAATGAATGATGTTATACTACCGTGATTTTGCACCATAGTAAGATTTAGTTCCAAAATGAATTTTATTCCTGGATGCTTTCTGACTTGCCACTGAGAATTCAGAAGACTTCATTTATGGAATGTAAAATTATTGTTGTGTTTTGAAAATGATGTTTTTCAATCTTGGAATGTAAAGTGTTAGGAGTTTGGAAAGAGATTCGGAAAAAAATGGCAGCAAATTTAGTGTTGTTATGTATCTAGGTAGAGTAAGTATAGTAGGTGAAATATAAAAAAATAAAATATATGACAAAATCCGTGAAATATATAAAATAGTAGACTTGTCTTTTTAAAAGGTCAAATTGAGTTCTTATTCATTTTAGACAAATTTTTTTACTCCAAAAGCATTTTCGAATAAAAATATCATAAGCATTTTGGAGAAGAGAAAAAAGAACACCAATTTAGTCATATGATGCGAATGGTATATACAACTTCATCTTTTAATTTTAAATAAAACAATCATAAGTATTTTGGAGAAGATAAAAAAATAAAACCGCAGAGAAGGATGATGTGAAAGGAATAGATTTTCGGACTTTTAATTTTGTTTTTCTAACAAGTGGAACAATGTAATTAGTCCAAACCTATGAATTTTCCATAGTTCAATAATATTTCACATATAATAATTCCAATTAATATATTAGATTAAATAATATAAGATCCAAAGTCTATTTTCAATAATTATTACAAATATGAATCTTTATCATATAAAATACACATAAGTTTTACTATGGATATTTATTTTAAATAATGAATTAATCTCGATTAACTTTTTTTTAGCAGGTTCTTCATTTCTTTTTTAAAGCTAATTCTTTTTTTATTATTATTAATTTAGAAATATTAAATAATATTTTTTAATATTTTTCTCGTTATCGTTAAAAAAGTATTCTTATTCTTATAAAAAGAAAATAATCTTGTAACAATACAACTTAAAAAAAAAAAGTAACTCTAATTAATTTTCATCGAAACTATTAATTTCATTTTAAAAAATTACCAAAGTATGTGGAAAATCTACCAATTTACAGAATAGTAAAATTCAACCTAAAATGGTAAGATTTGTTCGAGTTTGAGTATTTATATAGTGATATTTATTCTTTACAAAAGTTACTAATTGTTTATCAAAGGTTACAAACAATGTAAATAAAATTACCGAATTTGTTACTAAACTTACCATTTTATCATTTTATTAAAACAGAGATAAAATGGTAAAATTATAATTTAATTTGATATATTTTATTTTAAAATAGTAAGTTTTATGTTTCACCACATTTACCATTTTTATAAAATACATTACTATTTTTGTCCTTAAATTCACCATTGTTGTTTCTAAATTTACTATTTTATAGAATATAAATATTATTCATGATAAAAATAGTAACTTTCAAAGTAAAAATGGTAAGATTATAAAATAAAGTAGTAATGTTCAACATTTACTAGTTATGCATTAAAATTTACAATTTTTTGTTTTAATTTTACCATTAAAAATACAAAAATTACTAATACTAAAAAAAATTGGTAAACAAAAGTGTGTTGACCAGTTTGACTGGTAACCGGTCACTTGACTGGGTGACGTGGCAAGCTCTCATTTGTCCATTCCATTTAATTAATTTTTTTATTAAAAAAAAATCGGATAACCTGCAATAGCAGGTTACTTTATTACATGTGGCAATATTTCATTCGTTTACCTCCATTCTTTAGGTGCCGAATATTTTTCCATTCGGCACCACAGCACTTTCCATTAAAATATACTCCCATTTAGACTTTCTGTACATATTTATTATTTTCGACTTGATGCCATTTTAATATCACTTTAATTTAAATCATAATATTAAATATATAGTCTCCTTGCATCAAATGGAAATCTAATGGATGAAGAAATTTGAGTATGTTGAAATGAAATTCAAGTCACCGTCCTCAAGAATAAGAATAATTTTGAATAGAAATTTAAAATATAAGATAAAAAACTATAGTATACTAGGCCTCCATAAAAGTTTATTCCTAAGGCCCAAAATCGCTAGACACGACCTTGTATTTCTCCGAATAAGAGTCTGATTGTCTGAATCTTCCTAAATAAGAGTTAAATTCTGCACGCGCTGCCATTAGTCGAGTTCGGATTAGTCTCTAAACCCTCAGGTAACCAAAATAAGTCATTTCTTCATGAATTGAACAAAGATTTCAATCTTGTTATTTAGCAAAAAAAAAAAACAAAGATTTCAATCTCAAGCAGGGATAAGACTGGCTGCATCTATTGGTACAACGTTACCCAATAAAAACTACTGTAAACCAAGAATTTTTACTACGCTTTAGCAACAAATGATGAACCCTACCACTAATTCGACTATCAAACTCGAACTTTTCTCAAAAAAAAATCTGGAGAAAATACTAGCTTAGATACATACCTGAGCTTGGAAATCGTTTCAAATTTCCAAGTTGATTTGTTAACAGATGAAACCAAAATTGGAGCTTCAATATCGCAGGAATAAGAAATGAGGTTCGGAAAGCAATAATAAAAAGCTTCACCGAAGATGATGGTTCTTTGCAGAAAAAAGATACAAGTACAGCTTTGAGAAAGAACGACCCGGTCAAGGGTCAACTCCCTTGACCCCTTAGTCGGAGCAAGACCAAAGAAACTGACTAATTTGAGGAAAATTCTGATATAGACCTGTGCTATATGTGAGGTTGTGGACCACTTGATCCACAATCAACCACATCACCTCTTTTGATTAAAAATAAATAAAAAATTCTCATAAGACCCCACCTGTTTTTATTATTTTAATCAAAAGCGTGATGATGTATGAATGTGACTAAAGTGGTCACATGTGCAAAATGGTAGTGCAGTCCATATCAGAATTGTTCTAATTTGAGGTGTGAGACTTAAATTTCAAATTTTTTGATATTTGAAATGTTCAGTAAATGTTTAGATTGCCTATGTTTTTACATATAAATTCGTACATTGCTTGTTGGTTAGTAGTATGGGCGCGGTGATCCGGTGTTGAACTCAGGATCTCTCGATCGTGACGGCAAATTTTGTCTGTTACTTCAAATATTCGTTTTACATTGGACTAGTCATACACGATAGGCAAAAAGGTCTTCCCAATCAATTGTACCTAGCAAATATATAAACCTTTCAAATGAGCACATTTTAAAATAAACTTTTTAGTGAGAGTACATTTTTTTTAAAAAAAAAGGTTATTGCCCTGCTAAAAAATTTAAAGACATGAAAACTGAAAATGACTGTTAATATTAAAAGAATAATGTAATAGAACTCCATAAAATTATAATACTAGAAATACCACTTATCCCTTCATTCATTAATTTATTCTTGGTAAACAACATTCTTATATATTACTTGAGCAAAAACAGGCACAGTAGCAGTATTCTGGCCATCCAAAGTATCATTACATACCATCCTACTAAAAGAAACCACACAGGTATCCCCTGCCACTAATTGGCTAATAAAATGGGGAATAACATCAAAAATAAAAAGATCAGCAGAAGCCGAAAGCACTCCAAATTTAGCCAATCCATCAGCGCACGCATTCGCTTCTCTATAGATGTGATTGAGGCTACTCTTCGGTATCCTCTTGAGCAATTCCCTGCAATCAGTAATAAGAATAGACAAGGGATGAACATCAATATCAGCTTTAAGTAAAAGATTAACAACAACTTGAGCATCAACTTCTACCGCCAACTTCTCAATTTTAAGATTAATAGCTAATTTAAGGTCAGCTTTCAACGCCCATAACTCAGTCATTGTATTAGAGCAGTTACCCAAATTCCTCGCAAAACCCAAAATCCATTGACCATAACTATCTCTAATTAGTCCCCCACCCCTCATCTGCCCGGATTATCAAAGGAGTTCAATTTTTTCCAGTCACTATGAGGCCGCTTCCAAGAAATCCTGACAGTATGCTTATTTCTTCCATTGCTCGCCATATTCCCCAAAGCTGAGAACTCAGTCGCCATTCTCACTGTATCCTTCATGGGTTCTGACTCCGGTTTGGTTGGTTGAAACAAAGCTTGGTTCCTATTTTTCCACAAGGTCCAACACCCATAAGCAAACAAAGATCCCAAGGAACATTATAAAAAGGGGAAGCATTTGTATCACAACACCCCTTTTCAATCCAATCTGAAAATTCCGGATTACCAAGCACATAATGGCTCATGTACCAATCCATATTAACCCACAGCTGTTTTACTTTTGGACATCTCCTCAAAACATGTTCAATTGTTTCTTCCTCTAGATTACACCTTTGACAGATCGACAAGTCAACAATATGTCTCTTGAATAATTGTTCACGAGTCGCCGCTCTATCATGATTAGAAGTCCAAAGAAAGAGTTTGATTCTTTGGTTGCATGCCACTTTCCAAATTCATTTCCATTTTTTTGAAGCTATGATTTCTTCCTCATTGTCCTTATGAATAATATCATGCACGGAACTAGAGCTGAATTTACCATTTGATGTACCTCTCCAACGCCTACGGTCAGTAGCATCCCCCTCTCAATCCTTGGAATACCTCTAATGCAATTAATTAATTGATCTGGGAGAACAAAGGACAGTTTGTTGACATTCCAAGTACCATTTGGTCCAAAAATTTCTTACAGCTTTAACTTATCTTCATCTTTGTTAAATGGTCCTTGGATAAAAAATCTCAAAGGGCAAGTACCTATCCAATCATCCTCCCAGATCCTAATAACATTACCATTCCCCGGAATCCAACGGTTTCTTAAGATCTACTTGAACGCAAACTCTGGCATACCTCCCTCGTTCAGTGTTAGAAGTTTTGGCATCAACTTTTAGGAGAGTGCCCAGTTGCTCTCCTACCTTGGTAAGAATAAGTCTATCATAAAAGTCTACCGGTAAGGAAGGTAACCTCACCCAAATTGCCGTTGTTGTAGGACTGTCAGTATATGGGTTAAATTCAAGTTGCCACAGTCTCATGGTGAGGTATTGTCCATTCAAGAACCATGGGCCTCCTGCAATGACTCTCACAAAATCTTCTTGAATTCCAAACTTGGCTATAAACAAATTGTTACCAAGATCAATAAGTCTTAGGTGTCCTGCAGGCTTCCACAATTGTCGGGCCTTAAAATCAATGTAGTTATAGTTCAATGCCTTCCCATGTGGTTTTATAATGATGGAATGAATCCACGGTGTACGACATCTTAGTTTATCCCCTTTGGATAGTGTGACAGTCGGCAATTTGTCCGTCTCTGTATCAGAATCTAAGTTTTCTTCTAAGTGTTGAACTAAGAAGTTCCTCTGAACATCCTTTGCACAAAGTCTGTGAGTTTGTGTTAATTTGTCTTTGTAGGAACTAACATGTTCGTTACCTTCTTCTTCTAACTGCATATCTGTCCCTTTTAATTTTTTTGTACCTCGTTGAAGATGATCTTCTCCTTCAACCGATCTAACTTCCTTGTTGTTTTCTTCTTGCAGGTTGCCTTCGCTCGCTTCTTTAGAGAGAGAAGTTGCCATTGATTTTCTTCTTCTCACAAAATGCACATAGAAAAGCCATTAATTTATTCTTTGAAGAAGACAAAATGGATGATAATAACAAAGAGAGAGAAAGGAAGGAACTTTTTTTCCCTTGGAAAAGAACATGATAAAGGTATTTTAGAAAATTCGCAATGATTTACCCGCCACCAAAAGTTTCACTCGACTTTTGAAAAACTTACCCACATGGGAAATTTAAAAAAAAAAAAAAAAAATCGAAGCACTTGATCCACCAAATAATTTAGAAATAAATCAAGATTCAGAACTCACTGAGTGTTCAGATACATCCAGGGTTTTTACTATTTAACTGAAAATAATTCATGTACATAATGGTTTTAGATTCGGATTCATCCCAAACTGAAGCAAAAAATTTAACCCGTTTATAATAAACAATTCAACGTTTTATATGACCCCAAGAGAGTTCCACCCCGGAAAAAAACAACCCTTTTGTTATGCATATACCAAAAAGCCTAGCATTTCATCAGGTGAGGAAGACCAGCACAAAAAGGATAATAAACAAAACTAATAGGAACACAATCATCATAATTTGACCCTTCACTCCAGCTTTCTTCATTACCATGGCAACCTTTTTCTGCAGAAAAAAAAATGAAATTTAAAATTAAGTTGATAGGATAAAAACACACGCGATAATACTATTAGATAGAGACTCAGGTCGGCCATTACATTCCAATCATATTCAAAATCAGATCTAATCTGACAAAAGAGATGTTACTGATAATTGAAACTTGCATTTGATAATAGCTGGTAGTCACCTGAACAAAATCAAGACGGTTGGATGTGCTCTCCATCTCGTTACCCAATTCATCTATAATCTTATCCTGCACCACCATCAAATCAGATTTAGATTTTTGCCGAAATAGTAAGTGGTTAATACAAATATTCAGTTAGGATGAATATTGATTTTAACTTCTTTTTTTCCCTCTTCCTTTTCTGGGGGTTGGGGAAGAGGGAGAGTTACAAAAGAATAGATCTTCGGGGTGTTTTTTTTTTTTTTTAATTGCAAAGTTTGACCTCTAGTCTTCTGAACTACAATTCAGGCACTCAACTGGATAGCCTATTAATTAGTCTCCAGTTCTAAATGACAAAAGACAAAGAACATGCTTTTCGTAAGGTTAGAAGAAGAGTTACATGTGCAAGAAGTTCTTCGTGTATAGTAAGGCCGACACCTCCTATTCTTTCTACACTAGCACTCAGCTCATCCAACTCGTCATCTTGTTGCCTGCAGAAATGAAAAGAACTGGATGAGAATGAACTCAAGTTGTAAAAGATGCAAGTAAAATTCAAGACCTAAACCCGACACTATCATAATTTTGAATGCCCTCTTGCAGTTTAGACCCAACAGCATAATAATCATATTCCAATTCAAAACCTCAGATTTCCAAATGGGAAGCAAACTCTTCACATATAGATACTGATACTAAAAATCAACATGACTTCGAAGTTGGCAATGGTAGGAATATGATAATCCACCTAAACTTTGCTTAGATATGCGTTCTTGTGATCACTGGCAGACTTCTTGTGCAATTTAATATTAATAAACCATTACAACAACAACAATAATATAATTCATTAAGTCCCCCATAATTGAGGGTATGGGCGGGGATGGAAGGGAGACAGACCTAACATTTGCCAATAAAATATCACTGAAATAGATGGATTGGAGACTAACCTAACATTTGGCAATGAGTGCACAAAGTGGTTGCTCACATAATATTTAATAAACCATTAATTCCACGATAAAATCATTTGACTCCACCTATTGTGCATAAATATCAAAAGATTGCCAAGTCGAGAAAATCTTTTAAGGCAAATGTAGAAGGGGAATAAAAGTACACTTGTGAAAAGAAAAAAAAAAAGCAAGGATCCTTAATTTTCTGAAGAAAAAAAAAGCAGCAGTGGAAAAAGAAATTAGACTAAATAATTCAAAGGACCTTGATAGGCTACTAGAATTATTGGCTAAAAGATTGACTAAAATAGTATCTTTGGACCGTTTTGCCCTTATATTTGGGTGAATCTCTTATACCAGCAAGGGGTGAGATAGTCATTTAACACCCTCAATTTGGGGGTTTAGGGTTTCTATCCCAAAAAATTTAGGAGTAAATCATTTTCCTAATTCAAATTGAGAGACCTTTTCAACAAGGAAGTTGGAAAAGAAGAGTCTCATTTTCATAGATCAAGCTCTTAAGCTTAAAGAGCAGTGTTGTAAAAATCAGTCTAGTCCCGTACACGAGTCAGAGTAACATAGCACCTAACTGACTAATCGGGGTAAAAAATCGGTTGACCAACTTAATCGGTCAAAGTCGATCAAAAATCGGTCAAAGTCTGTCAAAATCGGCCAAAATCGGTCAAATTGATTATTTTTGTACTTGAACTTGTTATTACTTATTATGGTAATGAATTTAATTATTATGGATGTACTTTGTGTACTTTGATTTGACTAGTATTTGATTGTTAATTTTGTATGAAATTTTGTTTGACTAGTATAATATATAGTATAAGGGAATTTTAAAAAATCCCTTATAATTTAGGTAAGCCGACTAGTCGCTAGTCGCCAGTCTGGCGACTGACTAGCGACTTTTGCAACATTGTTAAAGAGCATGTCAAAAGAGAGATAGTACTAGGATAAGTTTTAAGTTGGGTAAGAGAACTAAAAAAGATCAGAAATTGGCGAAGAAAAGAAAGAGGTGATCTCCAATCCAATAAAAAAAATTATTTAGTAGAATAAAGTAATGCAGAGCGAGGGAGAGAGACTTCACTTTATGAGAAGTTGCTGTCTGTCAGACTCTGATGATATGAGATCATCATTATCTTGTGCTGAGTATTGGTTGTATCTGTCTGTCTGATGAGGATTAGGTAGTCTCATGAGTTCTCTTCGCATTCCATCAACACTTGAAGTGCTTAAACCATTAGACGACTTCCCAGATACTACACCTTTCTTCACATTGCGCACCTATTCGCAATTGAAATCTTTACTTATCCAGTATTTTACCAAAGTACAACTCCCAATGTTAACAGACACACAAAGAGACTTGGCGGAAAAAAAAAAAAAAAGACACAGAGAGGCAATAGGTGATATGATCAATCAATTGAAGAATCATTCCATATAAATTAAGAAAATGTAAACTGATACCTGAGTACGAGCATTACTAGTCCATCTTCTTCGCTTCTCAAGTTCTGCTTCGTTGATGCCATAAAAGCTAGGATCTCTTGCTGCTACATCAATTGTCTTGTCCAATTCATCCACCTTCCTACCAGAAAATAGATATTCAGTATTTTTTTTTTTTTTTTTGCTAAATAAAAGAGATTCAGTACTAACAAAATAGGAAGTGGGTTGTGATGACTTTGAGGAGCAAATTGACATGTCAATAAGATCACAACCATGATAAAGATGAAAGGCAATAAAGAGAGAAAGAAAGAAGTTACTATACTTGTCCCGGAAATATTTTCCATTACCCAAAAATGTATAGAACAGAGATCACCAACAGAAAAATTATAAAATATGCGAATACAGCTATTTGAATTACCAATACAAGACAAAGAATGAGATTTTGATTATGCCATTGCCCATATCAAGACATTCAACAGGTTGGAAATGTATACCTGCCACTCAATGCTTTCGCAACCAGCAAGAAGCTCCTTAGTCAGATGTACTTGCTGTCCACTATCTGGAGGAATGCGCTCCCATTGATGAAAGGTAGATAGCAATTTGTTGATCTGAACAAACAAGTAACTCATGAACAACATATTTACAACCAGAACACAAATACATGATAGGCCAAAAGAGAAACTTTTAATGGCTATAAATGCCTATTTATAGATCAACATCAACACAAATGTACAAATAATTTGATGCCCTATGAACTGGATGGGAGGGCAAATAAGTAGTTTGCAGCTCCATATAAGGTCTGTTAAATGTATATACCACACACGTGACGGCTCATGATGTCTAGTTACAAAGAAAAGTGAGTAAGATCCCACAATAAAAGTATGCGCACTGTTGAATTTCTAAAACCTTTTCGGGAAAAAGTTCAATTGAATTCCCACCCTTAATTCATTTCACATTGAACTCGTAGATATTGAACTAGAAAAAAAAATCAAAAATAAAAAAATAAACAGCTACTAGGTAGAAAATGAGGGGATTGCAAATATGATCAATTGGTCAAACAACATTTACATCAAAATGTTATCAAACTATGAAGAGTAGTCCAATAGGTATTAATAGGGTCAAATTCCTCTCTAATGGCAGACACTGAAGCCAAATCTATTTCTATATTTCTTCTACACACTCACAAAAAAGAAAAGAAAATTCAAATTGTAAGCCATAGGAAAACCGGTCTGTATCCTCGGTAACACTCTATGTACCATTCCATGTAACACTCCAATTATAAAAGCTTGTATTTATATACCCTAAATTAAAAAACCAAAAACCCAAAACTTAAAAAACATCAACAATACTATAATTAGGATTAGGATTTAGGAGTGTTACATACAGAAAGTGCTACCGAGCTGAACAACCAACATTACAGATTACTTATAACACAAATTCATATAAAGGTAAATTGCAAACAAAGAACGTATGGTTGGAGAAATTTATCAGTTCCTACAAAAGAAAAATCATTTACTTCAAATTGATCTGAAAAATATAAGGAAAATCATGAAAATAAACAAACTCACAGATTCTTGGATCTCTTCTTTGACAATGTAGAAAGGGTCTTGCGCTGAAGATGACATCTTTATTCTTCGAATCCGAAACTATATCTCCTTTATATAATTATTATTTTCCCTATTAAAAAAAAATAAATATATTTATAGAAATTCTAATTAAAACCCACAATTCTAATCATCAAATTAAAATACAGAAAAGTCCGATCACACAGCAAGAAATGAGATGGATATGAGAAAATTGAGAAACTAAACAAGAAAAGTAATTACAGATTGAGTTGAAAAACGTACCTATAGAATAGAAGAGCTCACTTCAAATCTTACCAAACAAGAACGGGAATTTCTTGCTGTGCTCGGGTTTTTTTGTGTGGGAGGAGGAAACCGTTGGTTATTCTCGTTCTTACTTGGAAAAAAAAGAAAAGAAAAAAAAAGTAGCTTCGGTTGGGCCTAAAGACAGGGCCCAAATGCACGGCCTTCTGACTGGGATTGTGCCATTACAATTTACATATACATTTTTTCTAACGAATAATATATATTTTATTTTATCTGAGTTAGATTGTACACGTAGGGATGATAATTTGACCCGTGATCTATTGACCCGCCCTTCCCCATCACCTTTTGGGGCAGACCCGCCCCGCCCCGTGAACGGGGCAGATCGGGCCTGCATTTCGTGCCCGCCCCGCCTCGCCACAACTAGAATAATGTGAACATCAGAACCTCAAAATTAATATTAGTCATGACTATAGCATTAAATTCTTCGTCAACCTGACATTGAATAAAGAACACATAAATTATTTTGATGGTGGATGGAAGTGCATTTGAGTTTTGTTAATAGTGCACAAACACTTAGTATGTACATAACATTGTCATTTAGTAAGAACATCTCAAAAGACTTGATATGCCAAAATCATACAATTAATTCTTCCTGAAGAATATAAATATCAATGACTTAGTGATTACTAATTTTTGAAAGCGTTATGGAAAGATAACATATATCCATATATAATAGTTTGCATTTATTTTACTTTTTTAGTAACTCTAGTATTTTGATGAAATAAGTTATCCCACATTAGAGAAGGGAAAAAGCAAGAAATGATGTGGGAATATAATTTTTAAGCATTTTAATTCATGTAGAAGCTCTAACGGCCTTGGAGTTCAGTAGAGAAAATTTGTAAAGTGTTGTAAATTAATTGGTTAATATTTTGCTAACACCAGAAGAGTTGCAAATTTAATATTTATAATATAGAAACTCTTATTTTTCAAAAGAAAAAATTGTATACATGAAGAGTTCAATGCACACTCAATGGGTAATTGATCTCTTTCTTTCGATAATAAAAATCCTTGGATTAAAGATGATTAAATCATCAAAATATGTTTCTCGAAGAGTTTAGAAAAAAGCAAGTAATGTTGAAAGTTTTGGAAAAACTAAGTATTTACAAATTGAAACATCTAAAAGATGTAATTTGTTTATCGACACAAAAAATGTTTATATGGACATTAGCACATTTGAAGTCTTTAGTCTAAATGTTCTATGTTGAGAATTATTTCACGAAGAACTCTTAGGTACTAAAGTACGAATGAAATGTTTTTGGTCTTCTTAAAAAAAACTTTGAAAAATTAGTATTAAAACTTATCATTTATTATATCCTGGAAGTATTTCTGGAAAATCATCTCTAGTTGAGTTGGATGAAAATGATATTAAAGGAGATAAAAAAACAAGAAATATTTCACCAGGTTTTCTTTTATATGAAAGTGAAATTAATGTGCTACATGGTTGATTCTATGAAAATCTAGAACAGTTATTCACTAAGATTATACCAATTACAATTTTTAAGGTTGATCTTGAAGATCCTATATGCATTGTTTCAATGTTGCTAACATTGGAAGTAAATTTAACATAATAACAATGTACTCTTTTTCCTTGACTAGACGTATTTTATTCCCACTGAGTTTTTCTAGTAATGTTTTAACGAGGCATATTCTTCATGTTATCGACATCCAAGTGGAAATGTTGACACCGATATTCAATACATTCGCTCAAAATGTTAATGTGGAAGATTTATTTATCAAAGCGTTGCCAACATCAACATTCAGAAAGTTGATACATCAAATTCGAATGCGTCGGCTCAAAGACATTTGATGATCAGGAAGAGTAGCTGTACTATTTTTCCTTCGTTCAGGTTTTGTCCCACTAGGTTTTCTTGACAAGGTTTTAACAAGACAACAATTAATACACCAACATCTGAAATACCCTTTGAGGGTATAGAACCTAAGAGGAGGGTGAATTAGGTTTTTAAAAACTTTTTAAGCTTTTCTAAAACTTCTTTTGCCATAGTGTTCACCTAAACAACAAGTATGTTGTTTAGAGCATATAAGGTGATTCAATTATGTTCAAGGCAACTTAGATGACTTAAGTGAAACAATTGTATAAAGCTAGGAAACATGTGATAGTTTCTATCCTAAGCACATATGTTCATATAATCAAATTGGCAAGTTATAGCTAGTATATGAACAATGAATTAAAGGAGTAGGGATAGAAAAAACTAACACAAGGATTTATAGTGGTTCGATTCACAAAGAATCTACATCCACTACCTTAGGTCAATCCCCAAGGATTTCAACATCCACTAATGGATACCCCTTTGCAACAAATGCAAGGTGAGTTCTACCTTTTACAATTGCCCCAACAAATGAGGACTTTTGCTTCACAAAGAAGACTTCACTCACAAAGAGTGTTTTGCCTCACAAAGAGAACTTGTGCCTACTCCTAGGACTTTTTGCTTCACTAAGAAGTCTCCACTCACAAAGAGTGTTTGCCTTACAAAGAGGTCTTGTGCCTACTCTTAGGACTTATAAACACTCACCAAGAGTGAAGCTCTCTAAGAGCTTTTTGCTAGCTTACAAAGAACTAGTTCTCACAAATGAGAAAGTTGGGTAACCTATCTCTTTCTAAGAAGATTTACAATTTAGCTCACTACAAAGAATTTTCTCTTGGAATGGATTTACAATTTAAGCTCTAATCACTCTTTGAGAATAGAAGGCTAGATGAAGTTTAAGCTCAACATAAAATGCTTTAAATGATTTGGAATTTTAAGCACCAAAGTGTTTGCCTGTACATAGAAAGTGTATATGCCTATGCCCTCTTATGGCTTGATTAGTTATGAAAAATTCAGCTTTGAAAGCTATTTATAGGGATAGAATATACAAACTTTGTTGGTCACAACGGCTATAATTTTGGCCTTGAATTGACAGCTCTGGTCGACATCTATTAGACAGTAGGTCGACCGAAGTGCCTTAAAACAAAGGTTAAAGGCCCTCTGTCCATATCCGGTCGACCTCAATTCAGTGGTCAAGTCTACCGAAGCAAAGCTCGGTCGACCTACCTAATATCTCGGTCGTCCGGATAGAATATAGCCGTTGGAGAATTGGACCATTCAAAACTCAGATAAGGACAAAAACACATTGGTCGACCGCAACAACATTGTCGGTCGGCCGGACAGCTTTGGTCTACCGAGGCAAAGCCTAGTTCGACCGAAGAACTATCCCAAAGTGGTTTTACACTTAGTTAAGTTTCTAATGTTCTCATGCACATGCCTAAGTGCTTTTTAAAGATATAGAACACATTGACCAACTAGTTTTCAAAAACCTTTTCAAATAATGAACAATGTAAAACATGAAGTTTTGGAAACATGCATTGTTGAACTTTAAACAATCTTATATCTTAGTATTCTCAAAGGTAAGATTAGTCACAAAGGATTATCTATAAGCTTAGACTAATCTTCTTAAGGTCTTCAAGTTGGTTTTTCTTGGAGCTTGGACTTGAAGCCTTTGATCAACATCTTCTTGAGTGTTGAAGTCCTTTGCATTTTTGATGTATTGTATTGGACTTTACACTTCTTCTAGTCAATGAATCTACCACTTGATTCTTACTTGATGTATTGAGTAGCTCTTGACATGTTGATATTCCTTCTTCATTGACTTTGCAAGTACTTCCATAATATGTTGATTGACTTCATGATTGTGCTATGAAATCTTGTAAAATGTAGTTTCCTTTGTGTGTATGATCATACCTTTAGTTGTACACAAGAAGCTAACTTACCATTTTCATCAATGTTGGTGTGAGTGCTAAGGATCCTATCATTAAGAACATGCTCACACAAACATTAGAACTATCAATGATTTGTTATCATCAAAACAAGATTGTTCACTTTGCCCTTCGGGCTAACAACATCAATTGTACTCATTTTCTTAGTTTGGTTTAGTTTTTCCCAAACAAGTTTTTTATGATGGAATTGTTGTATAGATTAGTCATTTAAGGGGAAGTGTTGTATTTATATATAGTGAATGACTCTTCTAGAAACACTAGAAGACCTAGAGGCCCATTAAGCCCAAGGGCATGACCTCTATAAAAGATGGGTTTGGTTCACATCATAATGGATAAAGAACCCGTCTATGATAGTTCCATACTTCTCTTTGATCTCTCTAAACCTATCCTCTCATCTGTCCTTCTTAATATTATAACAATTTCTCTTTTTCTTTTTCTTTTTTCCATATGCTTCTGAATGACATTTCTTATTAAGCAACGAGAATGCATAAATAGTAAAGTATGTTTTTTAAAATTTTTGTTTTTAAATTTATTTTTAATCTACACTAATTCGAGTACGGTCAATATGCATTAGTGAAGTATATCTACTTCCAAGAAGATGCAATACAACTAAGGAACTTAAAGTGATTATGAGTTTTCATAAAAAGAAAAAATTGATTATCTGTCATCAAAAAAAATATTATCAAGTTAAAGTACATAGTAATACATTGTCAAAATGAAAAATTATTATATTTTAAAATTTTAATCGGATAAGTTAAGAAAATTATTTTTGAAATTGTAAAAGTCCCTTTATTATTTATCGTACTAGCTAGTATCTTGATGTGGGAACATACTCTTCATCTGATCTTGCTGAAAATTTCGCAATAGAGTTAAACTCGTACCTAGGATAGGATGAAAAGTAGCAATATTAGTCAAATCAGAGCCTTTTGGAGAGACAAGACTAATAGAAATGAGAGGCTCGATGCATGAACTGTGTTATCTATTAAGGAATACTTGGTTTTCAAGGGTTAGTGAAAATCAAAGAGAACATTTCATTTGATGGTCAGAGGCGAATTGAAAGATAAGCAGTAGTAATTCTAAAGATCCTCGGAAAAAAATAGAGAGGTCTCAAACTTGAATTTACCCAATTGCCCCCCTCCCAAAAAAACTAGAATTTACCCAAAAACCAAGCTACAAAGGGAAGATATTTTGGGAAACAGCGTCGTTTCGCGGACATATGAATCGCTTGGTGGAAACAGCGTCGTTTCACAGCCCTTCCGACGATCTCTCGTACAGAATTCCGCTCACCCTCTCCTCCATCTCCGTCAGGTCACTGCCTGCTTACTACTATTCACACATTTGATTCCTTTCCCAAATCCTTTAATATTTTTTTTTTTGTAATTCTGTAAATTATTTTTTGTTTTTGCCATTAAATTGCATTATTTTTCTAAAAAAGTAATAAATTTCCAATTTTTACTAGTTTGATTATCTGAGTTTCCAGTTTTGCCCCTTCCCTCCGGTCTACGGTTCGCCGCCGACGAGTTTTTACGTCACAGGTTTGTATCTATTATTCACCTCGGCAGTGTTTGGATGAAAGTAATTTTTTTCTAGGTTTTGCTATTTTAACTTGAAAATGTTTCTGTTGCTTCTGATTTCAATGCTGAATTTTGATTAAAAAAGGTTGTTGTTTCAAAATTTTGGATGAGCTTCTAAGAATTTAAGGAACAGAAGATTTAATGGAAGTATCATTTGTTAATATGGGAGCCTTAAAATGGGAAAGCAAGTTTATTTAAGTGATAACTTTGTTGAACGCAAACGAATACATAGGTGCAAATACAATTCGGGTGTTGGGGGGGGCTTTGATTCATATTGAAGTTATGGCTTTTTAGAGGAAAATCCAATAGGAAACCTTGTTTAGAGGCCAATTTAGCAATCCCTAGGTTCTTAATGAAGAACACAGAGCCGAAGGCTATTTCATATTAATGTGCTGGAAAACTGAATTTTATAGAGATCTATTCCTAGTATAAGGATTCTTGTTCCTTATGAAAGTAGCAATTATGGTAACTAAATTATGCTAGGATTCTAAATTATAAAACAGTAACTTCCTAAAAGGACTTGGCACTAAACTGTCCTGCATCAAAATATGCTGTAAAATGTGATTCGATACTTTTTGGTTTGGTCCATTTAGTCAATGCTTGTGTTTTGCCAGTTTTCTGATTCTCTGAATTACTAATCTTTCTGGCAAGTGTAGGACTTCTTCAGATCTTTCCGGAGTGTTTCTTATAGTTTATATGAGTGTAGTGGCCCTCCTTATTGTGACGAGTCCAGAGGGTTTTCAATTTTATTTACCTGAAAGAATTTTGGAAGTACTACTCCATGCTGGCTCTTGACTGATAGATTTCAGAGTAGTTTTTCTATTGTGTACTTTTATTTCTTGCATACTTGTTCTTTTGTGTAATTTGTTTGTCTAGAAGTTTTTGTTTTAATTCCTGAAGTTTGTAGAAGCAATTGAATTTTAAGCTTCTACTATTTTTGCTCTCTTTTAGTAATTTGAATTAATACTTGCATTTATTTATTTCCAAATGCAGATACGTACTTTAAGTCAAGTACTTTCTTCTAAATTCTGCTTTTGATGATTGCTCGTGCTGCAATATGGGCAGATGTAAGTAGGAGTATAATGGACTTCAATGCTGGCAACCCTGGTCCCATTGATGAGTCTGTCCTGTATGATCAAGATAAGCACGTTTCAGCTGCAGTTTGGGATGGGCAGGTACTCCCCAGGATAGAATATTTGTTCCCCCATCTTTTCTGTATTTATTTCTGTTCTTAATATCATTAACAACCATGTCTGGGATATGTTACACAGGAGCGTGGTGCACTTAGGTGCCATGAACACACTTCAAAGCTTGATCGTTGGGTGCTCACAGATAAGCAGATTGAATTGGTGAAAAAGGCTGGATTTGGATACTTAAGATTGATTCCAGCAATTAGTTTGGACAACCCTCTTATATCGGCGCTTGTTGAGAGATGGAGAAGAGAAACAAACACCTTTCATTTCACAATAGGAGAAATGACGGGGACTCTTGAAGATGTTGCATACTTACTAGGACTACCCATTGATGGTGAGCCAGTTATTGGTGTCACATACACCACATGCGATGCAGTATGCATCAAATATTTGGGGAAAGCCCCAGATTCTGGGTACACAAGTGGTGGAATGGTAAAGCTTAGTTGGTTGAAGGAAAACTTCTCAGAATGTCCCGAGGATGGTTCTGTTGAAGATATTGAGCATTATACACGTGCTTATCTTCTTTATCTTGTTGGTAGCACAATTTTTTCGACTACCACTGGTAATAAAGTCCCTGTAATGTACCTTCCATTGTTTGAAAATTTTGAAGAAGCTGGGAGATATGCTTGGGGTTCAGCAGCATTGTCTTTCTTGTACAGAGCCCTTGGTAATGCCTCTCTAAAATCTCAAAGCACGATAAGTGGCTGTTTAACTCTGCTACAGGTGAGCCTATGCGGACTGGCTATGTTTCTTTTATTGACTTTGAGTAGCTAGTTATTACTAAATAAAAAACCTTGAGATCAAGGAAGTTTTACTTCTTTTCGGTTACTGAATTGATGTCACATATTCCTTTGCAAAGATTTATTTGATAATTTTACCAATTATTTGTAGTGTTGGAGCTATTATCACCTGAATGTTGGTCGACCAAGACTTAAACATGATCCGATTCATGAATGTTTCCCATTTGTTCTTCGTTGGAAAGGGAAGCAAAGCGGTCCGACCTCAAATCGCGATGTAGCCTTCTACCGTAAAGCATTGGATACCCTCAAGCCCTCTGATGTATGTTTGCTATACATTGAATTTTCACTCATTTGAGGATTTCTACATTTTCATATTCTTGTTTCTCGAGAAATGTAATTTATCCTCTCTTTATGTTCAGGTTGACTGGTGTCCTTACGCAAATATTAGTCATACTATTATACCAACAAATATTCTAAATAGTCTTATTCTTGGGAGATCAAAGACAATGTTGATATGTTTTGACAAGGCAGAAAGACACCTTCCAGACCGTTGCCTGAGGCAGTTTGGCATGAACCAGACAATTCCAGAAGAGGTGCTGAGATGGGAGAGGAAGACTCGTGGAGTTGATGGTGGTGTAGACCTTTCTGTGAAAATGGAATCGGAGATGAAAGAATGGGCAAACCGGCATCTTCATATTGTAGAGGCTGAAGAAGACATTGACGAAACTGAGTACATGCAGTGGTACTCAAAAGTAACGCGCAAATTGGTTGGAAGGCCTATACCGATATCATCAGAGTTCCAGAGAATGGTGAGTGCCAAACTTGTAATAACCCAAATAGCTTCCGTTTTCTCCCTAACTTGGGCACCGAAGTTGCTTATCTTTTTGTTATTTTTTCTTTCTAATCACATCTTTGAGTGGTGAAACACATGCCTACATTTCTCTTTTTGATACTTTCATCCGTTGATTTACTGAATACAGAACTCAGCACTGCGAGACATAGCTCTCATGGCAGATACCCTTTCAACACATGGGATGGATGATCAGCATATACAAATAGTGTCTAGAATTAGGTATGTGGCACACGAGTGCTTGAGGGACCAAGTTGTGAGTCCAATGGCTGTAGTTGTAGCCGAGCCACAAAATGAAGTTGGGAAAAGAACAAGAGGAAAGGAAAAAGTGAGAAGGAAGAGTATGGGAAAACGTAGGCGGAAAGATGATCCCGAGCAATATAACACAACAGCTGTGACTTTTCAGCCCCGGCCGCTAAATGCAGTATCCAGTCATGCTGAGCTATTATATCATACCGGAAATGAAATTGATCACTCAGAGCTATGCTTTCCAGTTAGTGAGACTGATGATCTGCATCTGTCTCATCATTTTGATCACAAAGTTGATGAAGTTGAGGTTTGTGACATTGCAAATGATGTTGATGACTCAAACTTCCACCATACTGCTGAAGAACTTAACAGTGATGACCTTTTGAATGGAGGTGAGGATGATCCACAAGAACCTTATTCTGCTACTGATGTTGTTCAACAAACCTCTCTCGAAAGCACTGAGGATGTTGCTCGGCAGGTTGAGGCACATTAGCTTGTGTATCTATTGATCTCAAATATATGAGGTAGTTGAACCCGGGACCAAATGCGCTGCCTTCCCTTGGACTAATTACCAAATGCTCAAAAAACTTGCACTTTAACTGATTTATTATGATGCAGGTATTCAAGAACTGATTTATTATGATTCAGATATTCAAGATCTGTCATTAGACAAGGTTGGTACCGCTATTCCTGGAGTTTCAAGGTTGCTTCAGATCGAAGGCTAGCAGTAATTTTTATTTTTTTAAAAAGTAGAGCTTATTGTTTTTCTTTGTTTGCACCGCCGGTAGCTTCTATATTATTGATTTCTTAATGGAAAAATGTATGTTAGTAAGTTCTTAGGCCTGTACCATTGTGTTTTTGCTCCCCTTATCTGATGATAAGATGGATTTTCTAATAAGTTTAAAAAATGCCCAGGTCTTCCATCTGCATCTGATCAAAAGATCTGCTGATGGCTGGCATTGTTATAAGAATCTGCTGCGTGCTCGTTATTTTTTTTTATTTTTTAATTTAGAATTAATATTCGACACAAGCAGCCCTTGAAAGGTCCCTCTGGGAGCAATCTTTCTCTTTGATTCTCTTGTTATACATTATTCCCTCACCGTTATCTCTCAAATTTTGAGAATTGATATTTGCACGTTTATCCCCTTTATAAACGAAAATACTTTAATACTAGTAATTGGTTTTTTTTTTATTTTTTATTTTTTTTATTTTTATTTTTCGCGTTAAGTTTGAATTGAACTTATTTAATTTGAGATATTAGATTATTGTCTATAATAAACGAGTTAAATGGAAGCATGAATATCATATTTCTCTACTTTTTTAAAAATATTT
Source organism: Vinca minor (assembly GCA_026122235.1). Lineage (NCBI taxonomy): Eukaryota > Viridiplantae > Streptophyta > Magnoliopsida > Gentianales > Apocynaceae > Vinca > Vinca minor. The sequence continues at coordinate 1,500,366 of JAOCZM010000235.1, forward strand.
ATAATAAATGTGGCTCTGCCAATTTTTGTCCAGTATTTGCAATGTCTTATTTTTAAAGTAAAACCACAGGTAGAATGGTTACTCCCACATGCTACATGCACTTCCAGTTATCTGGGAAACCTATATTACCTTCAAATTATTAATGCTAGAGTGGTAAATATAATCATAATGGTTCTGATTTTCTATAATATTTTTGTATATTATTTTTATAACATTTTTATTACTAAATCTTAAAGCATAAACTTTTCACCCTAAACATTATAAATATTTATAATATGAAATATTGTGTAAAAATGTTCCGTGACTGTTATAAAGGATTCTGGGTAAACCAATTGCTGGTTTGTTTTGCTTTTCATGCTCTTTCGAAACTATTAAAAAATACTCCTATATCTAAAAAGTAAATATCATTTTAGTTTAAATCACATAGTTAAAATATAGTCCCTTTACAAATTTTTAGGAGCAATTAGTGTACTCTTTCTAATAGTATCAACTATCAACCACCAACTCATCCATTTTTTCTCTATTAGTTACACTCCTTCGTCCCAAATTATCTGTCAACATTTACTTTTTAATTCGTCTCAAATTAATTGTCCAATTTCCAAATAAAGAGTTTAGTAATGATTATTTTTCCAATTATACCTCTTACATTGAATGTTGGAGATAGAAGAATAGAGGGAGAAAATAATTTAGAATTAAATTAGAATTAAAATTAAATAGTATTATATTTGACATTTTACCAAATTCTCTTATAGAATTTGATGACTTTAATTTCGTGCAAAACACAAAGTGGCAAATAATTTGAGACGAATGGAGTAATAAAGATGATATTGGTTAAGGGTATTTTGGGCACTTTAACTCGTGAGTTTCTTTGTTTTAAGGATCCTTAAATTCTGTTTAAAAATCTACAACGATTTATATTTTTTAAAGGAAGAATATATATATATATATATATATAGAGAGAGAGAGAGAGAGAGAGAGAGAGAGAGAGAGAGAGAGGGAGAAAATTCTAATATGGACCAGGTCCATGGGGATCTTGTGGTTCAGAACGGGCCACATCACCACATATTGAGGAGAGACAACTTTGTGATGATGTGGCCAGTTCTGGACCGCAAGGTCCAATGGACCTGGTCCATATCAGAATTATCCGAGAGAGAGAGAGAGTTGGGAACACTGTATATGCATTCGCTTTGCTAATTAGTTCTAACAAGCATATGTCAGGGGTTTCTAAAGTTGAGGATATGACAACATGAAATTATAAGAAAATTAACACGTGTGTAGGTAAGTACTAATGAGTTAGATCCAATGAACATTTGTCTATTTTACGATTTTGAATAGTTAGACTCACCTCGAAGAGTAAAACTTAAACAATACGCTTTTCCCACACAAAGTTTGAACTCTGATGCATTCCTAATTTGGAGTGGCTAAATTCTTAGGAAATAACAAGTGAAATGAGGAGCTCGGGCCAAAATCAAAGGGTCGGCCTAGCTATCTGTTTGAGGGGGAGCTAGTAGAGAGAGAGAGAGAGAGAGAGAGAGAGAGAGAGAGTGAGTGAAGGGCTCAGACGAAAAGCCGAGCTTCTAGATCCGAGCTAGATATTTGTACACATGCGGAGACGAGCAAAGTTAAAGAGGGTGGGGGAAGACCTCAACCCGCTCTGATGCTAAAGTTAGTTTAGATATAAAGAGGATTAAGAACACAATGTGTATTTCGAGAGCTAGAAATGACTTGTAGTAAATGAAGTGGGAAGGTTTCTATCTATAAAGACCCTTACCCTAAATATTTGAGCCATACCTTGTACGGTCATAGGTAGAGTAGACCCTAACTTTTATTACGGAATTGCCATCACGTTTTTGTTAGTCGTCCGTTGAGCTCGGTACGATCGAGTAGATTGCACGCGCTCCATCCGTCCGTCCGAGTACATTTGTACTTTATGGGCCTTGCGAAGAGCTCGGTCCAAGCCCCAAGGCATGACCTTCGTCCGAGCCCATGGCTTGTACATCCATTTTGTGGACTTAGGCCAGAGCTTTTATCTTGGGCTTCGACCATTTAGCCCCATGCATTTCTTCTAGGCTGGTTTTTCTTTAACATGATTGGGTTCAAGCTATTATATTGGGTTTAATCCCATCATAAACCCTTAAAGATAGTTAGTGAAGAGCCATCAGGAGCTTAGTATCTTTAAATGAGTCATTCGGCCTAATAACTTCTAGAATAGCCCTTCAACTTGTTGGGTTAAACGTGGCCATTGTCGTGCTTGGATGGGCCTATCGTGGCAGTAATTGAGGGGAAACTGTAATTCCTCCGCTGTTATAAATAGGGGATGGTTCTCCTCTTGCTTTTCACTTTCATTTTCAATTTTTACTTGGGCTTTCCTCTCTGCTCCTGTTCTTGCCTTTTACTTTTCCCGGCGATCCTCTTCAATCATTTGGTGTCGGCATTTTGGGTCACTTTTATTTTGCAGTTGTTCATTTTGAAACTTGATTAGTAAGCTCGATTACTTTTCCTTCAGTGCTTTTAGTCTCATAAAGTGAATGTAGGCTCATGCCATTATGCTCTTCACCTAGCTTTGTATTGTTTCCGAGCTATTTCGGGTATCCTTACTTCCCACGGAAATCTGAGGAGAAGCCTTGGTTCTACCACGGCTTGGATTTAGGGGAGATGAATCAAGATTCTAACACTCAGCTTGATGGGTATGCAACCAAGTCATTCTCCACCACCATCAAAAGGGTTTCATCATGGAACTCTCCGATCTACACCGTAGAAGGTGAGGGAGGAAGACATCGACATGGAACAAGTTGATTATGAAGAAGCAACGACACAGATGAAACCTAAATGGCCGAGTTTGAGGGTACCTCTTGAAAGAAAATAGATGCAAGCTTCACAATGGAGATTATGTTTAATTCACAAATTATTCGAGAAATTAGTTGGGCTTGTAATACTAGAACATATGGTTAAATCCTTATGCTAATTAGAGAAGCACTTTGAGCTAATTGGGTAGGAAAGTGGCTATTTTGTGGCTTGATTTACTCTAGGGAGGATTATCTCCATGTATTACAGGGAGGACCTTGGATAATACTAGGGAACTACCTAACATTGTCGTGATGGAAGCCAAAATTCAGACTATCAGATCAGTCAGTGACAAAAACTCTAGCTTGTATAAGATAACCTGAAATTCTTCTCGAGTTGTTTGACGCATAAACATTTATGGAAATGGGTAATGTGACATGGAAAGCAATCCATAGGTGAGAAAAAAGCTTGGATGGAAAGGAGTAAATTTGCTAGAGTGTGTGTGGAATTGGACTTGAGCAAACAATGATGGGCCCCGGGAAATCACCTTGAAATCATAAATAGAAAGGCCAGGAAGGGGCAGGCAGTAATCAAGAGGGTCTTGATCGAATTGGCGAAGAGCTAGTAGAGAGACAAGGACAGAACAACAAAAAGGCTGGCCGCAATGAAGGAAAAAATAAAGAAAAGTTAGAAAGAGTGGGAACCAATCCGAGGTTTCCAAATCTAGATATGCTATACTCACTGACTTGGAGGATGAAACGGGGGAGCCAAGAGGAACAAGGAAGAAATCAATGAACAATGGGGTGAAGGTTAAACCACCAAATCCCCTCAAGCCCAAACCACAAGTGGCACAGAAAAAAATAAATTAATGCTACTATAGGTGAGACTGGATCACTTAAAGTCATCCCAATTGGTTTCGATTCAGTCTAGATTTAACACCTTTTGAAGCTTGTAACTAGGCCTCCCTCCCATGTCAAGGGTAAGCCCCCTGACATACTGCTAATATGAAGTTCACTTGCGACGACGTGTTCTGACATTGTTACGGCGGAACTCAATAATTGTTTAGGTAAAGAAAATTACTTAGCCCTCTACACAAGATCGAGAGAAGTCTACACCATGTTTGAGAATTACTTGATCGGCGAGAGAGTGAAAATTTACATTCTTTAGTTAGTTTTAATGGCACAGACCATGCCTTTGACTTTTGTTTAGCAACTAACTATCTAGTATGCTAGGATATACTGTCTATCCGCTAGTTAAGTACGTACCACCTTTGCTCACACGTATTTTTGTACTGTACCATAATGTATATTTCTCTAGTTGGTAATTATATACAGATTGAGGAAGACAATGTCAAAAGCAATTCTATTTTATCTTGATATCATTCTTATTTATTCATCCTAGAGCATATCCATGTTAAATATAAAATTACACATGAATGCTGTTTCGTTAATTCTTTTTCTCTCAGGTGCAGTTTACAAGAACATTTTTTTTGTTTAGTTTATAACTCACTTTTTTTTCAACAAGTGAATGCAACTCTATATACGGAAAAAGAAAAATAAAGTTCTTATAAAATAATTATTTTAAAAGTTTAAAGAAAAGCTCAAACAATCAAGAAAAGGTACATTGTTACCATGGAAAATCATTATTGTTAATAAAGGCCCCATGATCACCAGAATGTTTTAACTTGTGCCACACAAAAGGAAACAAATATGGCTCTTTCAACCTTCCATTAATGAGTACAAAGTCTGATCAAAATTCAAGATTTCTTTTTTTTGTCACAAAAGAATTCGGATGCACTACCAGGAATAAGACGTAACTAATCGCAAGCAAAAATTTCTCAATAACATTCATTTGGTATAAATACAAACATGATCAATTTTTTGCAATCTCATATGTCATGCAAGTTTGATCCGACGATTAAATTTCAATAACATTTCATGAACAATTAAATGAGTTGATACTTGTTTCAAAACATCTCGACTTCTTCAAATCTGAATTCCATAGGTTGTCTAGGAATGGTTCAAAACTTATTTGTATTCTTTTATCTCTAAACCACTATGACATTTCTTCATCATCAGTAGATTGAGAAAATTGGCTACTTCTTTTGATGATGAATACACAAGCATTGAGTAGAGGGTCCGTGCTTAATCCCTTCTTCGAGGTACGAGTTTCAGCTGCTTTCTGTATCAAGGCCTTAGAGATACCTTTTCCAGAACTTGTATCACTTGAAAAGCTAGCCCTTTATCGGCAATTCAAATCAATCGACTACAGGGAAAAGTTTTTGCAATGAAGTTGAATGTAAAGACCTTAACAATTTATTGTAGAATATGAACCAGAAGACACCAATTTATAGATTATGGGTTTGTATGAATTTTCCAACACATGTAAGGTTTGTGGAGCAGAATCAAAGTATGCCCAAAGATAATTGTATTTAATATCCTTAAATCATATCTATACGGGTAATATACAGCAAATGCCCTTAACTATTTCCAGATTTTAAATGTTGGGGCAAAACAATTATTTTGGCGGAAATTAGCCATCAACTATTTACGGGTAGCGAAACATAGACTCCAGTGAAAATTTTGGGCAAAAATTCAAAACAATTTAAGGGTCATTTAGTGCATATTACTCTATCTATGCTTGTAAAGATTTAATGTGATAGAATTCAGATTCGGTATATATGAAAGAATTATGGTTCATTACTAAAAATCTATGATGGGGGAATTCCCCCAACCACACTTAGTCCGTCTCTGATTAGGCTAGATGAACCAAGGAAGTAGTTTAGTTGGTAAAGTATTCATTAAATTAAAAAGTCCTGAGTTGGATGCTCATCATATGCATGCCAATCACTTTATCCTTTTCTATCTCTCCGGTAGGGGTCTACGCCAAAACAAGTGACTTTTGAAAAAAGGAACAACACACCACGGAGAAATATTGCAGCTAGGGAGTGGAGTTGCACTAGACTTCAAGATTTTGAAAATTGTGCATTCACTTTTGAAGAATTTTTATTTTCAAAATGATCATCTAAAATAGTATAAACTACCCTTAAAAACTTTATATAATCATTTTGACATATATTATTACTAAATTTATTCTACCTAACATCATTGACATCTTATGATATCCATGCATTGCCTTGAGTAATAAGATTGCATTACCAGATGCTCAAACACAACTACTTTCTCCTCAACCCCAAAATTTGCACAAAACAGTACAAAAAGCACTAACATTACAATCATTAAGAGGATATACAAATTATACTATATCGTTTAACATTCAATCAAAGGTCCAATAAACACTATGTCCTTTTTTTTGACCAAATATTTCTATTTGTAAACTTCAATGGAGGCTTCTTTTGTTTCAGATTCTTGTGTTGTTTGCCGCCAGAGTTGCACCACTTTTTGCAATGGCGGGTCTGAAGAGATATACTGATCATCATGGAGGCTTAGCTCTATCTAAGGAAAACGTGCAAAAAAATAGCTAAAAGTTTCTTATCAAGAAAAAAATATTTTGATGAAATCATTACAAGATTCTTAAACGTCATAGTTAATCTCTAATTTTTTACCAAAGGAAAAAAAATATAGAAAGAGATTTTGATTACCTCATCTACACTACGAAGCCTTAGTTTATTCACCAAGTACTTTTGGATGTATGAAGCATGCATGTTTGGATCTATATAACAGTAAACAAACAAATAAAATATTATTGCGATAACAAGATAATAAGCTAGCATATTTAATGAAGTGTTTCTTACTTTGGACAATATATGTAGTTCCTGGTTTTCTTACTTAATTATATCCCCTCCATAATTTTAAATTCTATTTTAAAAATAATATTCATAATAATAAATATGCCTTATATTTTTTAAACGTGACTGACTATTTTGTTGTTTGCCGCCAGAGTTGCACCACTTTTTGCAATGGCTAGTCTAGAGAGATATACCGATCATCATGGAGGCTTAGCTCCACCTAAGGAAAACATGCAAGAAAATAGCTAAAAGTTTCATATCAAGAAAAAAAGATTTTGATGAAATCATTCTTAAACATCATGTTAATATCTATTTTTTACCAAAGGAAAAAACATAGAAAGAGATTATGATTACCTCATCTTCACTGCGAAGCTTTAGTTTATTCACCAAGTACTTTTGGATGTATGAAGCATGCATGTTTGGATCTCTATAACAGTAACCAAACAAATAAAATATTACTGAAATAACAAGATGCTGCATAAGTCATGGGAAGCTAGCATATTTAATGAACTGTTTCTTACATTGGACAATGTATGTAGGTCCTATTTTTCATAATTAATTATATCCCATCCATCATTTTAAATTATATTTTAAAAATAATATTCAAAATAATAAACATGCCTTATATTTTTTAAACATTAATGACTATAACTAAAAAAAGAGTTCACCTCAAGAGTGAGACATGTTTATCAAAGCAAAACGAACTATGGAATGGCTTGAAGATTCCAATACAATGTCTTTTTTACTCTCAACAAATTCCTCTTACCTTAGATTTGCAATATACTTTTATTTTTAGTTTCTTTTTTAGTACATTTGGTAGCCTTAAGTACTAATTCATATGCAAAATTAACTTATAAAGTATAGTGTATGGTAAAAAATATTAATTAAGATGGAGGGAAAGACGAACGGATTTAGTCTTTCTGTATTCAAATGTAGATATATTCATATATGGTTTTGAACATTCCAAAAATTGTGCACAAATCTAGCATCCAAAATAGAACGAATCACATAAAAGAATTTAAAAGAAAAAAGCATAAGTTTGAGTAACTTAATTAACCATCAAGTAGTACATAGGAATTGGTGGTAAAGGCAAATGTGATTTCCTAAAATAAATTAGATACAAAAATTAACAAGTAATTTATCACAAAATGCTATCAAATCAGGTGAAAAGAATAAGCAAATTCTTACTACTTTTTTAAGTAACCAATAATAACCAAATTTTATTTGGCCTAGTAAGGAGAACATGCCGTGGAACATTTAGATCCTCAGTAACAAGCAATTTCTCTTGGGCTTGACGAGCCCTTCTAGATACTAATGGCACTGGAATTTATCGATCTTCATAATTTTCATCTACAAAACTTTTGTATATGTTCCTTGCCTTTTCTCTCGTCTTCATTTTCTTTATTGCAGTGGGCATCAGATGGAGTAGATTGCACAAGGCAATCTCCAAGCTTGATCACGATAGTAATAACTTATTATGAATGTTCATCTCTTTTCATTTTTTTGTCATTTGAAAGTTCTTCCTTCGAGGGTTTGAAGACTTGCAACAATTCAATGCGTTAAATTGAAAATAAATGACATAACAAAAATATTTACATTAGTAAATATTAAACTTTTTCATCAACCCTAGAAACTAGATCTAGTTTCTACCTCGTCCCGTACTTCGTAGGTTCACATTCCTGCTTGAAGTTTGGTGGTGTTTCTCTTGTTCTTTGATAAGTGGTAGACCAGAAACCGAAGCCTTTCTAGGAGGAAGAGTCTTTGTTCTTCCTACTTGATGGTTTTTCTACATTCAAATCATAAGTGATGGACTTCTCCTTTATTCTAGTAGGAAGAAGGTTAGTGAGCGAATTAACTTCAAGCTATTTATATGCTTCTTCATGAACTTTTTTTTTTTCTTTTTTTGGGTTAGGGGGCCGGGCGCTGTGACCCGGTGTCGAACTCAGGACCTCTCGGTCGTGAGCGAAGGGGAGCCCCACTGAGCTACGGCCTTTTTGATGCTTCTTCATGAACTTGATCATTAGGTTCATTGGATTTTTATTCATCTGAATCACTCCCAAACAACAGGTTTCTTCCAAATTTGACGTTTTTCTTATACTTTGCCAACAATAGTCCGACATACATTCTTTTAGGAATATACAAGTGTCCATTTTTTTTTTATCAAAGCAGATTATGTAGGAACTATACAAAATCCATTTTAGCCACAATTTAAATATGAAACCTTACTGCAACAAAATTTGCACAGTTTTCATCGATACCGAAAAACATAAATGCTTTCTATGTCATAATTAAAGTTCAAGATGGTAGCTTCAAGGCACGTAAATTAATACCATCTACATATATCGGGAAAAGTGTGGATTATCATGATTAAAGAATAGCTGATATATAAGTATCAAGAAATAACAACAAAATCAGCCCTAAAAATCTAAACTAGCTAATTATATAGAAGAAACCAAGTTCGAGGAAGAAGATAAATATACATTTATACCTCAATTTCTACAATAAATAGGCGCCCAATTCTAAATTGCAAACTGGGTAGGTGTGTAGCCTTTCTTTGATTATATATTTTGTTTTCTATGCATGGCTTGCAAACTGTTATACAAAGAGAAAATAAAAAAATTATCATCACAGTTCGCATATTAACAATCATAAAAAACAATAAATATCATACTCATCAAATAAAACCATAAATGTCACATATCTCATTAGATATTGAAGAAAATAGCCAAATAGCAAATAATTAAACTCACTTTATTACTTTTCTTGAAAATCTAACAACACCAGTTTTGAGTTTGTAACGGTGATGTTATTTTATTTCATGCCAAGAGGTTTTTTGAACGCATACATTCGGAAAAACAATAGTCCACAAAATCTGTAAATATTAATGCACTATCTACAAAAATCCTAAACAAATAATAATAATATTAATTAGGATATTTATGAAGTGTGCCTCGAGACACATGTTGTTATGAATTAAGTTAATGTATATAGTAATTTATAAGTTTCACATTCCCCCTACGGTTCCAATATTTTTTTTATAAGATTTTAGATTTTGACATACTTGAATTACCATATATAGTCTACTTTATCTGAATCAACACTTGCCCTCGGGACACATGTTAGAAACAACAACAACAACAACAACAACAACAACAACAACATAATAATAATAATAATAATAATAATAATAATAATAATAATAATAATAATAATAATAATAATAATAATAATAACTGATAATCTATTGAAATTACCTTTAAGGTGGCTATTTTTAATTTAAAAAAAAAAACTCCTTCATTTTAATTTAATGGGTTTGTTAGAAACACATAAAGGAATGAAACCAACAATATAATAATCTATTTAAGGGTTAAATGCACTAAATGGCCACTGCTATTTCACTATTTCGGGTTACGGTAAAAACAATTATTTCTGTGCCTTTTGGCCATAAAACATTTACGTGATGCAACTTTTAGCTACGGGCTAAAATTTCGGCTAATTTCTTCCCATTTTTGTCCTGAAAATATAAAAAGACTAATAATATACCCATTGTTCACCTTCTTTCCACTGTTCATCTTCCCAAAACACCACACCACCCAGAACACCCCATTCTCACTGACAGCCACCCCCCATCCCCCTGCTCCCCCTCTCCATTCACTCCTGCGATCCACCACCACAGTGCCTCCATCACCCACAACCCTTTTCCCATTAATTCCAGCTCCAGATTCCACTCCTTCTCAATCTGGCAGTGATAAGTAAGAATGATTGGGCTTCCTTTTGAAAAGATGGAAACTGTAGCATTATTATATGGGATTAGACCGAAAAGGGAATTAAAAAGATTGGAACTTGGATGAGTAAAAATACTACTGATTCGAATTTGAATCCATTGGGCTGTTTGGTTCGTCCTCTTGTGTACCGTCTGAAGTGGTTGCACGTCTGGTGCAGTTCTTCAAGATTTTGAGTCAAGGTAGAAAGTACAATAGTTTGCTTATCAAAATACTTACAATAATTTGCTTATAAAAATACTCATGATTATGTAAGGATTAGAATCTCCTGAGAGCTAGTTATATATTGTTTAATTTTTGAATATTTTTGCCGGAAGAAGAAAGAAGCTCGCCGAAGATGGTGACTTTGTTGAGGAGAAGAGAGAAGAAAAGAAAAGGACGAAAATGCCCCTCACGTGGGGGTCTTTTATGAAATTTTGACCGGAAGCTAAAAGTTGCAGTTCGTAAATTTTTTATGGCCAATAGTCACAAAAATAATTGCTTTGGGCCGTAATCCAAAATATTGAAATAGCCGATGTCCATTTAGTGCATTTAAAGTTTTCTTATTTTCAGCCTTTGGTGGAGAAAATTGTTGAAGAGAAAGTAAAATTTTACAGCAATTTAGTTAAATATAAGCTAAGCACGTCACTAACATATTTAATTGAGTATGGTTGCCCAAAAAGTTTACAATTAATAAATTGGGGGAAAGATTTTATAAAATCATCAAGAAAGGGGGAAAAAGAGAAGATCATGTAGGAACAAAATCATGAAAGTAAATGAGAATTCATAATAAATCAAATTGGCCTAATTATTTTTTTTCAAAAATTGTTATCGGAGGAGAGGGTGTAAAAACCCGATCTATTGTTTTGAGTCATATCATTAGAATTATTTGACCAAATTGGTAGAAATTAGAAGTTCGTCGAACCAGAATCGGGGATAGAGAAAAAGGCTGCATAGATTACTAAATATTTGAGAAAAATTAGGAAAATGACGGAATTTACATATATCAAGCCACTCATCATTTATTGTAACTTCTTTCAATGGATTTTTATAAATGGGACATGTAAAGAGTTATTTGATCTCTCTATACTCATATATGCTGAGGGGATGATGTTGGGTGAGACCTTTCTAGTGGCTGCTGTGATAGAGAAATTGCCTCCGGGCCGGAAGGATTTCAAGAACTATCTCAAGGTCAAGCGCAAGGAAATGTCTTTGGAGGATCTCATTGTCAGACTTCGTATTGAAGAAGATAACCGAATTTCTGAGCATAAGGCGCCTTAAATCCATTGAATGCTAAAGTCAATGTGATGGAGCACGATAGAGGCCAATGTTCTAGAAATAAGGCCAAGAACAATGTGTTCAAGGGGAAGCTCAAGACAACTGGTGGTGTCTCGAAGCAGAAGTATAAATTCAAAGGGAAATGCTTCAACTGTGGTAAACTAGGCCATAAGTCTACTGATTGTCGATCACCCAAAAAGAATAAAGAGACGAACGTGATGACTCACTTGACTACGGAGTTGGAGGACTTGGATCTAGCTACTGTGGTATCCGAAGTAAACTTTGTCGGGTCAAACCCTAAAGAGTGGTGGGTTGACACTTGCTCCACTAGACATGTGTGAACCAATAAGGACCATTTTTCCACTTTCAGATCCGTTGAAGGGGAAAAAAAAATATATGGGAAACTCTGCCACGACTTCTGGCGAAGGGCAAGGGAATGTTCTTTTAAATATGACTTCTGGAAAGATTTTAACACTGAAAGATGTGATATATGTGCCAGATATTCGAAAGAACTTTGTATCTGGATTCTTGTTAAACAAGCATGGATTTTGTATGGTTTTTGAATCAGATAAGCTCACTTTGAGCAAAGCTGGAATTTTTATAAGAAAGGGGCACGCAACCGATGGGTTATTTAAATTGAATGTAATTCCGATTATCAATAAAGATATATCTTATGTTTACTTGCTTGAGTCTTCTGATTTATGGCATAAACGGCTTGGTCATGTTAATTATAATTCGTTGCGACAATTAATTAAAATGGACCATATACCTACATTCTAAATCGAATTAAGTGATAAGTGTGAATTTTGCATTCAATCAAAATTAACAAGGTCTTCGTTTCACTCGATAAAAAGAAGCACCAAACCACTTGAATTAATTAATAGTGATGTGTGTGATTTGAAATATGTTCAAACACGAGGAGGCAATAAGTATTTCATTACTTTTATTGATGATAACACGAAATATTGCTATGTGTATTTGCTAAAAAGTAAAGATGAAGCTTTAAAGAAAATTGTTCTTTATAAAGTTGAAGTTGAAAAACAACTTGATAAAAAGATCAAAAGATTAAGGAGTGATAGATGTGGCGAATATGAGGCGCCTATTGGCGACTTTCTGTGCAAATCTTTCATGAAAGAACTGCACCATATTCTCTTCAATCTGATGGAGTGGTTGAACATAAAAATCGAACATCGAAAGAAATGATGAATGCAATGTTGATAAGTTCATGATTACCTTAAAATATGTGGGGATAAGCTATCTTATCTAGCAATTACCTTTTGAATAGGGTACCCCAAAAGGAAAATGATAAAACTTCATATGAGTTAAGTACAAGCAAGAGACCTTCATACAAACACTTGCGAGTGTGGGGGTATCTCGCCAAAGTAGCAGTACCAACACCTAAGATGGTAAAGATAGGTCCAAAAATTGTGGATTGTATCTTTATAGGCTATGCTCTAAATAGTAATGTGTACCGGTTTCTTGTGCATGATTCAAAGAATGAAGACATTCACAAAAGGATACTCAAAACCATTTTGAAAGATCTCAACATCATCCCATGCTATGAACGTTTACATAAAACTTAAAGACTTTTACATTCTTTTCTTTTTTTTTCTTTTCATTTTTTTCCTTGACATAAATCATAAATAAACATGAGATGGATGCGTGAGTTATCAATATCTTTCTTTCTTTCATTCAATAATCCCAAAAAAATATCATGTCCTTCATTTTCCCTCAACTTTCTTCATGCTTCAAGACACTTCCATAAACCCGTTGACAAATAAGATCAACTCTCCACTAATTACGGGTTTTATAAAGTGACTATCAACAAGAAGTTCATTCATATCAATAAAGGCTTCAATGGGGTACTAGGGATATATTTAAGTGAAGGAGGGGTAAATTTGGCTCTAATGGTTCAAAGAGATGCCATGACCCTCATTTCTAAGCACCAAAAAGCTTTGCCGAGGACTACAAGGAATATGTCTAGGATGCCCAATGGTTCTTAAACTAAAAACTTAGGAACAATTAAGCATACTCCTCAAATACAAGTAAACTAGGCGTGGAAAAGAGGTGAAATCACATAAGCATGAAAAATGATAGCAACTAATTTGTTATCTACACCGGATTCTCAACAAAACTTGAGCTTCTTATGCAAAATAAACAAAGATAACTTTACTACTTCATGAGTTTTTTTTTTTTTTTTTAGGATTTTTTTTAGGACATAAAACTAAAAACGAAACATTTAAAATATCTACAACACATACTAACAAATATTTAAAAATAAGGAAATAAAAATAAAGATGAAACATTTATATAAACAAACTCCCCCACACTTAGGACAACATTGTCCTCAATGTTGAGGCGACACTAACAAACACACGAGAAACCATAAAAATACCATAATAAGAAAGGCTAACAAATTTAAAGGATAACATGAGTGAAAAGGAAACTCCCCTAGTTTGGATCTTCATGGTTGCCATCTCCCTCATCATCAAGTGTGTTGATTGTTATAAGCTCCTCCTTTTGGTCCTTATTCAAATCACTTGCAATAATGACCGGAAGCTTAGAGTTTTCCTCTAGGAAGGCATACTCTAAGTTCTCCGGTAGCATCTTAAGTTCCAAAGTAGGGGGTTCCTCAAGAGATGTCTTTATCTTTGTCAAATTCTCAACATTCATCTTCTCAATTTTTGTCTTCAAAAGAATTGCCTCAAGTACTTCCAAATGTGCCAACACTTCTTGAATTGATTGACTACCCTTTTTTGCTTCTTCACCTTGAATCAAGGTTATCTCCAAAGGGTCATCAATGTACATTTCCTTCCCATAGTTAGCAACCAAATCAATCATAAAGAAAGAATCATCATGATCAAGAGAATGCTTCAAAGACTCCGAAATCTTAAGAACTACTTCTTCATTATCTACCTTAAGGATCAATTTTCTGCATTTGAGAAAGAGCTTCAACAAACGGTAAGTTGATATGCAATTGTTTAAAGAGCTCAAGAAACTTTCCATACTGTTCACCTTCCTTGTCCTTGAGAAGGCGCCCGGGATAAGGTACGGGAGGTTTGTAAATTGGTATCTCCTTTCTTGTGACTTCTTCCTTGGCATTTTCTTTGATTTCCATCAATTCTTCTTCTTGATCATTCTCAAGATCCTCTATCATTTCTTTCTTCTTTTCTAGCACTTGAGGTCGTGGATCTTGAAGTTCCTTTCCACCTCTTAGAGTAATTGCATTAGCTTGTTCCCTTGGATTTGGCTCTGTATTACTAGGAAGAGATCCTTGAGCCCTCTCCGATACAAACTTAGCTAGTTGCCCAATTTGACTTTCCAAATTATGTACGGAGGCTTCTTGATTCTTGAACCTAGCTTCTTGATTTTTAAACTTAGTTTCTTGATCTTGAAAACGAGCTTCCGAAGTAGAAAGAAACTTAGTCATGAGATCCTCCAAAGTAGGCTTGATGGGTACATGAGAAGATGATGAGGGTTGTGCTTGATAAAGTAATAGTTGTTGAGGCCGAAAGTTTGAATAAGCTTGAAAACCCGGTGAATTTTGTGCCCCTTGTTGTCTTTGATCCCTCCAAAGTAAGTTGGGGTGATTTCTCCACCCGGGGTTATAAGTGTTGGAATAAGGGTTATTTTGTTGCCTATTTCCTCCAAGGTAATCTGCATGCTCACTTGAAGGTTTCATGCTTTGGCACTCATGGTTTGGATGACCTCCTCCACAAAAGTCACACGCCATCATCACATGAGAAGGTTTGTGGGAGGTAGTACTTAGCCCATCCATCATTTTTGTTAATAATTCCATCTTTGCCTCCAAAGCCGACAAAGCATCAACATTGTGAATTCCACTTATCTTTGGCTTCATCATTTGACTACCCCACGAGCAATTGTTCTCGGCAATGTTCTATATTAAATCTCTTAGTTCTTCCGGGGTTTTCGAACTTGTTGATCCTCAACTTGAAGCATCAATGAGTTGTTTGGAAGAGTAGTTCAAACCCGCGTGAAATGTTTGCATTTGAAGCCCAAGGTCAAGGCCATGATGAGGACACTTCCTTAGCAACTCCTTGTATCTCTCCCATACTTCTTATAAACTTTCCCCATCTTGTTGTTGGAAGGAGAATATATCATTACCAATCTTCGCAGTTCTAGCCGGTGGGAAGTGCTTGGCTAGGAATCTCTCGGCCAACTCATTCCAAGTGGTAATGTAACCATTGGGTAATGACTTCAACCATGACTTAGCCCGGTCCCTTAAAGTGAAAGGAAATAATCTCAATCTTATTGCATCATCTGAAGCTCCATTAATTTTGAAAGTATCACAAATTTTAAGGAAGTTTGATATGTGAGCGTTCGGGTCTTCTTTGGGGAGCCCATCAAATTGTACCGAATTTTGAACCATTTGTATCACATTTGGCTTGATCTCAAAATTGTTAGCATCAACTCTTGGTCTAGTAATGCTTGACTCGGACCCGGTCAAGAAAGGTCTTGCATAATCACCCATGGTTCTTCTACCATTTCCATTCACATTATGAGGGGATTCCATATTGTTATGTTGTTAAAGACCTTCCCTAACAATATATACCCTCAAGAAACCAAAACTAACAAAGTTTAATAACAAGAAATACAAAGAAATTCAAGATAGCATAAACTAAAAGATGAATATTAACAAATATGCATAAAAACTAAATCAATAAAACTAGAGCTTTCCTAATATCACCCTTTCCCGGCAACGGCGCCAAAAACTTGTTGTTTCCTTGCAAGCCCACAATATTCTACTCAAATTGGACACAAGAAATTCAAGGCAAGAGCACCTATCATTAATGTAATATAGAGTGAGCAACCAAGGTATCATATTCGCGAAGAAGGGTAAGTACTAGTAGTGACTTTTATTTTATTGTTTAGTTGACTAAAAATTTAAGAAGGTTTGTTACTTAACTAAATTAATATTCTTATAAGCTAAAACTAAGATTTAGAGTGTTTAGAGAGAAAATTCAATTAGGAGATTGAATACTTGAACGGGTATCCCCCTAGATGTACTTATGTGTTTAAGAAGGAGTATTGTGAATTAGAAGTCTTAGGTGAGCTTATAAAGGGATTTCCAAATAAACTTCACTCATTTCTCAATTTGTGAAGTTCCTACTCTAAGATTCATCAAGTTAGTATCTCTAGTTACTCAATTTTACCCCAAGAGTGCATTAAACCCAAAACCCCTAATTATCCAAACTCAAATTAGGAAGAATTGCTTAAGCCCATCTCTAGGTCAAAATTAATTCCCATTAAAAGTGAGTGTTCTAGTCAAGTAATTCAATTTCTCAATTAATTAAATGACCAACAAGATAGAAAAAGATAATTCACAGATAATTTCACTAATTAACTTCAATTCACAAAAACCCACAATTGTCAACACATAAATAACATGCTAGGGTTCAACCCATTCAAGTAGTTTACAAATTTAGCTACCCATATTCATGAAGGAAAACAATAAATTAAAAGAGAGAGAGGAATAAATTCTCATTGCTATGTAGTCTTCTTCAAGCTACTCTTCTTCTTTGAAATCCTCTTTCTTCCTTCAAGAAAAACCAAGTCTTGAGCCACACTTCAATTTCTTGCCAAGAATCTTCAATGAAGCTTCAAGCTTTTCTTTTAAATCTACCTCTAAATCTATCTCTAGAATTTAGGAAGTGTTTTTCTCTCCCAAAACTCTCTTGAAAAACCTAGGAGAATAATGTCTTCCTTTTTTTTCTTCAAAGTGATGAGATATGCACAAGACAAAAGGGAAGGTGTAGATATTTTTAACACTTTCTTCTATTTTTATAAAATACCCATGAAGTTTTAGCTCTTTTACAATCTAGTCCATGTACTTTCGATATTCTACAATTTGGTCCACATTTGGTGACTTTCATCTTTTTTCATCCAAGTATCTTCCAAGCTTTAATATCTTCCACCTAAACCAAAAGTAAGAGAAAATGGAGTATAAGTAGCATCTTCCCCATGCAAATATGAAATTATGAAACAAATTATACAAGTTAAAAATATTACTTTGAGAGCAAATATCAATTACTCTTACATCTCTTCTGAATAATGTTACTCCATATGAGAAACTTTATAAACAACCTGCTTATAGTAACTTGAAAGTATTTTGTTGTCTGGCCTATGCATGTACTTTAGAACATGGTAGAAGTAAGTTTGATCCAAGAGGAAAACAATGTGTTTACTTAGGTCAATCTTCAAGAACAAAATGTTATATTCTTTTGGACATTTCTTTTGGACATTTTGGAGCTTTTTGCATCTAGGAATGTGATATTCATTGAACATGTTTTTTTTTTCTAAACAGAATCATGATTCTGATGATCATGACCCTCCTTTTCCTAATGTTCCTGACCTTGCTGAGACACAACCTCTTGTCTATTTTCCTCCTGAACCTAATTTAATCCCTCATGTTCTTTCTTTCTTATCTTCTTCTTCTCATATTCCTTATATTTTCTGCTTCTATTCATCCACCCCTGTTAGGAGATCTGCAAGACAGTCTCATTCCCCTGCACACTTGCAGGATTTTGTATGTCCTACAATTCATCATACTTCACCACATATTCTCTCTCATTTTATCACATATGAGCTTCTTTCACCTCCACACAAGTCTTATGTGTATGCTCTTAACATTGAACAAGAGCCTAGTAGCTATTCAGAGGCTGCTAAGTCCCATGTTTGGAGGGAGGCAATGAATGTTGAGATTAAGGCATTAGGAGATAATCAAACATGGACCTTAGTGCCTTTGCCAGAAGGCAAACATCCTTTGATACCCGGGATTTTTTACTTATGTGTTTTGCATGATTCACATTTAAATTTGCATGATTAGTATGGTTTAAGTAATTTTATCATATGATTTAAGTGTTATTCGTTGCACTTAAGCTATGTTATGTGTTACTTTTTGTGATTGGGAGCGTGAGGACATAAGTGTTGAAGACAGAAAGTTTAAGGGACTTGATTGCAGGGAATCTACAGGGGTTGTGGCTGGGTATTATGGTTTTTATGGCGGCTCTTTAGTGGGAGATCATGGGATGGGGTTACAAGTGTTGGAGTGAATAAAAGAGAGGAAAATGAGTGAGAATAAAAATCTGGCAGATAGATAGTATGTGGGAGATTTGACTTTTGACATAGTAATCGATGTCAGAATCGAGTGATTCTTGTTGAGTTAGAAAGAGGGTTGGAAAAGTACGTCTGGGAGTTAACAGATCAGCGCTTATAGTTCTATGCCATGAGTAATGTAAGTTTGAAGTTCAGTATTTTCTAGGTTGGCGAAAATTCTGGGTAGAAATTTGAGAGAGCATTTGGAGGGGTAAAAGGTGTCGGATTTAGGAGTTCAAATAGTGCATTTTGAAGATAAACGAAAGTGCTACTCGTGAGCGCTGCCGCATTGCAATTCCGAGGTCTGTACAAAAATTTATCGCCTCCGGAAGGGTGCTGATTTTTTCTGGACATATTTTTCTGCGTTTCTTTTGCTTGCTTAAATTTCTATTCTATCATGTAAGGATCTTACACCTACGTTTTTCAGTCCCTAAAATGCATGATTTCAGTATTTAAAGATATTGAATTGTTATCAAATGTTCATACATGTTTTCCTTGCATAAAATGGATGAAGTGTTGGACTTATTTGCATTTTAGGTGATTATCAATATGGAATTGTATTTGTTATTTCTTAGCTTTCCAGAAATTGTAATTACTGTTAATTTCTAATCTTATATTGTACTTGTTATTATTTGATGGTTGTCTAATTGGTGTCCTTATCATTGTTGTCTATTTTGTTGTTGTCGGCCGATGTCGTCGCCCCGGTTTTGAGCTCTTGTCTAGGATCTACTTTGTACACGAAATCCAAGTTTTGACACAACTATTTCCCCAACCCGAAAAATTTGAAATTTAGACTTCAAACACCTTTACTAAAACAAATGCAAAATAATCAATTAACATGTTACAACTATATCCAACAAATTTGACACAAACGAATCAGGAATTATGCTACGAGCACCATGACTACTCATGCATTTCAAACGGATTTTCATGTCAAACTAACGGATATAATCTAAGCAATCAAAACACATAACATTCACACAATTGAGCTCATAGTCTGGCAACCATTCTATATCTCTGTTACAACCCTTAACTATTGAGGTACCCGTTAAGAAGGGCCTGGTTGATCTTAACATGGATTCGTATATTAGTACCCTCCGAACGACAGGACCTGAAGTTTAAGGACACATCTTTTATTTAATCACTCACCCTTGTGAACTCCACAACGGTTGTTAACAATCCAACTTATTATTCTCATTAGGAATCGAGTCTGATTACTATACTAACTTATAGAGCTCCCAAACACTTTAACGGATTAAGTTCAACAATGTCCTGGACTAGTATTATCAACATACCAGAGCTCTAATTGGGAATCAAATACAAGACTCCAACAAACAGACAAACAAGTAGCACTTAACAAACACAACAATTCATCAATTACATCATAGTCACAACTAAACAATTTACATCAACACTTCATCCGGTTTTAATTCAGTAAAGACATGAATGCAAAATCCATAACTTAGCAAAACATAAACATTGATAGAAAAGACAATTCTTGAAGTTTAGAGACTAAAAATACACGGGGTGAAGGATCCTTACTTATCAAACTTAAGCAATAAGTTCAAAAACCAGAAATCACCAATACGCTGCAGAAATAGCCGACGAAAACTACGATTGCTCTCTCTCTCTACGGAACCCCCAAACTTTCAATCCATCAAGTCTCCCACGAAGCATAGTTAGTTAGCTTTGAAACTCAACTGGAATCACTCTAATCTGACCTCAGTAGCTCTGGTAATTGTTCTGAAATCCTTACAACACTTAGAAAATCTGCACTATTCTTTCTCTTTTTCTTCCCCTCTCTAACTTCTTCTTTTCCCAGCAATGACCACCATACTAACTTTTTCAAAAGTCTACATTCCAGCCCTATAAGTTCCCAAAGCTTACACTCAAGCCCCTCAACTAACAATTACAACCAAAATGCCCCTCACACGAAACGTACCCCATATAACACATAAACATGATGTAACATATAATTAGGCACATAATCACATTACATGTTACATAATTCATGATATAACAAATAATAAACACACACATGCAAGAATTAAATGCAATACATGAAAAATTATTTCTAAAAGTCACAGGTACCACATTATTCTTGTCAAAATGACTTTTGATGCTAAAACTTAGAAGGTAACAAGAACATTGTTTCTGTTTTCTTTTCTTTACTATGACTTAAAGTTCATTTTCTGTAAAGTATGTCTCAAGGGTTTAAAAGGATCTGTTTTCGAATGTGAAACCCGTAACTTTTGCTTACGTGTTATTTTATATTTAATTTATTTTTGTGTGTTTTATTGCGTAGGCGTAATTTATTTTGCACGATTATGTGTTTGCGTGTCTATTATTTTTTATAACATGTTGCGTGTTACATTTTTGGTACGTTTCGTTGTGGGCGTTTCGTACATGTATCGTAATTAAGGAAATTAAATTGTGATTCACTTAGATTAGTAATTTAATTAGATAATTAATTCTGGAATTAATTAGGAATGTTTTGGATTAGAAAAATCACATAACAAATATAGCAAATAAAATGAAATTAAATAAAGAGATTGCTGGGGATTGGGATAATAAAACTAAAAAAAAGATATATAGATATAAAGAAGTTCGTGGGATCATGAAATAAAGGGAAAATACAAGAAATAAAAGAAAATTTAAAAAGACAGAACGTGGGATTGAGGGCATCATGGGCAGTGGAGTTCATGGGGTCAGGGGGTCATGTGATCGGGAATGGCATTAGTATGGCCCAAGAAATTCATAAAGGGCATGACATGGTCCCCAAAAAAGTAGGAGAAATATTTTTTGTCTAGCAACTGAAGCTTCCACTTCCAGATCGTAGGCCATATAGCTGAGCAGTTTAGCTCATCACGCATGCATGGGAAATATTTATGTATTTTAATTGCAATTTTTGTGAATTTGATATTTATGTATTTTAATTGCAATTTTGTGAATATGATATATATTGTTGTATTTTAATTGCAACAATATATATCATATTCACAAAATTGTGATATCCATGTATTTTAATTGCAATTTTTGTGAATTTGATATTTATGTATTTTAATTGCAATTTTGTGAATTTGATATATATGTATTTTAATTGCAATTTTGTGAATATGATGTATATAGTTGTATTTTAATTGCAATTTTTGTGAATTTGATATCCATGTATTTTAATTGCAATTTTTGTGAATTTGATATCCTTATGATTTAAGTGCGAATTGTTATTTTACGCATATTTTATAGATAAAATCCCACTGTTTTTATTATAGATGGCTTTTCCGGCCCACCTTATGCCCGGTCCATACGATCCCAGTGTGTTGAACAAACACACCTCACATAGATCACTTAGGATTTGGGGCGGGGATGTAGGCCTAGACAGAGGTTTGAAGGTCATTAGCTATGACGGGAGTTTTTTTGGGGCCTACCAACGCGAGGGCAACCCGAGAGTGCGAGAGCTCATTGACCATATAGGTTTCGGGGTTGTTGTAGGATAGGTAAGATTAAGATAGACCACGCACTGGTCACCGCATTAGTAGAGCGGTGGCGCCCCGAGACGCATTCCTTCCATCTGCGATGAGGTGAGGTCACCATCACCCTAGAGGACGTAGGATGCCTCCTAGGACTGCCCACCAGGGACAACGTGGTGACGTGGAACGAGGATTAAAACATGACCAAGGGTTAGTGGATTGAGCGCGTCGAGCATGCAGAGATGTATACCCATATTAGGGGTAACACCATCGAGCATGCAGAGGTGTATACCCATATTTTCGAGCCCCTAGGCGAGGATGCCACGAACGTCGCGGTTGAGCAGCGGGCCCGGGCCCTGATTTTCCTCTGCATCGCCACTTTCCTTTTCCCGGATAAATCCGGGTCGCGCGGTAACATGCGCTATCTCCTGCTCATCAGCGACGGAGACCTCGCCCTCGACCAGCATTCCTGGGCCAGCGGCGTCCTGTCCTACCTGTACCGCCAGATGTGCACCTCTGCACAGGTCGTCTCTAAGGACATAGCTGGTTGTTGCCTTTTGATCCAAGTTTGTGTAATTTTTAATGAGTTTTTATTGGTTCCCTACATTTTTTTTAATATTTGATGATTAATCCGTGTTTGTTTGTACCAGTTGTGGGCGTGGGAGCGCATATCATTTCTCCGGTCGGCGAACCGGGGAGAGATTATGCATGAAATTCCCCGCGGACGGCCGAGCGTACGGGGCGCGTTGGAATACCGCCCGGAGTTTCAAGAATGCGCCGAAATCTCAACTGACGGTGTTTCGCGACCAGCTTGACTGACTGACGGACGCTCAGGGGGTAAGGTTTATCGTATTTTGAGTATGTTTTTTTTTTTTAATTTGCGCAATTAATTTATGCTAATGTACAATTTTTTGACAGTTCATGTGGAGGCCGTACCCCGACTGGGTTATTGCCGTCCGGGCCTCCCGCGGTGAGGTCTTCCTGTCCCACTTCAGTCTTGGGGCCATAACGGAAGTAGGAGTTCCGTCCTGGACACGTGGCAACGCGCGTGGGAAAAACCGCCACGTCACCCAGGACGGAAGTCCTGGACAAAAATGTTTCTCCTACTTTTTTGGGGGCCATGTCATGCCCTTTATGAATTTCTTGGGCCATACTAATGCCATTCCCCATATGATCGGGGATTGAGGGGCATTGGTAAACGTGCGCAATCAAGATATTATATAAAGGAGGCAGGGAGCTCGCCAAGGAAAAAAAAAAGAGAAACAGTGAGGATTTTTGTGAGAGTTTTTGATTTCTGGGCAGTCTTTGTGAGATCACTGAGAGATCGTTACTTGTCTGTTTTCATTCCATAATATACCAATTTCGAAGGCACTCGAGTTAGCTTCGAGTGAGCGAAGACGGGACGTCATTCCGATTCCCGACAGGAAGTTATAGCTCCGCGAGTAGAATTGTGCAGTGCTGTTTCAGATTTTATGTTTTTAATTGTCTTCGTAAGAGGTAGGGACCTTTACGTCATTTAATTCTCGCATATAATTATGTATAATATTGGGTGATTAATTACTGCACAGTAAAAGCGGATAAATTATTCTATTTACGAAATATTCGATATTGTATAAACTGTTTTGGGCATTATTTAAATTCATTATAATTTGATTTGTAAATTGATTATTACGCTCTTATTATTTGCCTTAGGTAAATTGTCATAATTAATTGATAATTGTGAATTTTGGATTAATTGGGTTTATATTGAACTTGCATAAATGTTACCGCTTTGGTCGTCATATTTTGGAGTCATTGATTTTAGTCATATGTGGTTTTGGTCGACCGAGTCATCGCTTCTACTGAGCTCTTGTCTGGAACGACTAATTAGAAAGATTCGTTCGCTACTGCATTCTGATACAGATTTTGTGACCCGAGAGGTCTTCTGATATATGCGTCTCCCGATGAGGTTATCATTGGAACGAGTAATGGCTTTGTTGAGTCCACTGTGGTGGGTAATGACACAATAAAAGAATGGATCCTTAAACCCTTTGACCCGTCGTTTGGGGGACCGCACCAATCCCGCGCCTGCATTTTCTGAGTCGTCCTAGCTCGGATAATAGCTAGGGTCATTACCGTTATTGTTGATTGGGAGTGAATAAATGAGTCAGCTCATGTGGCAAGATTGTGTGTCATAGCGGTAGTGATGTTCTTAGTGTTTAAACGGTGTTGTAATCGAGTGTAGTGTATGAGCAATGCGTGATGCTTGTTGTGCACTCGGTTATGTAAGCGTTTAGATTCGACGAATATGGCTACTTAGCTTATTTGTTGTTTCATACTTGTTCGTTCTTTTTATTGGTCTCTACTGAGCACCGTAGCTCAGTCCATCCACTCTTTTACTGTGCAGATAATTTAGGTGACGAGCAACACTACGAAGATGATGTCATACTGGGATGGGGATTATGAAGAGTGATCCATAATCGGTTTCAATTAAAGAATTTAGTTTAGTTCATTATTAGTTTCGTTAAATAATTTCATTGTAATAATTAGTTTCCGCTGTTGAACTCTTATTTCAGATTATTTCATAATTAAATTTCTTTTTAGTAACTCTGTTTGTCGGCTTTGGTGTTTCATTAACCAATGAGACACTGCCATGTCATCGACCCTGCTTACGGGGTGTGACAGAAGTGGTATCAGAGCAGGTCGAACCTTAGGGATTAAAATTATGGAATGAACTTAGGAAAAAAATGTGAGATGTGAGATGGGTATAGAACATTGACTAGGACTCTTCTGTTGTTTAAGCGCGTATATCTTCTGTTAACTGTTATATTCCGCTACTTTATGATTTTACATGTACAACTTGATTTAATTGTTTTATCACCTTATATGTTACTGCTTACATATATACTATGTTATTCTCATATGCTATATACTTTATGACATTCCATTATGTCTTTTCCTTCCTAACACTGGAATGGAAAGAGAATTCTGAAGTCATTCTGGGTGGAAAATAATTCTATCAGGAAAGGAATTCCATTCCATTCTATTTCAATATACCAAACTCGTTGCAAGAGAAATAGTGAAACCCGTAAAGAAAATATATTTTCTTTGTGCACGTGTCAATTTTTGAGTGATGTGTATATGCATGGGTATCGACGATTCTTAGCCGTTCTTTAGTTGGTGCATTTGCAGAACATTGTTTGCTTCAAATGTCTCGCGAGGAAATTTATGTTAGACCCTTTGCACACTTTTTTCTTTTGAATAATAAAGGTTTCTAAAAAAAAAGAATTAATTCACTGTTTTTCCTCATAGGTCTTTTGGGCTTTGTGTTGGATTGAATTTCTTTTGGGCTTCTAGTTAACTTTATCTATTTGTAATTTTGTATAGATCAATTTCCATCCAAACACCTTGATTAATTGACAGGGTTTTAAAATGGAATTAACCCTATTTCGAAATCCCGAATGTACTCTAAACAAGAGAATTGTTAATAATAATAATAATAATAATAATAATAATTTCATTTTAGCACTTTGGGTTAGAATGTAAGAGCATTTTAGTCTACATTATTAAAAATTAGCAGAAATAGTCCAAAGATCGTTAATTAATATTTTAAGTCGTAATTATTTGTTAAATAAATATAAAAATAACTAATATGTCCCTCACTTATAAACAAAAATATTATTGTTATTAATGTCAATTTAAGTCTATAAACAATTTTAACATCCTATCTAGTAAATGACCACAAAATCTATAACAAATATGTCTATGCCTTGAAAGTGGTTGTGTTTGTTACAAATTTTGTAATCATTAACTTAAAAAGAGCTTAAATTTACATACTTACACGTCAATAATAATGTTATTTTCAATTATAAGTGAGAGACATATTGGTTATTTTTGTGCATATTTAACGGAGATTTATTATTTTAACTGGTGACTAATGATCTTGAGCTAATACTTACAATTTTTAAATATAGTAGACTAAAGTGCTCATACCCTCTAATTCAATGGTACTAAGATGCAATTAAACCAAAAGGAAAAGGCAAAAGGAAGTCCACTAAAAGAAGAAGATCCATAAAATGAAGGAAAATTCTGATATGAACCAAAATTCAATTAAATATTAGGTTCAAATTTATCTAAATTTGTTGAAAACTATTTATATGAATAAATTTTAACCGCATAACCTATTATATCATAATTCAATTAGAATTAACCTAAAATGCATGCTGAGGGAGAGCCGTATAATAACCGCCCAAGTAAAAGCATTGCCATTGACACAACACAGTTTTGTCCTTCTCTCCCATAAACAAGGAGTCCCTTCTCCTCTTTTCAATCTATCGAATTTAGTTTCTTGTCCAATAAAATCAGAATCTAGAAGAAGACAACGAAGGGTTCGAGCCAATTTTGTAGATTCCCAGCACAAGGTTAGTTCTAGTTTTCCATAATTTCTCGTACTTATACTAAGAGATTCGGTTGTTAAAATTTTGGAATTTGCATTCTGGTGTTTTTTTTTCCATTCTTTTCCCCTAATTGGAGATCCTTTTAAAATTCCCGCTCGTGACGGCGGAGTAAGGATTGCCGAAGGTCATAATTGTCTTTTCTCGCTTCTGCTTTTGGAGGTCAATTCAATTACCGCTTTTTCGGGTGTCGTGTTTGTTGGGGTCACGTATTCACTTACGGTCCTTTTTTCTTAATTCCCGATTTGTCCCTAGTTGTCGCGCATTATATTATGTTATTTCAGATTTTGAAACTAATTGAAGATATTTATCCTTGTTTCTACAATTTTCATTTCAATCTTAACGGCCCTTGTGATATTGCTAGAATGAAAATTAGCATTGCTTTAATTCTTTCAATTTATTCACAATTTTTTTTTCTTCCTGTTCTCTGGTCAGGGGTACCGTTGGGGGATTAATAGTCACTGATCAGCTTAATACAACCCTCTACTGGTACATAAACTGAAAATGAAAAAAATCCACACATTTAACAAAATTATTATAGCTTTTGTACTTTCAACAAAACCTCAAATGTGTAGGAAATTAGTGACAGTGTTAGCATTTTGAAGCTTGGGAATGTTAAGTATTTTTAGTAATTATTATTAGTATATTTTTTGGAGGGTCAATTTTGTCTTTTGGTCACGGGCCAACTACCTTGCAGTATCAGATGTTGTCATGAAACATGCTCAAGAATTTATGAGCACACATCACAAAGCCATCACCAATTCACGGAAATTTTAATCCTATTATTGTTCTTATGAGACTGGCCATACAATTTGCAGCACCCAAAAAATTATATAACAGGTTATGAAATCAGTTTCATAAAAACGATTATAAGATTAAAGTACCCAATTCACTATCACAAATAGGAAGCTTCACCATCACGTTCACATTGAACCCATCCCCTTCCAAACAACAAGTGCCTTCCTTATCAGAAATGACATAGGAGATATTCAAGGGGTGTGGATTCACAGATTTCAAGCGAGAACTCCCTTTGAAGCAAAAGCTAATGCAGCAGTTATGGCAATGGAACAATTACAGTCTATGAATATTCAAAATGCAATTGTTGAAGGTGATTGCCTCAATGTACTCGAAATGTTTTCAAGGGCGACTTTCGGATATTCATTGGGATCAGCGCAGATTTGGTCTCGCAGACAAGGATAATGCTTTCTAGTTTTAGTCTTTGGAAGACTAATTATGTCAATAGATTAGCGAATTACCATGCTCACAACATTGTTCAATGGGCCAAATCTAATTGTGTAACTGGCTACTTAGATCATTCTTGCATTCCTCCGTCAGATCTTTTGTGATGAGAGATGACTTTTTTAGAATCTTTGTCCGGCTGCTACTTTAATTTAATCATTTACTTAGCAAGCAAAAAGTGGAAGACTTGAGAGAATCCCTCAAAAATGAAAAAAAAAAAAAGTAAGAAATCCAAAATGTTGTCTTTGTAGGAAAATGTTATCATCCACTTATCATGCTCCCATAATATGACGTCTCATTGTGTAGGATCATATGATGTCTCCTAAAGCTGTCCATACAATTATTATTTTCTTGTATTCCATCCATTCTATAATATAAGTTTTTTAGGACATGTAGCGTAAATGAATAAAGAAAAAATTAAAATAATTTATTAATAAAAAAATCAATATTAATTTTTGTAATAGTACTTGTATACTACTAATTTTATTTAATAGAATAATATTGATATTTTTACTAATAAATTTTTTTTTAAAGTTTTATTAAATGTGCTAAAAGACTTATATTATATAAATGAGATAGTATTTTTTTTTTGTCTTTAATTTAATGTCAATATAAGAAAAATTCTGATATGAAATAGGTCTACATCGACCTTGTGATACAGAATTAACCACGCTATCTCAAAATGGTCTATCTTCATTGTTGAGTGATGTAATCACTTCTATACCACATAAAATTATCCGTCCGTATAACGGGTTTCCTGTGTTTATTTTTCAGAACGCGTTCGGCTATAAAAGTCCTCGACTCTTCCAAGAAAATTCAATCATCTGGTCGGTGGCTGCTCTTGGTGTTTTGATTTATATTTGATTGAATTAACCGGGCTGTCAATTCTTCCTCAATATTGGCAGCCCGAGTTCTTATTCAAGAAGGTCAAATTCAAACAGGTATTTTATTCTAATTGAAAATCTTTCATTTTTTTTCCAACTCCTTTTCTAATTTTGTTTCCTCGTGCATATTTTGCAAGATTTAAACCAATCCAAAGTTGGGATTTTTAATTACATTTTCTCATTGTTACATTTCTGCAGGTGGGCTGTGAATTTTGTGTTTATGAGGATTATTGATTTGTTTTTGTTATGAGATTTTGTGAAGCTTTTTGTAATAATCATGGGTTCCTTGTCTGGAATCTTTCAAAGGCCAGTAATTGCAGCCTCTGCAGTTGCAGTAGCTTCTATTTCTGGTGATCTTCATGATAAATTTCTGGCCTACCAAATCATTAGATTCATCTAATAATAATAATTCCTTAGAACAAAAATCAAATTCTTTGTTACCAGATTCATTACATGATCAAAAATCATCTTGGGTGTCTCAAATACCCGTTTCCAAGCTCGCTAACTTGTCATTTGTTACAAGAATTCGCGTTCCCCTGCCTAATTTAATTCATCAGTTTCCCATTTCAAGTTCTGGTTCAGTTCCTAGTTCTTTGTGTTCTTCTGTTATCTCATCCCCTGTCCTCATCAACTTATACCAATCGGCCGACTTAGCTAAAGCTGCGAAGCCTACTTCATATGCATATGTTGCGCCTTCCTCGTCCCCAGAGGGACTTTATAGATGGCATTTGCCAGAGCCAAAAGCTGTTGATATATCTGGAAAATTGGATTGTTCATTCGCGAAGTCTAGGACAGTCGTTGTTTTGCTTGGATGGTTAGGTGCAAAGCAAAAACATCTAAATAGATATGCAGAGTGGTATACCTCTAGAGGGTTTCATGTAATCACATTCACATTCCCAATGAATGAGGTTCTTAGCTATCAAGTTGGTGGAAAAGCTGAGGAGGACATAGAATTGCTTGTTAATCATTTGGCTGATTGGCTAGAAGAAGAGCATGGAAAGAACTTGGTTTTTCATACTTTCAGCAATACGGGATGGCTAACGTAAGTGTTGTCTTTCCTTAACGCCTCATCCCTGATGGAAAAAGTACACTGGCGTAAAACTTAAATCGTTCTTAATTACTTAACTATTCAATCTCTTGCAGATATGGAGTAATTTTGGAGAAGTTTCAAAGAAAGGATTCAACTCTTATGGGAAAGATTAAAGGTTGCATCGTGGATTCAGCTCCTGTGGCATCCCCAGACCCACAGGTATTGTTTCTTAGATGTTCTTGCAGTAGTTTCATGTCAGAAGACTTTGTGGATGCAGACTTGACAACTATATTTATGTTTATTGATTACGGAATCTTTCCAGTTTTATAGTTTTCTATATTTATGTTGTTCATTGGGCTTCATCTCCTATATGCTAATTCCATGATGAAGTCATCAATAACTAAATGATACTTCGTAATTTTCTCGTTTAGTATATATCTATAATATAGTGTAAAACTGGACCTTTCCATATAGAAGATATATTTTGGGTGTAAGGCTTCAGAAGTCTTTGTTTGTCATATTAGGATATCCATTTGACATGGTATTCTTCTTTTTCTTTTCGGATATAAATTTCATATAGGTTTGGGCTTCTGGATTCTCTGCCGCGTTTTTTGAAAAAGAATAGTGTTGCAACGAAAGGTGTAATTCTTGAACAAGGTATAGAGACAACAGCAGAAAGAAGTGTTGCGGAAACCAAACCTCAGCTCGCTGAAGCAGCACTTCTTGTTGTTTTGAGGAAGTTCTTTGGGTTGGTTCTGAATCTTCCTAAAGTGAATAAGTGAGTAGGCCTTAATTATTTACCTTTTCTTTTTGGCGTTTCGAGTTATTTCTCCTGTCTACAGTGCACATAATCTATATATATATATATTGCAGTTCTCAATTGCGTAGTCCTGCATACAAGATTAGATCACTCCATTACAGATCTTTTCTAAAATCTTTGTACTTGGGTTGGTTCTTGGTTCTAAAAATTTCAACCTTTTCAAAAATTTAACCCTGTTACCCATATTTTCTTTTATTTCAGTCAGCTATAGATCCCCAAAACGTGTTTCATTTTTTTTTCCTCCGAAAAACACAAAAAAAGGTCAATCAAGTGTGCGGATATCAATTTTCTTCTAGTCTTGTTTTGGCTGATGAAATTTGTCATTTACACAGCAAACTTATTACTGATCGATTATCCTTTTGATCAAATTGTAGGAGGCTTTCTGATGTTTTCGGTGTTTTGACATCACAACAACCAAACTGTCCACAGTTATACATATATAGTTCTGCAGATAGGGTCATTCCTGCTGGATGTGTCGAATCTTTTATAGAAGGACAACGGAGGAATGGGCGCGAAGTGAGATCTTGCAACTTTATATCAACACCCCATGTGGATCACTTCAGGAATGACCCCAAATTGTATACTTCTCAGCTCACACAGTTTTTGGAGGATTGTGTGCTGATTTCCTGCAATAGTTCATAAATTTGTTGCTGCTGCTAACTTGATGCTAATTGATTAATTTTTTTTTGTTTTCATCTTTTTCTTTTCCATTATTTTTTTTTGGTCCCTTTCAAAATTTCATAAAAGGAAAACTCAAATGTAAAGGGTATAGACCATTTTCTTTTATCCTTTTTATAGCTTCATTCTTACATGTACTCTATTGTGAAAGTTTTGCAACAGTTCAAATCAGTGATAAATTGGTGATTCAACCTTTGTTGTTTCAGTTTTTATTTTATTTTATTTTTGCAGATGATATTCCCATGCATACTTTGTTCTCTTCTGCTCAATGCAGGCTCCTTTTTTTTTGAGCTCTTAACATTGTTCATAAAACATAAGACTTTTCACTTTAAACTTCTCTTCAATTTTGCTCAAAGACAACTCTTACTTTTAAAAATAGGACCTTGCTAGGCTACTAGAATTATTGGTTAAAAGATTGACTAAAATAGTTTTTTTGACCTTTTTGCCCTTATAGTTGGGTGAATCCCTTATACCAGCTGGGGGTGAGATAGTCATTTAACACCCTCAATTTGGGGGTTTAGGGTTTCTATCCCCAAAACTCTAGGAGTAAATCATTTTCCTTAAAAATAATACCATTAATTAGATGACATCCTTGTATGAATGATTTTAGGAGATTCATTTATGCATTTCGATTCAAATCCAATCATAACATATAATGTAACAGGAGTGGGGTTTTTTTTTTTAAAGGATAGTGCTCCAATACATTTGTTTTAGTGGTATTTTGGGAGTATCCACTTTGTGCATTTATTGACAAAGGTTAATGTATGTCTCCTATCCCTCTCCGTCCATACTCCCTAATTAAGGGGGAGTTAATGGGTTATGTTATTTTTGTTGTTATAAGGTTCATCTGTCCAAAAAATCGTTAGTCAACGATTAAGTCAAAAATTTTACTAGGCCAACACAAAAAGCTTCAATGGAATTTTGAAAATTCTATATTTAAAATAACATCCCCACCCCTTCCCCTTCAGGTTTACCCTCTCCCGTTCCTTCTTCATCACTCTCAATCTTCCTCCAGCCACCACAACCACCATCGTTGACCACCACCAAAAACCACCATCTGCAACACTTCGATTTTTTATTACCTGCAAAAGAGTGGAAATAAACTCAAGATTTCATTAATGGGCAAATTTTGCTAGAACCCTCACTCCCTACTCTCTTTCATCCTTTGGCTTCTTTTCATTATGGCTTCCTAAACACCACCGCCTCCGCCGCCCTGGTTCAAAGTCGCAGATATCAGTCACTAACTCTGGGGACGCTGTTCCAGATACGACTCGGCGACTAGGTCGCGTATCGGGTGATACACGACTTTTTTTGGTATAGAGTGTCAAAAAATAATGAATAAGTTTGTAAAAATAAACAAAAAATAAAAGCAATATAATTGTATCATTTATGAAGATAAAAAATCATATTCAACGTAACAATTACCTATTTAACATAATAAAGCAGTGCAATTACCGAACAAATGAAATTTTTTATAGAAATTGTTACGTGAGAGGCATTGTAAATTTTCTGTTACCGAGGATTCGGGCTAGATTGTCGGGACACAGGCTGGTTGACTTTATGGATGCGTATGAGCGCAGTTTGGAGATAGAGGCTGAGTATACATGGTCTACTGTTGATTTCAGAGGTAAACGTGTTAGTAGTGCCCTAGGACCATTAGCATATGTTGTACGTTTTATATCTATTTGAGCATTTCATATGAATAGTTAATTTTGCTTATGAACATCAAATGCGTGATTTGATAGTAAAACTCATTTGCTTATGTAATTACTATTCTAGTTGTCCCTAGTTTTATGTAATCTATTTTACAATGAAATAAAACTAGTATAATGTTTGATTGATGATTACGTTTTACTAATCACGTGTAATGATTACAAATCATATCATAGATGCAATGTATTAAGATATATCGTATCGGACGTATTCCGTTAGAGAAGTAATACTTCATGGTCCTTAGTCATAAGTATTACTTCCTCAATACTATTTTAGAATCCTTAGACCTTATGTCTCCATTTGATTCTAGCATGAATGGAGCCACGTTTTGACTCAGTCGTACGTTGCTTTTAATTGAGTAATCAATACGACTGATGATCGGATGTAGCGTCCTATCATGGCTTGAATGTGAGAGACATTGTAAGGAATTTGTCCCTCGCTATTATTAGAGAGAGATATCCACGGGCCCCTCGATAGGGAAAGACTGTCTAAATGCATGGCCATGCTCAAATGTATTTGATAAAGTGGTTATCAGATTCAATTTGTTGGAACAGTCTACCCGGAGATCGAGCATAAATACAATTAAGCTTCATAAGGGTGACGACCACCATGCCTTATGCTTAATTAGGATATCGTGAGACAAAGGGATTAAATAGTGGATTGATATTAGGTTCCACCGTAAATTCATTCACTTTGGGTAGTCACAATGTCCTTCTAGGGACCGCTTGTGATTTATGAACACATACTACTACTAAGTGTGTTTTCATTGCCATTGTGATATGAACCTACAGGGTCACACGCATAGACGAGCTAACGAGCTTCATGTCCAGATTCAATGAATCTAGAATGTGTCTAGGTTCATTGTATCTGACATTCACTTTTCTGAGAATAATAAAGTGTTATTATTCGAATTAGAGATAAGGGGCATTTTCGGTAAAGCTGGGATTACGTGGGAGTTATTATCCGATAAAGACTCCCACTACCAATAGAAGTCTAGGGGACGTGGGAGTTGAAGACTCCCACTGTCAAAAGAGGTGGACAGGACGTGGGAGTTGTTCTTGAAACAAACTCTCACAACCTATATAAACCTCTCTTGGCCGAAACCCTAGGGTTAATTTTGACTTGAGCCGCAAAAACCAATTCTATTCCCGAATTCAAATTTCTAGATTTCTGCCCTTCTCTTCTTTCTATATTCCCGAAACTCATAAACGAAGAACTAGCAATCGCTGCTCGTTTCGTCGCGTGGATACCAGTAGAAAGCGATTCCGCAAGGGAAGGCTTTTGGTGGCACCAGCACTCATCCGAAAGATACAACCTTTAAGCCGAAAACGTAAGTAATTTTCGCTGTTTTCGATTCGTTTACGTATGAGCGGATCCTTCAGGGGAGGACTCATGGGTGTTTGGAACGAGTTTCCGCCCATGAATCCCTTTCAAAACGTTCAAATCAGAATATGGCGCAGGGACAGACTTTCAGGGGAAGCAGCCGACCCGCGGATTTTACACCTCATCAGAGGCTAGCTTTTACGGTAGGACAAGGTTTGAGGCCAGTTATCAAGACCGGAGCTAACGCAGTTAAGGTTAGAGGACAGACTGAAACGACAGTTGGGACTGGACAACCTAATGCATGCAAGACTTGTGGGAAGAACCATTCTTGGGTGTGCAGAGAAGGAACTACAGGTTGCTACAAGTGCGGGCAGCCATGTCATTTTTCTTACCAGTGCCCGAAAAACGTGAATCAGGGCCAAGTGGCCAATGCTCGAGTCTTTGCGCTTACTCAGCAAGATGCTGGGATTGCTAGTGATGTTTTTACAAGTACCCTTATGATCAATTTTGTACCTTCTTATGTTTTGTTTGATAGCGGTGCAACGAACTCTTTTGTATCCCGTAGGTTTACTAAAACTCTTAATAGTCCTTATATGCATTTACAACATGTTTATAAAGTAGTTGTACCTAACGGGCGAGTGTTGGAATCTAATGTTGTACATAATGGGTGTCGGGTAGATATAGAATCCCGAGAGTTGCTAGCTGACCTTATACAGTTAAACATGGTTGACTTTGACGTTATTTTGGGTATGGACTGGTTAGCGAAATATCATGCATTACTTGATTGTAAGGATAGGACTATTCAGTTTGTGATTGGGGATGGTGAAATTGTGATGTTCCGAGGTTCATGAAAGAGAAAAGATAGGTGTATGCCGATCATACCAACGATTAAAGCGCAGAAATGCCTAAGGAAAGGCTGCGAGGCATATCTAGCCTATGTAGTACTTAAGGATGAAAAGAAAGAGGGAGCTGAATAAGTAAAAGTGGTGAACGAGTTTGTGGACGTATCTCTAGAAGATCTTCCGGGTGTACCACCAGGCCGTGAGATTGACTTCGAGATACTACTACAACTCGGTGCCGAGCCTATCTCTAAGGCGCCATATCGAATGGCACCAGCTGAACTAAAAGAGTTGAAGTCTTAGCTTCAGGAACTTTTAGACAGAAAATTTATTCGACCAAGTGTTTCACCGTGGGGAGTGCCGGTACTGTTTGTAAAGAAGAAAGATGGGTCAATGAGGATACGTATTGATTATCGGGAGCTGAACAAAATTACAATAAAAAACAAGTATCCGTTACCGAGGATTGACGACCTGTTTGATCAGTTAAATGGTGCAACAGTGTTTTCGAAGATTGATTTGAGATCCGATCAAGCCAGATGACATACCAAAAAGTGCCTTGAGAACGATATACGGTCATTACAAATTCCTTGTTATGCCGTTTGGAATGACTAACCCACCTGCGACATTCATGGATATGATGAACCGTATCTTTCGGGACTACTTAGATAAGTTTGTCGTTGTCTTCATTGACGACATACTGATCTATTCGCTAACAGAAGGGGCTCATGAACAACATTTGAGCACAGCTTTACATATTTTGAGAAAGGAACAGTTATACGCAAAATTCAGCAAGTGTGAATTTTGGTTAAAGAGTATCAGCTTTCTGGGACATGTAATTTCAGCAGAGGGGGTATCAGTTGATCCATCGAAGATTGAGGCAGTGGTTGAATGGCAGAGGCAAAAAAACGCTTCAAAGGTTCGTAGTTTTTTTGGGGTTAGCAGGATACTACCGGAAGTTCGTCAATGACTTCTCTCGAATTTCAGCACCGTTAACAAAGTTAACTAAAAAAGGGAGAAATTCGAGTGGAGTGAAGAATGTGAGCAAATCTTTGAACAGTTGAAGGAAAGATTGACAGCTCCAGTTTTAGCACTATCTGAAGAATCAGTGGGTTACACTATACAGTGATGCTTCGAGGATTGGTTTGGGATGTGTTTTGATGCAAAATGGTATGGTGATTGCGTATGCTTCAAGGCAGCTGAAACCGACTGAGAATAACTGCCCAACATATGACTTAGAACTTGCAGCAGTAGTGTTCACACTCAAACTCTGGCGTCACTACCTGTATGGTGAACGATACAAAATTTTCACAAACAATGTTTTAGCAACTTTTGCAAGAGCCAAGTATCCTCATCTCTTCGGCGACAACAATTCGTAAGTTTTGGGGACGAAACTTTTGTAAGGAGAGAAGTATGTGATACCCTTAACTTTTCATGCTTACGTGTCTAGCATGCCTACATGTATTTTGGTGTATTAATTGCTTTCACATGCTTCTATGTTGTGTACATTATTTGTTGAGGGGCGTTTTAGTAAGATTTAGGAGTGGAGGGACCTAAGTGTTAATCCTATAAGTTAGTTGGTTAGTTTGTGGAGTTAGGATAGTTTTAAGAGGGGTTATAAGGGTGGATTTTCTGGAGTTATTAGAAGAGAGGAGTTAGAGAGAAGAAAAGAAAGAGAAAAGAGGAAAAAGAAGAAAGCAGATTTCTGGCTGATTGGGTAGGCTGCGGGAGAATGCACTTTCGAGATAGCAAATGGTGTCGGTTTTCATCGATTCTTAGTACGTTTCGAAGAGGACTGTTAGATCTACGTTTGGGATCAGACGGAGTAGCATTTGGAGTTCTGAATTTCGAGTTATAGGATTGGGGAATCAATGCTTTGAATCTGGATTTTCGGCTTTTGGTGTATTTTGAGGTTTTGCTTTAAGATTGATAAGGTAAGGACCCTTCAACTTTGAGTTTTTCCAAAGCTTTCATAAACTAATATTTTACAGATTATGTATGAAGTATGAATGAAAAATAGTTTTATCATGTTTTCTTGCATAAAAGTGGTTGAAGAAATATTTAATATGAATGCATGAATTGCATGATGTTTAATTGAGCATGTCTGTGATAGCATGATTACTTGCTGTTTTTATGATTGTAAACATAAGGGAACATCCCAGTAGGGGCAATGACTAATAAAGGAACCAGTATGTTAATGTCGTGCTTATGTTATGTTATGGATTTAATGAGGAGTCAATGTACCTAACTTGGGATAAGATGTAGCATGTAGAGTTGTGTTATATGTACCTAACTTGGGATAAGATGTAGCATGTAGAGTTGTGTTATATGATAAGTACATTGATAAGATGTTGGGAGAGGCCTAAACATCAAGTCATGAGGTATGATGCCAAGAACAGTATACAACGATATATGATGTTTGCATTTGATATTTGATGATCCTGAACTCCCAATATTCTAAGAAGTCGGAAGTATTTTGCATACCATGATATTACTGCTTTATTGCTGATTATGTTTTTTTAAAGTTATGAAATGTTTTTGGGATGCATAAACTATTTTAATTAAGTGTCTATATATTTATTCATCCCAAGGTTGAAGGGATCTTACTGAGAAATAGTCGGTTTTGCTCACCCTTATCCACATTTCCTTTTCAGATGAGCATGATGTTAGCTACGAAGGGTATGTGGGGGACGTCGTGTTCGTGTATCAGGGATACGACACTTTATAGACGTCTAGCTCACTTTACTGCTTTGAAATAGACTAAGTGTGATGAACTTTGAAGTATGTTTAAGTTGTACTATTTCCTTTTAAGTTATATATATATATATATAACAGTTATGCAGTTAGAGGAATAACCGGGTCAATAACAGTTATGCAGCGGAAATAAAACGACCCGCCTCTAATAGGATCTTTCACGAGTAAGAACCTTAGACTATGGGATAGTATTATACCTTTCGAAGTGCGGAAATTGTCTGGAACGGTTTCAGTTGTCACGAACGGAACACCACCAATGCAGGCTCCGCCTCTCCCAATATCCACTCGATCTTCCGGGGATGGTCCTCTACCAGTTTGGTGCTAGCCAACGCCTCGTAGAAGTCTTGAAGACACTCTTCAAGATGGAGTATATATATATATGGTGGATATATGACCTAAAGAAGAACAAGAAACAGTTTTCTTACTTCTTTTCTATTAGCCAAAGCTAGAAAACAAGTATCCAGAAAAGCTGTCTTTTCTTTCTATTCAATCTCTATTGAATGTTCTCTCTTTTCTCTCTTCTCTAAGCTCTCAAAAAGCTGGAGAATAATCACTTGGAATGCTAGGAAAAATCAGCATTTTTCTTAGTCATTCAAAGGATAGTGGGGAGAGTGAAAGGGGGAAGTGGGAGATCACGGAGGAAACCACTCCTCCACATTCTCCACCACTTCAACCTCCTTTCTAAGAGATAAGAGTTGAAAATATGTCCAATATTTCCAGCCATAAGGTCGGTCCAAATGGGTTGGTCGGCCAAATCATATTGGTCGGCCCAACCCCATCCCGACCCGAAGCCCGTCCCGGCCCAATCGAATTGGCGCACCTTAGATTGAATGTACTCCAACAAGCCCAATCCAGTTGATCTATGAGTGCGACCCAGGAGGTATCTATGATGTTGGCCAGGTAATGAGAGGTATCTAGCAACGCATCATTACCCCCAATTCATAAATATCTGGTGACTATCATAATCACACCATTTGACATTTGTATTTAAATCCTTTTGTCCTTGATATCTAGATTGAACACAAGTCATGGAAAAAGTCACACTTGTATTGTCCAATCTTTTAGTTTCTTGATTCGTGAGTAGACTAATCAAATGACATCAATATCATATACTGATTCATTTGTTCATGGCCATGAATTAGTCAGACTCCATCAAAGGGGCCCAAGATACCGCTCTCGCTATATAGGAGGGACAAATCCTTTCGCATCCCATTCATCCCGAACAAGATTCGTGATATACCCAATAAATGCCTTTATTGCTCACCCCTGCTACTGGATAGCGTTTAACATTATCAAAGCATAACACTAGCCATGCAAGAACTCTTGTGAGACCTCAAGTCGAAGGATCTCATATACAACCCTAGATCAAAAATTTGAGAAACACCGTTGACTATTATATAACAACCCATGGTGTGTTTCTCATGTCGGGTCTATCCAGTATAATGATTCTCTAATCATATATACCCATGTGACGATCCGATATCTTATATCAATCACTGCACATACTAGTCTTACGCATTATTATTGTCCTCGAAAATTCCATAATAATGTTCGACTAGGGACGTTTCAGAATCATAACAATTATGAATAAATTCTAAGGACATATTATTTTATTATGTTTTTAAGAACGCAGAAACATAAAAAATAATACTGGAATTTATGCCTTTTTATTCATCAAAATGAAAATTACATAAATACGATACAATAATCTCCCACTTGCACTAAAGACCCAAAATCATCTACTGATTGGTCTTTAAGGGCATACTAATGACTGTCTGTAAAGATCGGCCCTCCAGATATCGGATACCCATGGAGCTAGTGTGACGATCATGCTGCTGCTGCGACAGTGGCTTCGTCAGTGGATCGGCAACATTGTTTGCCGAATCTACTCTACATATATGCACATCACATCTTTCTATAATCTCGCTGATTAGGTGAAAACGCCGTAGTACATGTTTGGACCTCTGGTGAGATCTAGGTTCCCTAGATTGTGAAATAGCCCCATTGTTGTCACAATAGAGGTCTACCGGGTTCGCAATACTAGGAACCACATCAAGGTCGGAAATAAATTTCCTGATCCAAACTGCCTCCTCAACTGCTTCACAAGCTGCTATGTACTCGGCCTCTATCGTAGAATCTGCGATGGTCGATTGCTTTGAACTGCACCAGCTCACAGCACCTCCATTCAAGTTAAACACATATCCCGATTGCGATCGGAAATCATCTCTGTCGGTTTGGAAACTAGCATCGGTGTAACCACTTACAACAAGCTCATCCGCCCTCCATAAATCAAGAATGTATCCTTAGTCCTTCGCAAGTACTTGAGGATATTCTTGGTCGAGATCCGATGGACGTTCACCGTAATTAGATCGGGTATCTCGCTCGTAAGGCTTAAGGCAAACGAGACATTCAGGGCGAGTACATAACATGGCGTACATGATGGATCCTATGGCGTAAGCATAATGGATCTCTTTCATGCGTTCTAATTCGGCAGGGCGTTTTAGAACACTCTGTTTGTTCGACGCAAACAGCACTCATGTGCCATAGGACAAAGGCCCTTCTTAGACTCTTGCATGCTAAACCGCTTTCTCACATTGTCTATATATGTACTCGACTTAGGCCAATGAGTTTCCCTGGATCTATCTCTATAGATCTTGACTCCTGAATATAGCTGGCATCGCCTAAGTCTTTCATAGAGAAACACGTACTCAACCAAGCCTTGGCAGACTTTAAGGTTGGTATGTCGTTTCCAATGAGTAGTATGTCATCTACATACAAAACCAGGGAATACGATTGAGCTCCCACTAACCTTCTTGTAAACACAAGGCTCATCCTCATTTCTAATGAAGCCAAACTCACTGGACGGCATCATTAAAAGCGGATGTTCCAGCTTTGAGAAGCCTCGCTTGAGTCCATAAATGGATCTCTGAAGCTTACATACTTTTCGAAAGATTCTCTGGAGTGACAAAACCTTCAGCCGTGTCATATACACATCCTCTTCAAGTTTTCCATTAAGGAAAGCGTTTTTGACATCCATTTGCCGATTTCATAGTCATAGTAAGTCGCAATAGCAAGCAAAATCCGAATGGAATTGAACATAACTACGGGGAAAAGGTCTCGTCATAGTCAATACCATGAACTTGTTTGAAACCTTTCGCGACTCAGTCGCCCTCTGTACGTGTGTACATTCCCTTCCATGTCGGTTTTAATCTTAAAAACCCATTTGCACCCTATGGGAGTTACCCCTTCAGGTGGATCAACCAAGATCCAGACTTGGTTTGTGTACATGGAGTCCATTTCAGATCTCATGGCCTCAAGCCATTTCTCAGAATCTGGGCTATTTATTGCCTGTTTGTAGGTTGAAGGTTCATCGTGATCCACAAACATAACATCATCATGTTCTGTTATGAAAAAACCAAATTTTTTTGGAGGTGGACGACAAACTTACCAGACCTACGCAATTCTTGTCCCTCTCTATTATTAGAGAGAGATATCCATGGGCCCCTCGATAGGGAAAGACTGTCTAAATGCATGGCCGTGCTCAAATGTATTTGATAAAGTGGTTATCAGATACTATTTGTTGGAACAGTCTACCTAGAGATCGAGCATAAATATAATTAAGCTTAATAAGGGTGACGACTACCATGCCTTATGCTTAATTAGGATATCGCGAGACAAAGGGATTAAATAGTGGATTGATATTAGGTTCCGTTGTACATTCATTCACTTTGGGTAGTCACAATGTCCTGCTAGGGACCGCTTGTGATTTATGAACTCACGCTTTCATTGCCATTGTGATATGAACCTACAGGGAAACACGCATAGACGAGCTAACGAGCTTCATGTCCAGATTCAATGAATCTAGAATGTGTCTAGGTTCATTGTATCTGACATTCACTTTTCTGAGAATAATAAAGTGTTATTATTCGAATTAGAGATAAGGGGCATTTTCGGTAAAGCTGGGATTACGTGGGAGTCATTATCCGATAAAGACTCCCACTACCAGCAGAAGTCTAGTGCACGTGGGAGTTATAGACTCCCACTGCCAAAAGAGGTTGATAGCTGAGAGAAGTGGAGGACGTGAGAGTTGGTTATGGGAACAAACTCTCACACCCTATATAATTAACTCTCAGCCGAAACCCTAGTCCTTCCTTGCTTCAGCCGCAATTAAACAATTCACCTGTAATCAGATTTCGGATTTTTCTGCCTCTCCCTTTTCTCTCTAATTCCCGAATCTCAGAAAAACGAAGAGCTAGCAATCGCTGCCCGTTTCGTCGCGTGGATACCGGTAGAGGGACTTTCCGCAAAGGGAATTCCGTTGGTGGCAGATTAGTATCCAAGAAACGGCATCCTCCATTCAAGAAGTAGCTTCTTGAATCCAATAAACGTAAGTTTTTCATTGCTTTTACCGAATCGAATTTGTATGAGTGGATCCTTCAGGGGAGGACTCATGGGTGTTTGGAACGAGTTTCCGCCCATGAATCCCTTCACACAGAATTCTTGACTCAAGTATTCTCCTCCTCGATCA
Organism: Vinca minor; assembly: GCA_026122235.1. Classification (NCBI taxonomy): domain Eukaryota; kingdom Viridiplantae; phylum Streptophyta; class Magnoliopsida; order Gentianales; family Apocynaceae; genus Vinca; species Vinca minor. Next base: position 1,542,761 of record JAOCZM010000235.1, read on the forward strand.
GATCGAAGAACTTTAATACTATTGCCAAGTTGGTTTTCTACTTCTAGTTTAAACTCTTTAAACTTAGCAAATGCTTCGAATTTGTGTTTCATCAAGAACACATATCCATACCTACTGAAGTCATCAGTAAAGGTAATGAAGTAGAGGTAACCACCCCTTGCATGTATATTAAAAGGGCCACATACATCACTATGTATTAGTCCTAATAAAGCATCGGCTCTCTCTCATAGCTTAGTGAAAGGTGATGCTGTCATCTTACCCAACAAACAAGATTCGCATCGATCATAAGAAATGAAGTCAAATGATTCCAATAGCCCATCTTTATGGAGCTTGGATATGCGGTCTTCGTTTATGTGGCCTAAGCGACAATGCCAGAGGTATGTCGGATTAGAATTATTAGTCTTAATCCTTTTTGTATTTATATTTAAAATTGGCATATCAAGGTCTAAAATATATTGACCATTAATCAAAGAGGCGCTTGCATAAAAAATATTATCAAAAAATAACGACAATCGTTGGTTTTTGATTGAAATCTCAAAACCTTTCTTGTCCAAACAAGAAACTGAAATAATATTCTTAGTTAAACTTGGTACATAGAAACAGTTATCTAAACCCAAAACAAGCCTTGAAGGCAAAGTAAAAGTACAAGTCCCTATAGCTAGGGCTGCAACACGTGCTCCGTTGCCAACTCGTAGTTCCACTTCACCCTTTGCCAACTCTCTACTCCTTTGCAGTCCCTGCACATTAATACAAATGTGAGAACCACATCCGGTATCAAGTACCCAAGAACTAGTTTTATTTAAATTGATATCAATCACATTAATATCAACAACATAAATACCTGAGCCCAAAGAAACATTTGCTTTCTCCTTTTCCAGCCTTTTTCCTGCAATATAGCTTTTGCAGTTCCTTTTCCAGTGACCCTTTTCACCACAGTGATGACATATAGAGTCCTTGGCTACACCACCCTTAGATTTCAATGCATTGTTGAAAGTGGTTTGCTTGCCCTTGGGCTTACCTTTCGGTTTGCCTTTGTGTTTCACAAAACCTTTGCCTTTGCCCTTTTGCACCATTAGTATGGTGTTGGGCTTGGACTTGCCTATTTCCTTCTCGGCAGTCCTCAAACGATGTTCAACAACTCGAGCAATGGCTTGTCAATTTCATTCATGTGATAATTCGAATGAACTGATCGAATGACTCGAGCAACGATTGCAAGATCAAATCGATCGACAACTCTTGCCCCCCAAAGGAAATCCCAGCTTTTTCAAGGTTCTGAACATAACCTATCATCTTAAGAACATGAGTTCCTACTGGCATTCCTTTAGACATTTTGCATTGAAAAAGAGATTTCGATACGTTGAATCTCTCCTGTCGTGCTTGTCCCTGATATAGTTGCTTCAGGTGAGCCAGCATCTCATAAGCCCCCATGTCCTCATGTTGCTTCGAAGCTCGAGTTCATGGTGACAAGCATGAGGCTAGACACATCTAAAGCATCACTACAATGCTTCGATAAGCACTTCTATCGGCGTCGAGCGCGAGCCTCCAGTGTATCGAGAATAGGTCAGTTTCTAGAACATACAACTTTCTTTCATGCTTGAGAACGATTCTCAAGTTCCTGAACCAGTCGAGGAAGTTAACTCCCTCTAATTTGTCCTTCTCAAGGATAGAACGCAGTGATAGTGTTTGGTTTGAATTTGCCATTTTTCTACAACAAAATACATATACAAAGTAAGTACCGATAAAAAATCATTATTAGGTATTTTATCTTTTTAGTGATTTCTCCCACTATTTTCTTCGAGTGAATAACCCTCATTATCAACTCGTAAAGTTCGTTAACTTTCTAGCGGGCCAAGATCCATATTTCACCTCGTTTCGAGTCGACTTTGGTCGATCGCCCAAAACTTAGTTATTTAGGTAGGCAACGTTTGCCAATTACATCAAATTATGTAATTCTTGGTTAGTTGAGTGAATAACATTTATTCAAGCGTATCATTATACATTTTTCTCAACTCTTTTGCCTCTAGATCCTAAATCCATTTATTGAGATAATCCAGTTAACTAGGACCCTAAGTTTTTGCCGGCGGATATCACAAATTATCCTTCGCGCCTCACCCGGATAGACACGTATGTACAGATTTGGCATGTTCCATACTAATGTCGATCTAGGCCTTGACGAGGACCAAACTTAGGAAGGCACTAATTAATATTTAATTGAGGTGTTTTGTTTTTAACAATCTCACCAGAAAAGCATAAATAAAACAGTTTATGCTTATATAAATATGCATCCAATACATAAAAAGTAAAAATGCAATAGTAATCTCCATATCCTATTCGGTTTTTCCAAGCCAATGGAAAAACCGTGAACTCAATCTAAGGGTGTGTAAAGAAAAATTCTATTTTACACCGTCTTGACCTTCAGGTGGTTGTCTCCAAATCATCATCATTGATGTACCTTCTCCTAATCTAGAATTACATAATTCTAAGGAAACCTCGAGTTACATTCGAGGGGATTTGATGAGAAGAGAATTACAACTTTTGATAAAAAAAAGAGATAGACACGATACGCAGATCGTATTTATAAAATAAACCAACAGGGTAAAGGCGATTACTATGCATCATGCTCAAATAACATAACAATTTATGTAAAAATGAGCAAACAGCAAAATGAACATTTCATATTCTGTTTCAGTTCGGTGGACCGGCCACCCAGCTCGGTCGACCAGGTAAATAGTCGGCTGAACCGACATATCTACCAATCATCCGAACAAAGTACTGAGAGTACTCGGTTGACCGAACAGACATTGCGGTCGACCGAACAGAGTACTGAGAGTACTCGGTTGACCAAAACAGGCATTTCGGTTGATCGAAATTCTCTACTCTCATACATGTCATACATGATATACAACATTTCTAGCAATCCTAATGTATGCAAAATATAGATTCATAATCCATATTAAAATACTATAGCACATTAAGTCTATAGGGTACTCGTGAGTGGCTCTGATACCACTGTTAGAGGAATAACCGGGTCAATAATGATTATGCAAATGGAAATAAAAGCGACCCGCCTCTAATAGGATCTTTCACGAGTAAGAACCTTAGACTATGAGATAGTATTATATCTTTCAAGTGCGAAAATCGTGCTGAACGGTTTTCGATTGTCACGAACGGAACACCACCAACGCAGGCTCCGCCTCTCCCAATATCCACTCGGTCTTGCGGGGATGGTCCTCTACCAGTTTGGTGCTAGCCAACGCCTCGTAGAAGTCTTGAAGACACTCTTCAAGATGGAGTATATATATATGGTGGATATATGACCTAAAGAAGAACAAGAAACAGTTTTCTTACTTCTTTTCTATTAGCCAAAGCTAGAAAACAAGTATCTAGAAAAGCTGTCTTTTTCAATTAAAGCCACTAGCGTGGTGGGGCGGACCCCCGTTTTATTAATAATTTCCAAATCGGCAGAAGTGATGAGAGGGGGACATAAAACCTGACCTCCCAAATACAAATATGCAAAAGTGCAACCTTGAGCATTTATATATATGCGCAAGGATGAGACAATATATGGCTAAACTAATATGCAAAGCAGTAAAGCTATACAATACTAGTATTCATCAAATCTAAAATGCTAAGGAATTTATCCTTTGATTTTCATTAGATATGGAGTTCCTGAATGATCAAGCTGTCTTTTCTTTCTATTCAATCTTTATTGAATGTTCTCTCTTTTCTCTCTTCTCTAAGCTCTCAAAAAGCTGGAGAATAATCACTTGGAATGGTAGGAAAAATCAGCATTTTTCTTAGTCATTCAAAGGATAGTGGGGAGAGTGAAAGGGGGAAGTGGGAGATCATGGAGGAAACCACTCCTCCACATTCTCCACCACTTCAACCTAATTTCTAAGAGATAAGAGTTGAAAATATGTCCAATATTTCCAGCCATAAGGTCGGTCCAAATGGGTTGGTCGGCCAAATCATATTGGTCGGCCCAACCCGATTAAGGGCCCAATCCAATCCCGGCCCGGCCCGGCCCGACCCAATCGAATTGTCGCACCTTAGATTAAATATACTCCAACATATATATATATATATATATATATATATATATATATTTGCTATTTGAGGTTTTATTTCTTAGCATGTTTTATAGCTTCCGTTGATTCATGTACGAGTTTTATGTTATGGGTTATGTGATCCGTTTGGCAAAACGGAATGCTGCCAGGTCATTTCCCGGCTACGGGGCGTGACACCAGGAAACTTCTCACTTCTGCCACAGTCTTGGGTGTAGGTTAATCTACGATTGCGTCTATCTTACTCGGGTCAACAGATACCCTTTCAGCCGAGACCATAGGCCCCAAGAACTAGATACTCCTCAACCATAACTCGCACTTGCTAAACTTGGCATACAACTTCTCCTTCTTCAGGATCTCCTTCAACTCCATTGGTGCCATCCGATACAGGGTCTTAGAGATGGGCTCCGCACCAGGTTGCAACAAAATCTCGAATTCGATCTCTCGGGCAGGTGGAATACCCGGCAGATCCTCGGGAAACACATCCCCGAATTCATTCACCACAGGAACGTCCTCAAAACGGACTTCCTTATTGTTAGCCCTAAGGGCGATCGAACTCGGTTTTTGATAATGGACAAACACTTGATGTTTGTGTCTAATGTTTTTATCTTTGTGATAGAATATTGGAACATAGATTGGAAGCTCTAAGTACTTCAATCAAGCCATGATCAAGATTCAAAGTCATATCATTCAAGGCTCATCTATCAAGATTGAAGATTGAAGACTTAGGTTTGGTTAGATTAGCGTTGTTATTCATTAGTCGTTATCTTAAAGCTCTAACCAAAGCTCTCATGAACATAAGCTCTACACTCTAGTCTTGCATGTTTTCATAAACACGTTTTCAAAAGGCTTAAGTTTCAAAATGATCTTTACATGTGTTCTTATCCAAAAAGCCTTTGATTTCATAGATAAGTCTTTTAGAAAAGTTTTCCAAGTATTCTTATTTATTACAATTTGGGAAAACCTTTTAGACTTCAAGAGATTTCAAAACAAAGGTCAAAACATCATCTCTCATACTCTGAAAAGTCGGTCAACCGAGATTTTCTCGGATCAACCGAAGGATTTACTGAGAGTTGTTCTGTCAAAGTTCGGTCGACCTAAGCTTGGGTCGGTCGACCGAGATGATGGTTCGGTCGACCGAGTTTTTGGTCGGTCAAGTTCGGTCATCCGAGACTTGTTTCGGTCAACCTAACTCTGTTTCTACTAGCCGTTATTTGACCGTTAAAGAGTCGTTTTTCAGCCAAATTTGAAATGTATTTATACTCCAAAGCTAGAGAAACATTTCAAGGCTTGCATATCAAATATTCATTGATCTCTCATCAAGCCAAAACACTTTCAAAGCAAAATACTCTTCATCCTTATGATCTAAAGCATTCAAGAGTATTCTTTCAAAGGCAAGACAAAGAGTGGACTTCTTATGTTCAAGAGCTAAAATTGTTGTACTTCAAAGGTATTATATATTTCACTTAGAAGAGTGAACTTCATTGTATTGAATTCCATCTTATTCCCTTTCTTAGTGATAGGGTTAATTTTGTAATAGACCTACTTAGTGTGGGCAAGTTCTTAGTGAGCTTTTGTTTGTGGTTGTGTTTGTAAAACTCTTAGTGAGTTAGCCACAATTGTAAAGTCCTACTTTGTGTGGGCATCTTCTTAGTGAAGTTTGTTGAAATCCTTGGGTGCGGCTCAAGGTAGTGGATGTAGATTCTAAGTGAATCGAACCACTCTAAATCCTTTGTCTTGTTGATTGGGTTTTTGCTTTAGCATTTGTTAAACTTGCACTATCATTGGTTAATTTGGAAATAGTTTACAAGATTTATTAGAAACCCAATTCACCCCCCTCTTGGGTTCCTTCACTTATCATCATTCTCCACTGCGTAAGCCAGAAAAGTCTTGCAGCCCTTCTTGATGTACTTTTTTGCTTTCATCGTCGAGATAACGGGCATACTCCAACCACTCATCTTCTTCACAGATCCCTGAAACTCAAACTTATCCTGATCCCCAGTAACAAACTGAATCTTCTTTCACCGGAAGTCAACCAAGGCATAGTGTTTATACAACCAATCCATACCCAGGATTACATCAAAATCCACCATCTTAAGTTGGATGAGATCCGCTTTCAACACTCTCGAGTCTATCTATACCCCATAACCAATCAAGCAATAAGAGGCTTAGGCATATAAACTTTCTAAACACACAAGCATTTGTGTTGAGCTTAAACTTCAACTATCTTCCTATTCTCAATATTGATTAGACATTTCAATTGTATATCCAATCCCTTGAGGGATTTGTTGAAGTGAGCTGAATTGTAAATATCCTTAGACAGTGATATGTTACCCCTTCTTCTCATTTGCTGAGAACTAGTTCTTTGTGAACTAGCGAAATTTTCTTAGAGAGCTTCACTCTTGGTGAGTGTTTGAAAGTCCTAAGAGTAGGCACAAAACCTCTTAGTGAGGCAAACACTCTTTGAGAGTGGAGACTTTTGAGTGAAGCAATAAGTCATAAGAGTAGGCACAAGTCCTCTTTGTGAGGCCAAACATTCTAAGTGAGTGGAGTCTTCTTTGTGAAGCAAAAGTCCTCTTTATTGAGGCATTTGTAAAAGGTAGAACCCACCTTGGATTGGTTGCAAAGGGTATGCATTAGTGGAAGTTGAAATCCTTAAGGTCTACCCTAAGCTAAAACAAAGGAGTTAAGGAATAGTACCTTTAAAGCACAATCTCCCCGTTTAACAATAATACAATGTTAGTTTTTTTAAGATGAAAACAAGTTTAAAAATAAGCTAACAAAGTAGGAAAGAAAGTGATACCATGAATGTTAAGATAAGCACATGTATCACAGCCATAAGGCTAGAGGAAGTGAAAGATAACTGAAGAAAGAACTTCCCTCCTCGAATAAAAAAAAAAAAAAAAAAAAAATTTGAGTCAAGAAGGTCGTGGCCCAGTGGGGCAAGCCTTGACCTGTGACCTGGAGGTCCCAGGTTCGACACCCGCCTCAAGAGATCAAAACAATGTAAAGAACAAACATATTATAAAAGCATCAAGGTGCCCCTTTAAGCAATTCATACAAAGAATAAACAATGAAAGGTAAAAAATTGCTATTCTAAGGGTACACAATGATAATAAAAGGGGAATACAAGGAAAATGAATGATATACAAGAAAATATAAATGAGATTGAGTTTTAGAAATTCTCATGGATTTGATGATTTGCATCTTTCACTTTGAGTCCACCAAGAATCCTTCCATATTTCATCAATCTTATTGATCATTGTCATTCTTTGAAGCTTCATTTTCCTTGTCTTGACTTGTTTGGGTCAACTCTTCATCCTTGTCTTTACCCAATTCCATACCAAGGTCTTTGTCTTGACTTTCCATACCCAAACCCAAGTCTTCACCCTTTTCTTCACCCAAAGTTTTTTCATCATCTTCAACATTAACCACATCCTTAGGTTCTTCATCATTCTTCTCCTATTCAACTTGATTTCCGTCATTAACATTGATGGAATTTATTTGTAGCCTCTTCTTCATCTTCTTCCAATTCTTCTTCTTCATCCTCCTTATTAACTTCCAAAGTTGATTTCTTTGATTTGATATGTCTATCTATGTCATCAACCTTGTAGTTCATCACATTGAACCTAGTCTTCAAGTCTGTAACTTGACCTTTTAAGTCCTTAACCTCACCATCCCAGTTTGACAACTTTTCAAGAATCATTTGCATGTTGTCATTGATTTGGTTAAGGATTTCATTGTTTTCTTCATTTCTAGGTTGAGGAGGTCTTCTATCAAAACTTTCTCTTGGAATATCATCTTGATTTCCAAAATGAGTTTGGATATTCCCTTCTTCATTCAACTCAAAGTGAATGTCTTCATAAGCATCCCCTTGGCTCTCTTGTATTTCCACTTCTTCATTCAAAGGCACATTTTGCCTTTGAATTCCCCTTTTCTCTATCTCTTTCCTCAAAGTTTCACAAACTTTAGAGGATTTGTTTTGAGCAACCAAAGCGGCAAAGATTTCTTCATCGGTACATCTAGAATGGAACTTCCACTTATTGTTTACGAAAATCATATGCATTTGGTGGAAGAGCCCATCCTTGTACATGTTGTACTTGTCACTTCTTGGAGTGGGAGTTGAAAGCTTGATCTTGAATCTCTTGAAGAGCACCGTTCATAGACTCCCATAAGGCAAGAATTTGGACGGCTTATTTAGGCTAGATATGAAATTTGTCATAGCCAAATAGGCAAAGCTTGCCTTACACTTTTCAACTAATCATTGCATTATAGTCATTTAGATATAGGTTATTGAATTCTTGTGACCAGAGATGGGGACAACCACATTGGATACCATGTGATGAAGGATACAACTATATTCATCCATCTGGTTGGTTTCTCTTTCTGAAGACTTGTTGAAAGGCCCTTCGATGTTGAAGTATAGCTTGAACCTTTCAATGTCCAAGATGTCATCCCTTGGAACATTCCCGGAATTGTAAAAATGCCTAATTGAGTCCAACTTAAATCTAATCCTAAGAATTTCACTAAACAATGCTTCCGAAAAGCTAAATTCCAAGTTTCCAACCCGGGAAGTCCACCAATGCATACCATCTTCCTTTAAACCTTCATCCCTTAAATTTGATCCAAATTCATATATGGCTAAAGGATAGATTTCACAATTGTGCGAGAAAAGGGGTAACCAACCCATGTCTATGAAGTACTCAACAATTTCTTGCAAAGGACCATTGTACATATCACTAGACATGGTATACCCATGAATAATACCTCACCTATTTTCAAATAATGATTCAAACTTAGGTCTAGCATTCCCATTAAAGAATTTATCATTACATTTCGTAGTTGAATAGGAAGATGATTCACCTTGATATTGTGAGGGAGGAGGTGGCATTTGAAAATCATCACCGGACTCCATTTCTACATCGGATTTGATCACCTTCTTTGATTTTCCTTTCCCTTTGGTAGCCATTCTCTTTGTGTTGATCTTCTTAGGAGCGTGTTGATCCGGTTCTCTAATCTTAGAGGTTGTTCTCGAGGTCTCTTGGTAGGAGTTCTTCTCTTTTAAGGGTGGTTTTCTTGGGTTGATCTTTGGAAGATTTTGAAGGTGGTTTTGAGGTTTGATTTGTCTTCATTATGATGTAATTTGATGGATTGTGGAAGGAATTGAAGTTTGGAATAATCTAGGCTTTGGATTTGATGATTATAAGTGAAGGGATTTTAGAGAATTTGAAAGAGGGAAAATTGAATTTTGAAATTCTGAAATGAAACCCTTGTTTTCTGTTGATTCGCGACACTTCGGTTGACCGGAGGTCCTATCCGGTCGTTCGCCCTCGTCCAATAAAAAATGAATTTCTTTTTGTCTCGATATCGGATGACCGATAAGGAATGTCAGTGGACCGAGGTACCCTGTTACTGAAACCCATTATGTATAGGGCGACCGGGAGTATGTTGCGATCGACCGGGATACAATTCCTTTGACTTGGGCAATTCTACCATTTGTGCAGTCGACCTTTGCCTATTTCGGTCGCCCGGTTGGCCCCTGTTTCCTACAAATGAATTCAATTTTGGTACCCATTTTCTTATGGGTCCTCGGGGGTTAGCTTTGGGGTTCTTTTTTCAACCCAAATTGACTTGGAACCTCTTTCAATCTTCTTCTTAATAATGCAACAAGTAGAATGATGACCATATTTAACACAATAAGAGAAATTACCAATTAGCATAGTGGTGTGTGATATTCTAGTATTAAAAGAAGTAGAGTGTGCAAAATTATGTGGGTGCTTGTGCTCAAAGTAATTACTAGCAATAGGAGCATGGGGAGCAACGAGCACATTACCAAGGATGTCTTTAGCAAATGTACATTTGTTAACATAAGTGGTTAACACATTAAATTTGTGCTTTAAGACATTATGCTCAACAAGTTTAGATTCTATATTATGCACCTTGTTGAGCAACTCTTGGTTTTCAAGAGACAAAGCATTTAGAGATAAAAGCGCATTCTCTTTTTCATTTTATATGATGTGAAATGAAGTAAGAAGACTATCATAATCTAATTGCATTTTAGATCTTTCATTTAATGAGCAAGCAAGTTCAAATTTGGTGATCTTGTTCTTCTTAGCCATTCTAATCAATTCATCATATAAATCAGTTAATAGCACATAAGGATCCTCCTTAATAACATAATCAAGATCAAGGGAAGGATTAGATTGTACCCCATTGCCTATAGATTTAGGACTTTGATTTTCACTTTGATCTTCATCAAAGAGACCAATGAGGCATAGTGTTTGGCCTTGATCTTGACCTTTTCCTTCTTGGGAGGAGGTTGTCGTTTGATTGCTTCTTCTTTTGATCATTGCTTTTTTTTAGCATTAGAAGGAATCTCTTTTTGGTTTGTGAAGTCATCATTGATATTTTCTTTGTTTCACAAACTTGTTATCCTTGGCACATAACTCTTTGCTTGGAGTCTTAGCTTTGCTTTGCCATTCCTTGGGGTTCATATCTTTGAGTTGAGAGTTATCTCTCTTGGAACCTACAAGGGAAACTTGAGAAACATATGGTACCTGTTGCAAAGGTCCTATATTGTTAGAGCATTTTCTCAAGTGGCAAGTGTGTGCAATAAGATCAACATTAAAAATATTACAAGTACTAGGATGATGCTCATTAGATGAGAAGAGAAAGTGAGAATCATCCAATATTATGGTGTTGCATATTTTAGATACCCTAGTAAAAGAGAAACATCAACCGAATAAAGCTCTTGCAATAGGTTATCTTCATGTAAAGGATCACTAATATAACAAGATGCAATCAACAAGTGTACAATAAATAACATCAATTTTACCTCTCATACTATTAATAACATCAATTGTAAAGTTATGAGAAAGTAAATTTGATACCTTTGTAACCTTACCAAGTGATGATGATTGAATTTTGTTGAGCATCTTGGTTCCTTGAATTTATTTGATGTTTGGGGAATCCAAGTGCCATGGAGTATTTGAGATTTCAGTCCCTTTGAACATCTCCATTTCAAGTCTTCATCATTCTTCTTGGAATGATTGAGTTCAAAGCCACTTCTTGAAGTATGTCTATCTTTGAAGCTTAGTGGCAAAAAAATTATTTTCCTTTTGCAAGATGAATGAGCTTCCTTATCTCCATCATAATTGAGTTCCATTCGAAGATCATCCTCTTGTGCTTCCTTCTCTTCTTCTATCTCATCTTGTGAAGGCTCATGTTGAATGTCCTTTGAGCTCATTGAAGATTGAATTTTGATTTCTCCTAAATCACACTCTTTGATGACATCCAGATTAGCTTGGAGTGTGATTGGGATTTCTTCAATGCCTTCACAAGATTGAGTCCCCAATCCTAGACTTGTCACCTTTGGCTTTTGCACTTCAATTTCTCCTTTGTAGGATGCTTCAAGCATATTCATCACGGAATGAGCATCTTCATATTCATGCACTTTGTTTAGGGCTTCTTCACTCAATGCACAACAAAGAGAATTTAAGGTTTTGAAGTTGAGAGTCACCTTCTTGTAGTCTTCTTCATTGTAGTCTTTCTTGGACTTTGGCACTATGAAACCTTGTGTGTAGATTGAAGGAATAAAAGGACCTTCTTCTATAATGCTTAACAAGGAAATGTCATTAGAAGACAAAAACAATTTAAATGCACATTGCCAACTATCAAAGTTGAAGCAATCAAATAGAGGTGGTCTAGAAAAGGATTGGTCATCTAGGTTAGAAAAGCTTTGAGCCATTGATCCTCCTATGATGTAAGTCCAGTAAAAAGGAGACTAGGCTCTGTTACAAATTGAAATACCCTTTGAGGGTATAGAACCTAAGAGAAGAAAGGGGTGAATTAGGTTCTTAAAAACTTTTTAAGCTTTTCTAAAACTTCTTTTTCCTAAGTGTTCACCTTAAAAACAAGTATGTTGTTTAAGCACATAAGGTTATTCAATTATGATCAAGGCAACTTAGATGACTTAAGTGAAGCAATTGTATAAAGCAAGGAAGCATGTGATAGTTTCTATCTTAAGCAAATAGTTCATGTAATCAAGTATACAAGTTATGGCAATTCATGAACTATATAAACTAAAGAGTTAAGGGATATAAAAATTAACACAATGATTTATAGTGGTTCCATTCACAAAGAATCTGCATCCACTACCTTAGGGCACACTCTAAGGATTTCAACATCCACTGATGGATACCCTTTGCACCAATGCAATGTGGGTTCTACCTTTTACAAATGCCTCAATAAAGGAGGACTTTTTCTTCACAAAGAAGACTCCACTCACTTAGAGTGTTTGGCCTCACAAAGAGGACTTGTGCCTACTCTTAGGACTTATTGCTTCACTAAGAAGTCTCCACTCACAAAGAGTGTTTGCCTCACTAAGAGATCTTGTGCCTACTCTTAGGACTTTCAAACACTCACCAAGAGTGAAGCTCTCTAAGAGCTTTTTGTTAGTTCACAAAGAACTAGTTCTCAACAAATGAGAAGAAGGGGTAACCTATCTCTTTCTAAAGATATTTACAATTTAGCTCACTTATACAAATCCCTCAATGGATTGTGATGCGAAACCGTTGTACGAATACTAAGGTTCGGCTTGAATGCCCGATCTTTCTCTATTTCGAACAGTTATGGGGGAATATAAACAACCTTTCTTCCGCAAGGTTGAATATCAATGGGGGCTGAAACACCACAATAAGTATAAACCAAACTTATTGATACAGTAACTCAAACATGAATGAATTCTACCTAGAGAATCAAACACAAAGTAACTAAGGAATAACCTTAAATCAATATATCAAGTCCAACAATAACATGGCTGAAATCCCTCTTAAATAGAGTGGAATTTCGTCCAAAAATAACCCACAAATAAGAGTCCTTTAAGGATTAGGACTCTACAACTCCTAGATAACTAAAAACACTACCTAACATCAAGGACAACATGTCCTATTATTTAGCTAGCTTATTTTGGCCAAAATGGCTAATTAAACAATATAATAATTCTGAAATATAATTAAAGTCTAGAATAGACTTTAATTATCAAATGACTAAAATACCCTTTCAACCGTTTTCCTTCCAATTATGTATCTTTCCTTCAAATGATATTCGATGTCTTTGATCCTTGTGTCTAGCTTTCTTTGAAGGTTTCTTTACCTCTTGAACCTTTAGATTAGAGACTTTAAACACTTGGAACAAAGGCTTGACTTTGAAGCTCGTATTTGGGATGTATGAGTTAAGGATGAGGTCATTTATCCAAATGACCTCTCTAAGCTTCATGGCTGGTACCGTATCAGATTGGATATACAATTGAAATCTCTAATCAATATTGAGAATAGAAAGATAGATGAAGTTTAAGCTCAACACAAATGCTTTGAATGATTTTGCAATTAAGCACAAAAGTGTAAGCTTGTGTGTTTGTGTTTAGAAAGTGTATATGCCTATGCCCTCTTACGGCTTGAATTGTTATGTAAAATTCAACTTTGAAAGCATTTTATAGGGCAAGAATACACAAGCTTTGTTGGTCACAATGGCTATAATTTTGGCCTTGAATAGACAGTAGTTCGACAAAAGTGCCTTAAATCAAAGGTAAAAGGCCTACTGTTTCTATCTCGGTCATCCGAGTTCATGGAGTTAGGTCTTTCGAGACAAAGTCGGTTGACCTATCTTATGACTCAGTCGTCCGGATATAATATAGACATTGGACTATTGGACCATTGAAAACTCAGACAAGAACAAAAACCAACAGGTCGATCGGATCAATACTGCCGGAGGCAGGACATATCAGGTCTACCAAGACAAAGCCTAGGTCGACCGAAGAGGTGTCCCAAAGTGATTTTTACACTCAGTTGAGTTTCTAATGTTCTTATGCACATGTCTAAGTGTTTTGTAAAGATAGAAAACACATTTTAAAAGTACTTAGGCATTAATCAACTTGTTTTCAAAAACCTTTTCAAAATATTAGAATCATGTAAACAAGTGGTTTTGAAAACATGCAATGTTGAGCTTTAAACATTCTTATATCCTAGTATTCTCAAAGGAAAGATTAGTCACAAAGATTACCTATAAGCTTAGACTAATCTTCCTAAGGTCTTCAAGTCTTCAAATTGAATCTTCTTGGGGCTTGGACTTTGAAGCTTTTTATCAACATGTTCTTTGAGTGTTGAAGTCATATAGCAATCTTGAGTTGTAGTGTATTGGACTTCACACTTCTTCTTGTCAAGGAGTCTACCACTTGATTCTACTCTTGCTGGATTGAGTAGCTCTTTGATATGTTGATCTTTCTTCATCATTTACTTTGCAAGTACTTTCATAGCATAAGGATTGACTTCATGCTTGTGCTATGTAGTCTTGCAAAGTGTAGCTTTCTTGTGTGTAATATACATACCTTGGTTTACACAAGAAGCTAACTTACCATTTTCATATTTGTTAGTGTGAGTGCTAAGGATCCTATCATTAATAACATACTCACACAAACATTAGAACTATCAATGGTTTGTTATCATCAAAACAAGATAGATCATTTAGCCTTTAGGCCTTACAAGACAATCCCACCACATGAGCTCACATATCTAATCTCTACTACTCGGCAATAACGGCAGTGGTCCCAGTTATCAACAAAACTAGGACAGTTTCAGTAAACTCGTGGGTTCGGATTCTCCCCCAAACTACAAGACACAGATTTTAAGGTTTAATCCTTACATTGTCTCGTCATCCCCCACCGAGGAATCCACAAAACCACTACCGTACCTAATGATTCCACAGAACAAAACAGAGCAGAAGACCACTTGGGAGACTAAACCTGTTAACTAGTGATCGTAGATATCAGCTCAATAAGGGGCGACGACTCGGTCGACCAAACCAGTTCGGACAAAAACAAAGACTCCAAATAAGATCCAATTACGCAAGTACAGAACAAAAACCCAGCTGATTACAGAACAAGACAGTAACGGAACAGATTATAAGAGTTTAGGAATTAATAACGAAATTGAAATCAGATTATAGGCATGCTCAAATCACCAATTAAAGCAGGAATTCAATTAACAATGAAGAACCCAAAAAGTTCAGAAATTAACTATTACAACAGTTTATGCAATTGATTATACCCAAAACACAATAAATCATGCCAAAATAGTATCTCAACACTATCTAGAATTTCAGAACAGAAATCAATAGAGGAAAGTGGGGTCCCTACCATTACGGAGATAAAACAAGGAGAAGAAACCTGAAAATCAACTGTGGTGATTTCACTCCCGAGGCGATATCTCACGATCCGAGTACTCGGATTGTAATCCGTCTGCCTTCCCACGAAGCCTCCGTGATTGTCTTCAATTTGGCGTGTCCCGCGGGGTAAATTTACGTCTCGAACCCTTTCAATCGTCCGCTTGAAGCTCTTGGCAGTTTTCTCTCTTCTCTCTCAATTCTCACGATCGTCAGTTTTCTATTATGTTATTTTAATCGTAATGAAACCCCAGCCCCATTAGGAGGTTTAAGTTTAGGTAAATTACAAGTTAGGTCCCTCCCCTTATTTTATTTACTCTCACGTCCCCGCACACCAAATTTAAATGTACACATGGAAATTACATTTAGCACATAACATTTACATGGAATTAATTATAAAATCAAATATATTATGCAATTAAATCAAGGAAAATGATTTGTTACTAGAATTATTGGATAGAATTGGCTAAAACCCAAATTAACACTATTCACCCCCTGCTGGTATAAGGGATTCACTCCCCAATTTGGGTTTTACCCAATTTCTATCCAATAATTCTAGTAGCCTAGCAAGGTCCTTAAATCAATTAATCACATAAATCAAATAATAAATTGGGAAAAAAATTCGGGTATCATAATGGGTCAGGTGGGTGTAGAGACCATGATCTCCAATCCCAACTCCGCCTCTTCCATCGCACCCCATCCCCGGTCCAGCCCCATCACTAGGGATGGATGGATCCCTAGCTCAGGTGGAGGCCAAACCCTAACAGGGGAAAGCAGGGAATTTTCCCCAAAGTCCCACTTTCGTCCCAGAGAAGGCCAACCCCGACTAGAAAATATTAGGGAATTTTTAACAAAAATCCCTAGATAAAACCTTGAAAAAAATTATATAATTGTAAAATTGTAAAACGGAACAACACAATCCAAAATTACACTAGTTTTCTCACTAAACGATAATAATTTGTCGATATAGCTATTTGATGCACAACAACATAATATAAATCACTTTGCAAGACATGTGACCTCTTCCCAAGATCAGAAGATTGAGATGACGAGGAACTTGTCAGTCTATTTGGTTGTTTCTCATGTTATGAATTTACTCATTAAACAAATCAATGTAAAACTTTTAACTTTCTGAATTCTATTAGGAGATTCAAGTTCACCATATATTTTGGGAAACACATAATTGACTAAATCCATATTATATCGTGGATCTAACACTAATATCTAAATTAGAATTCTAATGTATTTAAAGAAAGACAAAGATAAACACAAATATCTAAACATCATTATCATACATGATGCGAGAAGAAGCGACTGCAGTAGGATAGAAGAGGAGCGATGGCGATGAAAAGAGAGTAGAGTTACTATAAGGGTTAGGAGAAGGAGGAGTCCTGGAGAGAATTTGATTCAGGCGATCTTATCCAAATTTGACGTATATTTCCTTTTTTTATAGGTATTGTATGCTATTTATATTTAGAATTTTAGACGTGTCATGCAGGCCAGGGAGGGCAGGGATGGGGCGGAAATATTATTTCACCTGCCTCCAGTCACACACCTGTTAGCGGGGCTAAATTCATCCACATCCCCACCCCACCCCCAGCTTAAACCAGGGAATCCTCGGCCCACACCGGACCGGAAGTCCTATTTAACCGGGGTCATTACTATCCATATTTCTAGTAGATTACTATGAAAATTGAAAATACATCTCCCCCTTTTACCACTCATAGTGGATCCCACTCAACCTCCTCCCTCTTCAGCCGACACCCCTCTCATTCCTTCTTTATTTATCTTAATCCAACCACCACTATCGGCCACCACCACAAACCACCACTTGTAACACTTCTATTCAGACATTCTCCAAAATATCTCACCGATTCGGTCAACACCAATACTTTAATAAGTGAAGATCATATGGATATGGTTTCTATAAGGGGAGGGGGAATCCCCCGTCGACCGTAATAAAGCAGTAACCAAAAACAGTGTATAATTAGGCCACCTCGGTCGACCCAGAACTGTTTTTATCGACCGGCCTGAAAACATACTAGCCTCGGTCGACCGTGATTGCTCATCGGTCGACCGAATTCTAAGAAGTAGCAAAATTCCATTTTCTAAAACATGTCCAGTCTGTTGCAAACTCTTCCGGTAGACCGAACTTTGTCCAGAAAATAGAAAACAGCAAAAAACGCGAATCATCAATTCGTTCTGGGATACGTTTAACACTTAAACGACTTCCTACAGTTTGTACAAAGGTAAAGAATCCTATGACATGCATTATCCGACTACTAAAAGGCACGATAACACAAACAATTAATTGCGTTCTCCTGATAGGCTCTGATACCACTTAAATAAATTTTTTGGAATTCCCAAATAAAAGCAGCGAAAAGTAAAATGGAATTCTGTTCCGTTAGAGGATCTACTCACGAGAAAGTACCAGTACCTTGTGATAATAATTATTTATTTATCGATCTAATCAATATTGCTCGGATTCTGCTAATTTGAACCACCAACGGCAGCCTATACACTCTCGTCTATACTGTTGGAGTTTACATTTGATATAGGTGATCAATTGGATTGGGCATTCAATTGGATTGGGAGACCAAAATTTTGTCACTCCGGTCTGCCGATAACCATTTCTCCGGACGACTGGACCAGTTGGACCAGGTCAAAACCAGCACATCTACATGTGTGAGGGAGTATGTGTATAAGGGAGTAGTGGGAGAGAATACTGGGGAAGTGGCGCGACCAAAATTTTGTCACTCCGGTCTGCCGATAACCATTTCTCCGGTCAAAACCAGCACATCTACATGTGCGAGGGAGTATGTGTTTAAGGGAGTAGTGGGAGAAAATACTGGGGAAGTGGAGTTAGTGGGTAATTCCACTTACACCACAAAATGATGAAATGTTACAGATTCAAGAGTGATTAATTTTTCTCTCTATTCTCTCTACCTCTCTTAGCCGAACCCCAATAAGCAAAAATCTGAGATTTTTCCTTCTTTATTTTTACACACTCTCAAGAACAATTAAAGAGAAGAAAAATACGAATTTTCTAATCTCTTTGATTTCCTGTTTTCCTAAGTTATCTATACTTTGTGGATTTCGGGAAAAAAATGTTTTTCCAAACTTCGTAGTTCTTGGACTAGAATCTGAAACACGGAGTAAGAAGCTCAGAGGTTGGTGTGTGGATACCAATAGAGACAGGAGTCTGAAGCATGCTATTGGTGGTTCTTTGTAGCAGAAACTGGGTAGCGTCCATTAGATCGACATAAAGGTATAATTCCTACCACAGGGTTTTTGTTTCTTTCTCGTGAGTAGATCCTCTAAAGAAACGCAATCTCGCGCTATTTATTTCCGCCGCGTTTTGGGGATTACGAATTTTCTTTCAAGTGGTATCCGAGCGTATCACAAGAACCCAATTACTTTGTTTATGTGTTATCCTGATTTTTGCAATCCGATAATGCAGGTAATAGGATGCTATTTACCTTTGTACATCCCCTGGGAAGTCGTTTAAGTGTTAAACGAATCCCGGAACGAATTATAAATTCGCGTTTTGGTCGTTTTCTATTTTCTGGCAAAAGTTCGGTCAATCAGATTAGGGTCGCGGCATACCGAACATGTGTTGGAAAATATGTTTTTGCTACTTCCTAGATTTCGGATGATCGGTGTGCAATCACGGTCGACCGATGCTAGTCTATTTTCAGGCCCGTCGATCAGAAACGTTCTGGGTCGACCGAGGTGGCCTAATGCTTACACTTTTTGGTTACTGCCATATCGCGGTTGACTGGTAGTACGGCTTGGGTCGACCGGAAAGGGGCAAGCAGTGTGTATTTGTGCTCTTAGCATGATTTTGTGTTTGTTTTTAGCATGGTGCATAGTAATAGCCTTTGACCAGTGGTTTTACTATAATACGACCTGCGTGTCGTGCCTTATCTTATCAAATTCTTGATGTAATCTTAACCTCGAATGTAACTCGAGAATTCTTTCAATTATGTAAAAGTGTAGAATAGGATTTTATGTTTTTACATTTGTAACAAGTGATGATGAAAGGCGTCCATCAGATAGAGGAAACCACAAGGAGATGGAAGACAATAAATAGGATTTATTGCTTTTCCACCTTTAGATTGACCTAGGATTTTCTGTTGGCTCGAAAAATCCGCATAGGGGCTATTACTATGTCACGATTTATTTACTGTTTTATGTATTTTGCATGAGATGCCTGATGCATGTTTAGAGTAGATTTTAGCATGAGATGCATATTCAAGCGTATAATCAGATTATACACCGTTTGATGAGACAATTTTAAACACCTTCAATTTTAAATATTAAGTTTATTGCCTCCCATGATTGGTCATCGTCAAAGCCAAGATCGACAGTAGTGTGAACTTCCGAGTGGAATTAGCGCAAGTCTATCCTGGTGAGGCGCGAAGGATAAGTTAGTGATATCCGACGGCATAATCATTGGTTATACTTAATCGGATTTCTAATACCGAGCTTTGTAGCCAAAGCTGCCTCGGTATTGGGTCCGGAGGCAAATTGTTGAGATGTGCATTTGTGTACTTAGGGTAAGTGTTACCTACTTAACCAACGAAGAGTCACATAATTGATGTGATTAACAAACGTTGCTTACCTAAATAACTATATCTCGAGCTCTGCAGCTAAAGTTGCCTCAAGCTGAATGAATACTTGAGGGTTATTCGTTTGAAGAAAATAGTGGGAGAATAATTAATTAAAGTCCTATCAATTATTTTAAAATATGACAACTAAAATTTTTCAAATTCTTCTCTATAGATATAATGGCAAATGCAATCGTTGCATCAAAATCTTTATCATTTTGAGGGAGGAAATTTCCTCAACAGGTACAGGAACTTGAGAATCGTTATCAAGCACGAGAAAAAGTTATATGTTGTCGAGACTCCTATTCCTGATCCACCAGTCGCAAGGGCTCCTGCCGTTGAATGAAATGCTTATCGTAAGCACTTAGATGACGCATTAGATGTGTCTACTCTTATGTTAGTGATCATGACCTCTGAGCTTCAGAAGCAACATGAGGAAATGAGAGCTTTTGATATGATTAATCATCTAAGACAACTCTTTCAGGGTCAAGCCCGCTATGAGAGATTTGATGAGTCGAAATCCATTTTTCAGTGCAAAATGGCAGAGGGAACACCAGTCAGAACTCACGTTCTGAAAAAGATAGGCTATATTGAGAGCCTCGAAAGACTGGGATTTCCTTTGGGCAAAAAGCTATCCACTGACTTGATTCTACAATCGTTGCCCGAATCATTCAGTCAGGTTGTATTTAACTACAACATGAATGAGATAGGAAAACCTCTCCCAGAATTCTTGAACCTTTTGAGGATTGCCCAGAAGGAAATAGCCAAGTCCAAGGCCATTTACATGGTCAACAACATGGGCAATAGTTTTTTTGTAAGCCTAAAAGCAATCCTAAGGGCAAACCTAAACATTTTGAGAAAGCACTGAAACTCAAGGGCATTGTGTCTAAGGATGGAAATTGTTTCCATTGTGGACAGAAAGGACACTGGAAGATAAACTGCTCTAGTTTTCTTGCCAGTAAAAACCTTGGAAAGGGAGCAAACATTGCTTCTTGCTCAGGTATTTATGTTATTTAGATAAACTTGTCTACTACTACTTCCGCATAGGTATTAGATATCGGATGTGGTTCTCACATTTGCATGAATGTGCAGGGACTACAAATGAGTAAAGAGCTGGCAAAAGCGACATGGACCTACGCGTTGACAATGGAGCAAGAGTTGCTGCATTAGCTGTTGGAACATATAGTCTTAGTTTGCCTTCTAGAATTGTTCTAGATTTAGACAGTTGTCTTTATGTACCTACTTTAGCAAAGAATATTATTTCAATCTCTTGTTTGGACAAAATGGATTTTGATATTCATATTAATAACCAACGAATGTCGTTATCGTTAAATGAATTTTTTTTATTGTAGTGCTACATTGGTGAATGGTTTATACTTGCTAGACCTAGAGTCACCAGTTTATAACATAAATACAAAGAGGATAAAGACTAAAGAGTCTACTATTACATACCTCTAACATTGTCGCTTAGGTCATATAAATGAAAACCGCATTTCCAAACTTCATAAAGATGAATTGTTGGAATAATTTGATTTTGAATCATATGATACGTGCGAACCTGGTTTAATGGGTAAGATGACTGCTTCTCCTCTTACTAGGACAAGAGAACGAGCAAAGGAGTTGTTAGAACTAATACATAGTGATGTATGTGGTCCATTCAATATCCATGCAAGAGGTGGTTCTCTATATTTTATTACTTTTACTGACGATTTTAGACGTTTTAGATACGTATTTCTTACGATATACAAGTCTAAAGCCTTTGAAAAGTTCAAAGAGTACAAGAATGAAGTAGAAAACCAACTTGGCAAAAGTATTAAGATGCTTCGATCCATCGAGGTGGGGAATATTTAAGTCAAGAATTTCGTGACTATCTAAAGAGTTGTGGCATTGTTTCACAACTTTCTCCTCCGGCCACTCCTCATTGGAATGGTGTATCCGAAAGGAGAAATCAAACTCTATTAGATATGGTTCGATCAATTATGAGTCACGCGAGCATTCCAAACTCATTTTGGGGACATGCTTCAGAAGCAGCAGCTTTAACACTAAACATAGTTCCATCCAAATATGTTGAAACGACACCATATCAGATATGGACTGGGAGGCATCCAAGTATGTATTTCTTAAAGATTTGGGGTTGTGAGCCATTTGTGAAATGTCCAGCTTTGGACAAGCTCAGCCCAAAGTCGGTCAAGTGCATTTTCGTGGAGTATCCTAAGGAAACTAAAGGATACTACTTCTACATTCCTGATGAGAAAAAAGTGTTTGTTGCTAAAAAAAGAGTTTTTCTGGAGAAATAGTTTCTTTATGGGAAAATAAGTGGGAGCCACGTGGAACTTAATGAAGTTCCGGAGCTTAGTGAAATTCCAATGGAACTTGGTGAAGTTCCAGGCACAAGTGACCAAGTGGAATTGGAACAAGCTACACAAGCTGTTGTGGAGCCAGTTCCTGAAACACAAGAATTGCGTAGGTCTAGTTGAGTTCGTAGATCACCCGAAAAATTTGGGTTTTTCGTAACAGAAAATGGAGATGTTATGTTTATTGATCATGATGAACCTATAACCTACAAACAAGCGTCTAGAAGCTGGAATCGACATTTTGACGAAGTCGTACGCGAGTTCGGTTTTATCAAGAATGTTGATGAACCATGTGTTTATAAAAAGTTTAGTGAAAACTCGATTGTATTCCTGGTTTTGTATGTAGATGACATACTACTTATAGGGAATGACATTCTAACCTTGGAATCTGTAAAGGTCTGGTTAGGACAATGTTTCTCTATGAAGGACTTAGGTGAAGCAAGCTTCATCTTAGTTGTCAAGATCTATAGAGATAGATCATGTATACTTCTTGGCCTATGTCAAACTACTTATATAGACAAAGTGCCAAATCGTTTTTGCATGCAAGAGTCCAAAAAAGACCTTGTTCCTATAACACTTAGTATGGTTCTTTCAAGATAACATTGTGCTAAGACACTGAATGAGAAAGAACACATGAGTGAGATTCCATATGCTTCGGCAATTGGATCTATCATGTATGCCATGTTGTGTACTCGCCCAGATGTCTCGTAGGCTTTGAGTATAACGAGCAGATACCAGTCTGCTTACGATGAACGTCATTGCATTGCCATCAAGAACATCCTTAAGTACTTGCGAAGGACTAAGGACACGTTATTAATCTATGGTGGGGAAGTCAAGCTCATTGTAAGTGGTCATACTGATGCTAGTTTCCAAACCGATAGATGCTGCTTAGGAGATTTAGATCCATGAGTTCATTTGATGAACTTGATGTGGTATACCTAGCATTTCGAATGTCGAATGTGATTGATCTCCATTTTGAATGGAGCCATATATCAAAGGAACTACAGTCTCACCAAAAGTCCAAACATATACTACGGTGGTATCACCTTATCCGTGAGATCATTGATAGAGGAGATGTGAAGATTTGCAAAGTTCATATGGACGGTAACACCATCGACCCACTAATGAA
This sequence comes from Vinca minor, assembly GCA_026122235.1. NCBI lineage: Eukaryota > Viridiplantae > Streptophyta > Magnoliopsida > Gentianales > Apocynaceae > Vinca > Vinca minor. The sequence continues at coordinate 1,566,135 of JAOCZM010000235.1, forward strand.
GCCGCTGACACAATAGCAGCATCGTGTTACCTGTAGCATGGGTATTAGATACCAAGAGAATTGGTCTAAGAGATAGTTTTTATGTACATTATACACTAAAAGGCAAGGTTGTTGTCTTTAGTCCAAACGGGAGATTGTTGTATTATTTTCATGTGATGAAATATTAAAGGCATGAATTCCATTATTATTGTTTTGAATACGGCTGTTCTTTTTTTATTAAATCATATAATAACGTCCTTAAATAGTTATGTAATTGTTACATTGAACTATTTTAAAATGTCCTTAGTCAATCATTATTGTGGAATTTTAAGGACAACAATAATGTGTGGAGACTAGTATGTGTTGTGATTAAATATGGTGATATTAAGTCAAACACATGGGTATTTGATACTGGACTGATCCACTTATAAGAACATTTCATGGATTGTTGTATAAATGTCAACAATGTTCTTATAATGATTTTGTTTGCACATAATCCTTCGACTTGAGATCACGCAAGATTTCCTGCTTGGCTAATGGTATGCTTTCACGGTGTCAAACGTCGTCTGTAACTAGATGGGCCATAAAAGCATTGTTGGGTGTATTTATGAACCATGTCAGGATGAGGTGTGATAGATAGAGGATTTGTCCCTCCTATACAACACGAGTGATATCTTGGGCCCATTTGATTGAGTGAGACTAATTCATGTCCCTGAACAAGTGAATTAATATGAGATATTCATGTCATTTGATTAGTCTATTCGGGAATCAAGAAATTGACTGATTGGACTATACAAGTTTGATATACTCCGTGACTTGTGTTCAATCTAGATATCGAGGATAAAGAGATTAGTGCAAAAGATAATATATGTGGTTACTTGAATCACCGAGACTATTTGTGAATTGGGAGTAATGATGTGTTACTAGGTACCTCTCATTACTGTTGACAATTGTTGTCACGACCAACATAGCAAATACCTAAAGGGTTGCACACGATAATCAAATGGATTGGGCTTCTTGGAGTTTAAATTTGATATAGGTGCTCAATTGGATTGGGCAAAAAACCTGGTCGACCGAGAACTATCTCAGGTCGACGAACTTTTGTCACTGGCCGAGAACCATTTATCCGGTCGACCGGACCAGTTGAACCAGGTCAAAATCGGCACATCTACATGTGTGAGGGAGTATGTGTGTAAGGGCGTAGTGGGAGAAAATAGTGGGGAAGTGGAGTTAGTGGGTGATTCCACTAACATCACAAAGTGATGAAATGTTCATCATTCTACAGATTTAAGAGTGTTTAATTTTTCTCTCTATTCTCTCTACCTCTCTTAGCCGAAACCCAAGAAGAAAAAATATGGGATTTTTCATTCTTTATTTTTACACACTCTCAAGAACAATTAAAGAGAAGAAAAATAAAAATTTTCAAATCTCTTTGATTTCCGATTTTCCTAAGTTACCTATACTTTGTGGATTTCGGGAAAAAAGTGTTTTTCCAAACTTCGTAGTTCTTTGACTAGCATATGAAACACAAAATAACAATCTCAGAGGTTGGTGAGTGGATACTAATAGAGACAGGAGTCTGAAGGCTGCTATTGGTGGTTCTTAGTAGAATAATTCGGGCAACGTCGATAAGATCGACATAAAGGTATAATTCATTTCTTTCTCGTGAGTAAATCCTCTAAGGGAACGTAATCATGCGCTATTTATTTCCGCTGCGTTTTGGGGATTACAAATTTTTCCTTCATCTACCGGTATCCACACGATCAACCTTGAGCTTGTTCGTCAAGCCTCTGATGTTAGTCACGAAAGCTAAGAACATTGAAGACGATCTTCGAGAGCTTCGTTGATATAGAAATTTAAAACCGAAAATTTCAGACAATAAAAAAAGTTTTTCTTTCTCTTTTTGTTTTCTTGAGAGTGTATTCTAGAGAGCAAAATTTCAGAGAAATTTTCTCTCTTAATTTCGGATAGGATGGTCTAAAGAGAATCGGGAGTGAATTGTGTGTTTTGATGAGCACTTCATCAAGTGGTGTTAGTGGAACCATCTGCTAACTCCACACTCACACATTTCTCTCCCCAATACCCATTTAACATATACCACTCTCTCACACAAGATATGTGTCAGTTTTGACTTGGTTCAACTGGTCCGGTCGACCGGAGAAATGGTTATCGGCTGACCTGGGTGACAAAAAGTTTGGCGGGTCCGGTTTTTCCCAATCTAATTGAGCACCTACATCAAATGTAAACTCCAACAAGTCCAATCTAGTTGATTATAGTGTACGACCCTTTAGGTATTTGCTATCTTGGCCGTGACAACAATTGTCAATAGTAATGAGAGGTATCTAGCAACACATCATTACTCCCAATTCACAAATAGTCTGGTGATTCAATAAATCACAAATATGATATTTTTTGCATTAGTACCTTTGTCCTCGATATCTAGAATGAACATAAGTCGTAGAGAATGTCACAGTTGTATAGTTCAATCAATCAGTTTCTTTATTCCCTAGTTGTGACGCCCCGTCCCTCTCGGGTCGGGTACGCCGCGTGCCTCTCGGCACTGGGTTCTATCTTTTACAATATAAATTACATGTGTAAATTTTTTTTCTCTAAATTATTCTATATTCTATTCTATTGCTTCTAAGTTGACTTCGGTCTTTGACTGAATCCCATTGTACAGATTTCTAATCCCAAGCTTTCGCTGCGCACTCTAATACCAAAATCTTCTAATATGGGTTTGTGTCTAGCGTTGACTCAATTCTTTGTCTTGGCTCAACTCTACACCTCAGAATATTCTTGTTCTATCTGCTCAATCCTGCAAGACCTAAAACAGAAAATAGAGAAAAGGGTGAGCTATAAATAGCCCAGTGAGTCCCCAGTGAAGTGTGTGATAGTGATTTTGAAACTCATTTTATTTTGCAAACATTTTTATTTTGAAGACACGGAGAAACTTCCTTTATTTAGAAATACTTTTCCTTTTCCAATGTAATTCCAAAATCATTTTCTTTCAGAAAACATTCTCCTTATCTTCTTTCAAAACATTTGCTTTAACTGGAATGCTCTTTCTTTTCAATTTCAGAAATATCCACTGGAATAAAAAGACCATTCCGGATATTAGATTCAGAATTAAAAGAGTACATGACCGGCCAAGTCAATAACTCTTTAGTCAATACCAGCCTCACTCCAGACGTAGCCACGATTTATCTACCTTATCCTCATTGTCAGAATTTTAAAGCCAATAGCCGGGGTACCGCGGCTTGGCGTCAGAAATACCAACAGCTCCTGAGTTAAACCTCCTAACCCCGGAGACATGTTAGCCGTCAGAATTAAGAACCATATGTGGTGCACGTAGGGAATACAGTCAGCCCGTTGCTTTCCCTGTCCCTACGATTCCCACACAGGCCTTGGGATCCCAAGAGATAGACAGAGTGTCCAAACCCAAAGGTGCGAGATGCCCTTGTACGGGTGACTATCCTCGTACCAGTGCAGACCCCCAATGGTCGGACGAGGGGCTACCAAATGTGTCCAGTGTAAGCGCCCTCTTCAGAATTCCAGAGTTGTCATTCATATATTTTTCAGAAATACATTTCAGAAATATTTTCCAAAAAATACTTTTCAGATATACTTTCCAAGAAATACTTTCCAGAAATATTTTCCAAGAAATACTTTTCAGATATACTTTCCATGAAATACTTTTCAGAAATACTTTCCAGAAATATTGTAACTTTTTCCTTATAAACAGTTTCCATAAAACACATTTATAAAAACAAATTCTCCGGTTTTGAGAGGAAACTCACATTTTCAGAAATATTTTCCAAGAAATACTTTTCAATAAATACTTTTCAGAAACATTTTCCAGCATTTTATTTCAGAAATACCGTAAATTTTCATTTATAAACAGTTTTCACAAAACACATTTATAAAACAAGTTCTCCGGTTTTGAGAGGGAAACTCACCTTAGCCTCTTATCGTTCGTACTTTCTTCCGGGTCTTGTACCTATTTTGAAAATACCAACTCTTTAGAAAATACTTATGAAACTAAAGAAATTCAAGCCTTAATATGCTTAGACTAAGTTTCTAGGCTTCTGGGGTCTTTTGGGTAAATTCCTAAAGTTCAGGGACTAAAATGCAAATATATATCCTATGACATTTCTACCCTTTTGAAGACATAATTATATCACATATGCTATTATTAGTCTTATAAATTTTCCCGAAATAATTCATAAGTTTTAACGGGCCTTAAGAGTGAAAATATAAAACTATAAGGACCAAAACGTAATTTCTAAAAGTTTTATCAGATTCCGAATAAGTTTAATTATTTTCATAATTATTTTCTTTTATCTTTCTAGTCTAATTTGAACATTAAAAATATAGAGTAAACCATTTAAGATTTGTTCATTATTTTATAGGACTTATGTGCTAATATTTTAATTACTCATTTAGTCCTGGGTATATAAACTCTCTTAAGAGAACCCTAAACCTAATATTTCATTTTTCTTCTTCTTCTTTCTCTCCTCCTAGCCGCCTCCTCTCCCCTCTCCTCCTTCTCCGGCGGCTCCTCCACCATACCGCCGCCCTCTTTCTTCTTTGTTCTTCTCTTTCTTTCTTCATCATTCTTCTTCTTCTCCTCCTTTCTTTAATTTCCTTTTCTCCCCTTTTCCTTTCTTCTTCTGTTTCTTTCCTCCTCTCTTCTCTTCTTTTCCTCTTTTCTTCCGGCGCTGCCCGTCTCCCTTGCTCCTCCGCGGTTCCTCCACTGCCACCGCCCTTTTCTCTGTTTTTCTTTTTATTTTATTTTCTCTACATCAATTAATTATTTTAATTGTATTTTGTTTTCCCCCTTCTCAGATCCCTATCTGAAATGCCGCCGCTTCACCGCTACTGCCGGCGCCGTCCTGCTGCTGACCACCATCGCTGCCGGTCAATGGTTCTCCGGCAGGTAATTTCCCTTTTCTCTTCTCTCTTTCTAGTTTTGTTCTACTTTTTCTTACTTTCTATTTTCCTTTCTAATTTATTCTTTTAACTATTATTATCAGTGTAATTCTTATATTCTTAATCATTGTTCTCAGATCTGCCTTGTTGCCGCTGTCGTTCCGCCATCCCTCCGGCTCCGGCAAGGTAACCATTTCTTTTCCTTTCTGTTTTCTTTTTATTTCTATTTTATTTTCTGTTTACCTATTTCTATTTCTAATTTATTTTACTTTAATTCTTCTCAGATCTTCCGCCGCCAATCTGCCGCCGCTGGTCCGCCCGCCGACACGCCGCTGACTTTACTACCGAGGTAATCTCCATTTTCTGATTTACTAATTTACTATTATCACTATTATTATTTATTATACTTATCTGTTTTCTCATTACTGTATTTATTATTAGACTTTTCTGTTTTCTGGGATTTAATAATCTTTTCTGGTTTATTTGATTTTTGTTTTGTGGGCATCTGATTTCTGAAATTCTTATTATTATTATTACTATATTTTTTTCAGTTTTCTATAGTAATATATTTCTTTTTCTAAGTATTATTATTATTTTATCATCAGAATTTCATTCTGTTAAAGGTTGTAAAACCCTAGTTCAATTAATTTATTTTGTTATTTAACCTGAGTAGAATCAGTATGTTTCTTGCTAAGGATTACAAAGAGGAATCTTTCTAAATCTTCATTCAATTCCTTTTTATCGTTGGTACTGTGATTGCTGTTAATACTATTACTAGTGTTTTCATGATTCTTGCTACCACTACTGTTTTTCTTTCTTTCATTGTTACTGTGATTATTATTACTGTCCTCCTTATAATTATTTGTCACTGGCACAGTGAGTATATACTGAATATGAAAATAGATGAAATAAACATGTATGAATTAACAAGTGGTTCCAATTCTAATATTGAAACGCTATTGTTCGCTTTCCAATATTAGAACTGGATATTTCTATTTGACCTGTGTCTATTTAATTTTTAATATAATGAAAAATATATGTTTCTCTTTTCTAGTCTAGGATCAATTAAGAATTTAGACTTATATTCTTCTGGTTCACCCGTTTTAACCGGCAAAAGTCCGATTAGTAAAAGTCTCCACCAGTGGGGTGGGTCACGGGATGCTCCCGGGATTGCGTTTCCACAAATTGCGTTCCCACAATCCTCGGGCACAACAGTCTCAGATAATATAATCTAATTCTTTCATGACCCCGATTAACCTAAGTTCATTTAATGTGCAGGATCAAAATAACAGATTGAAGAAGTACCTGTTTGGACTTGATTCTTTGCTTGTAATGCTTGTAATGAAAGCAGTTGGTAGTAGTATATGTAGGGTAGTATAGCTTTGGTTTTCTGATGAAAGTATTCACAGAAGATCCAATAGTAGGCAACTGTGAATAATTCAGAGCATATTAACCAAAGACTATTGACCGGGACAGAATTTTGGTGTAAAGTGAAGAGTTTCCCTTTTAGGGAAGTTTTAGGCAAAGCCTACTTAGGAAGCAAAAGTGAGAGAGAGAGAGATAGAGAGAGAGAGAGAGAGAGAGAGAGAGAGAATTCCTTTTTAAGGAAAGGAATTGGTGCAAGTAAAAGTTGAGGCCAAAGGCCTCTATTTATAGGAGAGCCTAAGCCCTTCAATGCAATTCCTTGTTTTGTAAGGACTTTTTATGTAAATACAATTGTTGATGTAAATAGCATGTAATTTAGGGACTTTTAATGTAATTATTTTCTTATGGATAAGTATGAACTTATTTCATTTTCTTTTATTTCTTAATTATAGAATTACTATTATGCCCTTGTCTTTCAATAAAATTACTAATTCATTGTTTGGACCATTTTACCCGTGCTAATTAATCTAAAATACATTTTTAACCCTATCAAGTGAAAGAATAATATAATACTAACCTTAAAATTGATACCCCAAATTATGGGTCGTCACACTAGTAGACTAATCAAATGACATTAATATCTCATATTAATTCATTTGTTCATGGCCACCAATTAGTCTCACTCCATCAAGGGGCCCAAGATATCACTCATGTTGTATATGAGGGAAAAATCCTCTATCTATGACACATCATCTTACGCATGGTTCATAAATATACATAACAAATGCCTTTATTGTTAGCAGTGCCCTAGGATCATTAGTATATGTTGTACGTTTTTTTATCTTTTTGAGCATGTCTTTGAATAGTTAATTTTGATTGAACATCAAATGTCTGATTTGATAGTAAAACTCATTAGCTTATGCAATTACTATTCTAACTGTCCCTAATTTTATGTAATGTTCTTTACAATGAAATAAAACTAGTATGATGTATGATTGATGATTATGTTTTACTGATCATGTGTAATGGATACAAATCATATCATAGATGCAATATATTGGGATAATTGTATCGGACGTGATCCGTTAGAGAAATAATACTTCATGGTTCTTTAGTCATAAGTATTACTTCATCAATACTATTTTGAATCCTTAGACCTTATGTCTCCATTGTTTCCAGCATTAATGGAGCTACGTTTTGACTCAGTCGGACATTACTTTTAATCGAGTAATCAATACGACTAATGATCAGATGTAGTATCCTATCATAGCTTGAATGTGAGAGGCATTGTAAGGAATTTGTCCCTCTCTTATTAGAGAGAGATATCCACGGGCCCCTCGATAGGGAAGACTGTTTAAATGCATGGCCGTGCTCAGATGTATTTAATAAATTGGCTATTAAATACTGTTTGTTGGAAAATTTTACCTGGAGATCGAGCATAAATACAATTAAGCTATATAAGGGTGACAACTACAATGCCTTATGATCAAGTGTTACTTTTAATCGAGTAATCAATACGACTGATGATCGGATGTAGTATCCTATCATGGCTTGAATGTGAGAGGCATTGTAAGGAATTTGTCCTTCTCTTATTAGAGAGAGATATCCACGGGCCCCTCAACTTGTCCCTCTCTTGTTCTTGCATGTGATGCTTATATTATTGTCTAATGGGGTTTAACAACCTATTCGAACTAAATTGTTTTAATTAAGTCTTAAAATGCCTACCATATCCTAAGCACTCCTTCAGATTAGATCATCATTTTGTTTGCTTGGCAAAGCAACATATAAGTGGTTATCTAAGCAAAAGGAGATGGGAAAATAGTGATTTCCATATGCTTAGACATAATTCGACTAAACTAGGCTACCAAAATAGTTTTGAGCCTAGGGCATAAAATGGGAAATAACCAGGACATATAGATGTCATTCCCGTGAGTTGATTTTACTTTAATGATGGGTGTTAAGCTAAAGCTTACTTATAACTTTCATAAAATGGTTTTCTCCACTATTTATCAAGTGTTGAAATTGTGGAAAGTTTTTTGCTAAAAAACTAATGACTTTGCAAATAATTTAATGTAGATAATGGCAACCAATACTTCATACAATTCATTGCGATCCGTTCTTGAAAAAGAAAAACTAAGTGGGACCAATTTCTTTGATTGGGCCCGCAACTTAAGGATTGTCCTTAAACAGGAAAGAAATCTATACGTTCTTGATACGGATATTCCTGAACAGCCTGCAAACAACGCCCCTAGAGCTGAGAAAGATGCTTGAAAGAAGCATTGTGATGACTCTAACGATGTGACTTGTCTCATGTTAGCCGCAATGAGCACTGACCTTCAAAAATAGTTTGAAGGGGTTAAGGCTTTCCAGATGATGGGCCAGCTCAAGGAAATGTTCTAAGAGCAAGCGCGTCAAGAAAGATTCCTCGCCACTAAGGCATTGAATAGTTGCAAGATGGCCCCTGACACCTCTGTAAGTGCACATGTTCATAAGATGAAGGGTTATCTTGACCAACTTGAGAAACTTGTGGCTCCTGTAGGTCATGACATGGCCACAGATATGATCTTAGGCTCATTCCCACTGGAGTATGACCAATTTGTGATGAAATTCAACATGCATGCCATGGAGAAGTCCATACATGAGATACACGGGATGCTCAAGCAGGCTGTACTGAACATTAAGAAGACCCATGGAGTCTTAATGGTTCAAAAAGGGAATTTCAAGAAGAAATGAACGGGAAAGCCCATGGCCAAGAAGGGCAAAGGCAATAACAAGCCCAAACCCAAGGCCAAGGCACCAAAGGAATGAGTTTGCTTCCATTGCAATGAACCAGGTCATTGGAAACGGAACTGCAAGCTCTACTTGGAAGAGAAGAAAAAGGGGAAAACCAGTTTGATTGTCTCTCTAGGTTTTTATGGTATAGAAATTAACATGTCTGTTCCTACTTCATGGGTATTAGATACCGGTTGTGTTTCTCACATTTGTGCAAATGTGCAGGGGTTCAAAATGAGTAGATCACTGGCAAAAGGAGAAGTGGACCTGAGAGTAGCTAATGGAGCAAAAGTTGTTGTTGTAGCTACAGGGACATTTAATTTAGTTTTGTCAAGTGGCCTTATTATTGAACTGAATAATTGTCTTTATGTTCCAACTTTGAGTAGGAATATTATTTCAGTTTCTTGTTTGGTTATTGATGGTTTTGAAATAAATATTAAGAATAAAATTTGCACCATTCATAAAGATCGTATCTTCTATTGAGATGCCTCTTTGATGAATGAGCTTTATATTCTTAACCTCAATCAATCCATTACAAGCCCAATCTATAACATTAATACAAAGAGGTTTAAATCGAATGACTTAAACCAAACCTACTTTTGTCACTATCATTTGGGCCACATCAATGAGAAACGCATATCAAAACTCCATCAAGATGGAATTTTGACATCATTTATCTTAGAGTCTTATGAGACATGTGATTTTTGCTTGTTAGGCAAAATGACTAAAGCTCCCTTTACTGGACAAAGTGAGAGAGCTTCTGATTTGTTGGGCCTCATACATACGGATGTATATGGACCAATAAACACAAGTGCGAGAGGAAGTATTCAATACTTCATCACATTCACATATGATTTCAGTAGATATGGCTACGTCTATCTAATGAAACATAAATGAGAATATTTTGGAAGATTCAAAGAATTTCAGAATGAAGTACAAAATCAACTTGGTAAAAGTATTAAGATACTTCGATCAGATCGAGGTGGCGAATACCTTAACCAAGAGTTTGACGAACATCTTAGGGGTTGTGGAATTGTTTCACAATTAACTCTTCCTGGCACACCACAATGGAATGGTGTATCAGAACGAAGGAATCGCACCATACTAGATATGGTTCGATCTATGATGAGTCAAACCAGCCTTCCAATTTTCTTTTAGGGCTACGCCCTAGAAATTGCTGCATTCATATTGAATAGAGTTCCTTCTAAAGCAGTTCTGAAAACTCCATATGAGATATGGACTGGGAAACGACCTAGTTCATTTCTCAAAATTTGGGGATGCGAGGCATATGTAAAACGCTTGTTATCTGATAAATTTGCCCTAAATCCGACAAGTGTTTGTTTGTGGGATATCCTAAAGAAACTAAATGATATTTCTTCTATCTTCCATCAGAGAACAAAGTGTTTGTTGCTCATAATGGTTTATTCCTTGAAAGAGAATTTATTTCCAAAAAGGATAGTGGGAGTAGGATCCATCTTGAGGAAATTCAAGATCCCCAAAGAAAATCGGAACCAGCTTTGGAACTTCAAGCAAGCCCTTGTGCTGATACTGAGCTTCAATCTTTGACATAAGTCCTAAGGAGGTCAAGTCGGGTATAACAACAGCCTAAGAGATATGAATTTCTCGTGACTGATGATCATCACATTGAACTGATTGATCAAGATGAACCCACGACCTACAAAGAGGCAATTAGTAGTTTTGAGTCAGATAAGTGGCTAGAAGCTATGAAGTCTGAGATGTAATCCATGTACGATAACCAACTATGGACTTTGGTTGACCCACCTAAAGGGTGTAAGGTCATTGATAACAAATGGTGTTTCAAAAAGAAAACCGACATGGATGGTAATGTACACACTTTAAATCTTGATTAGTAATTAAAGGTTATAGACAAATTCATGGTATTGACTATGATGAAACCTTTTCTCCTATCATTATGATAAAGTCTATTAGGATTTTACTTGACATAGCCGCAAATTATGACTACAAGATATGGAAAATGGACGTTAAGACTGCTTTTTTTAATGGAAACCTTCTCGAGGATGTGTATATGACACAACCTGAGGGGTTTGTTGATATGTCAAATCCTAGCAAAGTGTGTAAGATTCAAAGGGCCATTTATGGATTGAAGCAAGCATCTTGAAGCAGAAATCGTCGCTCTGATGAAGCAATTAAAGAATTTGGTTTCATAAAAAATGAATACGAGCCTTGTGTTTATAAGAAAATAACTAATACTGCAGTAGTGTTCCTTGTGCTTTATGTGGATGACATCTTACTGATTGGAATTGACATTCCCACATTACAAAGCGTAAAAGCTTGATTCGGGAAGTGTTTTTCCATGAAAGATTTACGCGAGGCTACATACATTTTGGGTATAAGAATCTATAGAGATAGATCTAACAAAATGATTGGCCTAAGCCCGAGTGGATACATTGACAAGGTACTGAAACGGTTCAGTTTGCAAGATTCCAAAAAGGGATTGTTGCCCATGTCACATGGCATTAAACTCAGCAGAACTCAAAGACCTTCTGCAAAGAAAGACCAAGAGCGCACGAGTAAGATCCCATATGCTTCAGTCATTGGGTCTATTATGTATGCCATGATATGCACTCGCCCGGATGTCTCGTTGGCTTTAAGTATGACTAGCAGATATCAATCTGATCTGGAGAGTCACATTGGACTTCAGTCAAGAGCATAATTAAGTACTTGAGATGGACTAAAGATATGTTCTTGGTTTACGGAGGTCAAGAAGGAAGTTTGGTTGTAAATGGTTACACAGACGCAAGCTTCCAGACCGACGTAGATGACTTTAGACCGCAATCTGGTTTTGTGTTTTATTTTAATGGAGGTGCTGTGAGCTGGAAGAGCTCAAAGCAAGAAAGCGTGGGCCGACTCTACAATGAGAATCTAAGTATTTGGGTTTGTCTCAAGCGACTAAAAGAAGGCTGTTTGGATCAGGAAATTTGTTGAAGGATTAGGTGTCATCCCTAGCATTGTGAACCCAGTGGACCTTTATTGTGGTAGTACTGGTGTCATTTCACAAGCTAAGGAACCTAGATTTCACCAACGATCCAAACACATTTTCAAGCGTTTCCATCTGATTAGAGAGATCATTGATAGAAGAGACATTAAATTTTGCAAAGTTCAAACAAACGACAACATTGCAGATCCATTGACTAAGCCACTCCCGCAACCTAATCATTAGAGCCATACTAGGTCAATGGGATTGAGGATCATGTATGATTGGACCTAGGGCAAGTGGGAGATTGCTAGCAATGCCCTAGGATCATTAGCATATGTTGTACGTTTTATATCTTTTTGAGCATGTCTTTGAATAGTTAATTTTTCTTTTGAACATCAAATGTGTGATTTGATAGTAAAACTCATTAGCTTATACAATTACTATTCTAACTGTCCCTAGTTTTATCTAATGTTCTTTACAATGAAATAAAACAAGTATGATGTATGATTGATGATTATGTTTTACTGATGATGTGTAATTGATACAAATCATATCATAGATGCAATATATTGTGAAAATTGTATCGGATGTGATCCGTTAGAGAAGTAATACTTCATGGTTCTTTAGTCATAAGTATTACTTCCTCAATATTATTTTGAATCCTTAGACCTTATGTCTCCATTGTTTCCCGCATGAATGGAGCTACGTTTTGACTCAGTCGGACGTTACTTTTAATCCAGTAATCAATACGACTGATGATCGGATGTAGTATCCTATCATGGCTTGAATGTGAGAGGCATTGTAAGGAATTTGTCCCTCTCTTATTAGAGAGAGATATCCACGGGCCCCTTGATAGGGAAGACTGTTTAAAATGCATGACCGTGCTCAAATGTATTTAATAAAGTGGTTATTAAATACTGTTTGTTGGAACAGTCTACCTGGATATCGAGCATAAATAAAATTAAGCTATATAATGGTGACAACTACCATGCCTTATGCTTAATTTGGATATCGCGAGACAAAGGGGTTAAATAGTGGATTGATATTAGGTTCCACCACATATTCATTCACTATGGGTAGTCACAATGTCCTGCTAGGGACCGCTTGTGATTTATGAACACATACTACTACTAAGTGTGTTTTTATTGCCATTGTGATATGAACCTACAGGGTCACATTGACGATTGAACAAGCTTCATGTCTAGATTCAATAAATCTAGAATGTGTCTAGGTTCATTGTATCTGACATTTATTTCTCTGAGAATAATAAAATGTTATTATTCGAATTTGGTATTTGGAGGGGCATTTTCGGTATTTGGAGGGGCATTTATTTCTCTGAGATTAAGGAGGGGCATTTTCGATATTTGGTTGTAGCTGGGATTACGTGGGAGTTATTATTGTTAGTAGTGCCCTAGGACCATTAGCATATGTTGTACGTTTTATATCTTTTTGAGCATGTCTTTGAATAGTTCATTTTACTTCTGAACATCAAATGTGTGATTTGATTGTAAAACTCATTAGCTTTTGTAATTACAATTCTAGTTGTCCCTAGTTTTATGTAAGGTTCTTTACAATGAAATAAAACTAGTATGATGTTTGATTGATGATTATGTTTTACTAATCATGTGTAATGAATACAAATCAAATCATAGATGCAATATATTGGGAATTATTGTATCGGACGTGATCCGTTAGGGAAGTAATACTTCATTCTCCTTAGTCATAAGTATTAATTCCTCAATACTATTTCGGAATCCTTAGACCTTATGTCTCCATTGATTCTTGTATGAATGGAGCCACGTTTTGACTCAGTCGGACGTTACTTTTAATCGAGTAATGAATACGACTGATGATCGGATGTAGTATCATTTCATAGCTTGAATGTGAGAGACATTGTAAGGAATTTGTCTCTCTCTTATTAGAGAGAGATATCAATAGGCCCCTCGATAAGGAATAATGTCTAAATGCATGGTCTTGCTCAAATGTATTTGATAAAGTGGTTATCAAATACTATTTGTTGGAACAATCTACCTGGAGATCGAGCATAAATATAATTAAGCTTTATAAGGGTGACAACTACCATGCCTTATGCTTAATTAGGATATCGTGAGACAAAGGAATTAAATAGTGGATTGATATTAGGTTCCATTGTAAATTCATTCACTCAGGGTAGTCACAATGTCCTGCTAGGGACCGCTTGTGATTTATGAACTCACACTACTACTAAGTGTGTTTTCATTGCTATTGTGATATGATCCTACAGGGTCACACGCATAGACGAATTAACGTGATTCATGTCCAATTCAATGAATCTAGAATGTGTTTAGTTTCATTGTATCTGACATTTATTTTCTGAGAATAATAAAATTGTTATTATTTCGAATTAGAGAGAATGAGGGGTATTTTCGGTATTTGGTTTTAATTGGGATTACGTGGGAGTTATTATCCGATAAATACTCCCACTTCCAGTAGAAGTCTAGGGGACGTGGGAGTTGGTTTTGGGAACAAACTCTCACATACTATATAAACCTATTTTGGCTGAAACCCTAGGTTAAGCAATTTTTGAGCAGCAATAACCAAAACAATCACGAAATCAGATTTCTGGATTTTCTGCCCTTCTCTTCTCTCTAGACTCCCGAACCTCAGAAACGAAGAGCTAGCACTCGCTGCTCGTTTCGTCGTGTGGATACCGGTAGGGAGCAATTCCGCAAGGGAAGGCTTTTTGGTGGCAGCAGCACACATTCGGGAAAACATAATCTTTAGCCTTTAACTAAGTCTTTTTCCCGTATTTTTCGATTCATATGGTATGAGCGGATCCTTCAAGGGAGGACTCATAGGTGTTTAGAACGAGTTTCTGCCCATGAATCCCTTCAGTGGTATCATAGCCTTTCTCATACTATTCGAATTCGATTTTGTTAATCACATCATAACACGTATCAATTTCGATTTGGTATGTGTAGGTGTGAAAAACAGAAAAGATAGTATCTTTGATTCAATATATGTGATATATGCATAAACTGATCTAGGTTAATCATGTTTATATGTTTTTGTGATTCGTTATGTTATTTATTTGATTAATATTGCATGAACTGCCTTAGCATGATTTGGTCTGTAATTTAATTTGATTAACTTGCATAAAATGATATTCATGTTTTTGTATATTCGATACTACATAAACTATTTCTGTGAATTTCTAATTAATTCGGTAAAAATCGGGACAAAAAACTCACTCGATGAGTAGATGAAGAATCAGATTTTTCTTCCAGGGGCGCTCCTAAGCACTCCTTCAGCTTGGATCATCATTTTGTCTGCTTGCCAAAGCAACAGATAAGTGGCTATCTAGGCAAGAAGAGATGGGAAAATAGTGATTTCCATATGCTTAGACATGGTTCGACTTAACTAGGCTACCAAAATAGTTTTGAGCCTAGGGCATAAAATGGGAAATAGATGGGACATATAGATGTCATTCCCATGGGTTGATTTTACTTTAATTATGGGTGTTAAGCTAAAGCTTACTTATAACTATCGTAAAATGGTTTTCTCCACTATTTATCAAGTGTTGAAATTGTGGAAAAAGGTTTTGCTCAAAAACTAATAACTTTGCAAATAATTTAGTGTAGATAATGACAACCAACACTTCACACAATTCATTGTGATCCGTCCTTGAGAAGGAAAAACTGAGTGGGTCCAATTTCCTTGATTGGGATAGCAACTTAAGGATTGTCCTTAAGCAGGAAAAAAAGCTGTACGTTCTTGATACGGATATTCCTGAACAGCTTGCAAACAACGCCCCTAGAGCTGAAAAAGATGCTTGGAAGAAGCATTGTGAAAACTCTAACGATATGACTTGTCTCATGTTAGTCACAATGAGCACTGACCTTCAAAAATAGTTTGAAGGGGTTGAGCTTTCCAGATGATGGGCCAGCTCAAGGAAATGTTCTAAGAGCAAGCCCGTCAAGAAAGATTCCTCACCACTAAGGCGTTGAATAGTTGCAAGATGGCCCATGGCACCTCTGTAAGTGCACATGTTCTTAAGATGAAGGGTTATCTTAACCAACTTGAAAAACTTGGGGCTCCCGTAGGTCATGACATGGCCACATATATGATCTTGGGCTCACTCCCACCGGAGTATGACCAGTTTGTGAAGAACTTCAACATCCATGCCATGGAGAAGTCCATACATGAGATACATGGGATGCTTAAGCAGGCTAAACTGAACATTAAGAAGAACCCTGAAGTCTTAATGGTTCAAAAAGGGGAATTTCAAGAAAAAATGAAAGGGAAAGCCCATGGCCAAGAAGGGCAAAGGCATTAACAAGCCCAAACCCAAGGCCAAGGCACCTAAGGAAGGAGTCTGCTTCCATTGCAATGAACCAGTTCATTGGAAACGGAACTGCAAGCTCTACTTGGAAGAAAAGAAAAAGGGGAAAGCCAGTTTGACTGTCTCTCCGTGTATTTATGTTATTGAAATTAACATGTCTGTTCCTACTTCATGGGTATTAGATAATGGTTGTGGATCTCACATTTGTGCAAATATGTAGGGGTTCAAAAGGAGTAGATCACTGGCAAAAGGAGAAGTGGACCTAAGAGCATCGAACGGAGCAAGAGTTGTTGCTGTAGCTACCGGGACATTTAATTTAGTTTTTCCAAGTGGTCTTATTATAGAACTGAATAATTGTCTTTATGTTCCAACTTTGAGTAGGAATATTATTTCAGTTTCTTGTTTAGATATTAATGGTTTTGAAATTAATATTATGAATAAAATTTGCACCATTCATAAAGATAGTCTTCTACGGAGATGCCTCTTTGAAGAAAGGGCTTTATATTCTTAACCTCGATGAATCCATTAATAGGCCCATCTATAACATTAATACCAAAAGGTTTAAATCAAATGACTTAAACCAAACCTACTTTTGGCATTGTCGTTTGGGCCACATCAACGAGAAACGCATATCAAAACTCCATAAAGATTGAATCTTGACATCATTTGACTTAGAGTCTTATGAGACGTGTGACTCTTGCTTGTTTGGAAAAATGACTAAAGCTCCCTTTACTGGACAAAGTGAGAGAGCTTCTGATTTGTTGGGCCTCATACATACAGATGTATGTGGACCAATAAACACAAGTGCTAGAAGAGGTTTTGAATACTTCATCACATTCACAGATGATTTTAGTTGATATGGCTACGTCTATCTAATGAAACATAAATCAGAATCTTTTGGAAGATTCAAAGAATTTCAAAATGAAGTACAAAATCAACTTGGTAAAAGTATTAAGATACTTCGATCAGATTGAGGTGGGGAATACCTCAACCAAGAGTTTGACGAGCATCTTAGGGGTTGAGGAATTGTTTCACAATTAACTCCTCCTGGCACACCACAATGGAATGGTGTATCAGAACGGAGGGATCGCACCTTACTAGATATGGTTCGATCTATGATGAGTAAACAAGTCTTCCAATTTCCTTTTGGGGCTACGCTCTAGAAACTGCTGCATTCATATTGAATAGAGTTCCTTCGAAAGCGGTTTAGAAAACTCCATATGAGATATGGACTGGGAAACGACCTAGTTTATCATTTCTCAAAATTTGGGGATGCGAGGCGTATGTAAAACGCTTGTTATCTGGTAAACTCGCCCCTAAATCTGACAAGTGTTTGTTTGTGGGATATCCTAAAGAAACTAAACGATATTACTTCTATCTTTCATCAGAGAACAAAGTGTTTGTTGCTCGGAATGGTTTATTCCTTGAAAGGGAGTTTATTTCCAAAGAGGATAGTGGGAGTAAGATCCATCTTGAGGAAATTCAAGATCCCCAAACAACATCTGGACCAACTTTGGAACTTCAAGCAAGCTCACATACTGATACTGAGCTTCAATCTTTGACACAAGGCCCAATGAGGTCAAGTCGGGTACATCAACAGCTTGAGAGATATGGATTTCTCGTGACTGATGATCATCATATTGAACTGATTGATCAAGATGAACTCACTACCTACAAAGAGGCAATTCGTAGTTCTGAGTCAGATAAGTGGCTTAAAGTTAGGAAGTCTGAGATGTAATCCATGTACGATAACCAAGTGAGGACTTTGGTTGACCCACCCGAATGGTGTAAGGTCATTGATAACAAATGATGTTTCAAAAAGAAAACCGACATGGATGGTAATGTACACACTTTTAAATCTCGACTAGTAGTTAAAGGTTATAGACAAGTTCATGGTATTGACTATGATGAAACCTTTTCTCCTGTCGTTATCATAAAGTCTATTAGGATTTTACTTGTCATAGCCGCAAATTATGACTATGAAATATGCCAAATCGACGTTAAGACTGCGTTTCTTAATGGAAGCCTTCTCGAGGATGCGTATATAACATAACCTGAGGGGTTTGTTGATCCATCAAATCCTAGCAAAGTGTGTAAGCTTCAAAGGTCCATTTATGGATTGAAGCAAGTATCTCGAAGCTGGAATCGTCACTTTGATGAACGTATTAAAGAATTCGGTTTCATAAAAAATGAAGACGAGCCTTGTGTTTATAAGAAAGTAACTAATGATGCATTAGTGTTCCTTGTGCTTTATGTGGACGACATCTTATTGATTGGAATTGACATCCCCACATTACAAAGAGTAAAAGCTTGGTTGGGGAAATGTTTTTCCATGAAAGACTTAGGCGAGGCTACATACATTTTGGGTATAAGAATCTATAGAGATAGATCTAACAAAATGATTGGCCTAAGCCAGAGTGGATACATTGACAAGGTACTGAAACGGTTCAGTTTGCAAGATTCCAAAAAAGGCTTCTTGCCCATGTCACATGGCATTAAACTCAGCAGAACTCAAGGACCTTCCACAAAGGAGGACCGAGAGCGCATGAGGAAGATCTCATATGCTTCAGTCATTGGGTCTATTATGTATGCCATGATATGCACTCGCCCTGATGTCTTGTTTGCTTTAAGTATGACTAGCAGATATCAATCTAACCCTAGAGAGTCACATTGGACTGCAGTCAAGAGCATAATTAAGTACTTGAGAAGGACTTAAGATATGTTCTTGGTTTACGGAGGTCAGGAAGGAAGTCTGGTAGTGAATGGTTACACAGATGCAAGCTTCCAAACCGACGTAGATGACTTTAGATCGCAATCTGGTTTTTTGTTTTGTTTGAATGGAGGTGCTGTGAGCTGGAAGATCTCAAAGCAAGAGACCGTAGCTGACCATACAATAGAAGCTGAGTATTTGGCTGCTTCTGAAGCAGCTAAAGAAGCTGTTTAGATCAGGAAATTTGTTGATGAATTAGGTGTCGTCCCTAGCATTGTGAACCCAGTGGACCTTTATTGTGATAGTACTGGTGCCATTTCACAAGCTAATGAACCTAGATCTCACCAACGACCCAAACATATTCTCAGGCGTTTCCATCTGATTAGAGATATCATTGATAGATGAGACGTTAAAATTTGCAAAGTTCATACAGATGACAGCATTGCAGATCCATTGACCAAGCCACTCCCGTAACCTAAACATGAGAGTTATAATAGGTCAATGGGATTGAAGATCATGTATGATTGGACCTAGGGCAAGTGGGAGATTGTTAGTAGTGCCCTAGGACCATTAGCATATGTTGTACGTTTTATATCTTTTTGAGCATGTCTTTGAATAGTTATTATTACTTCTGAACATCAAATGCGTGTTTTGATAGTAAAACTCCTTAGCTTATGTAATTACTATTCTAGTTGTTCCTAGTTTTATGTAAGGTTCTTTACAATGAAATTAAACTAGTATGATGTTTGATTGATGATTATGTTTTACTAATCATGTGTAATGAATACAAATCAAATCATAGATGCAATATATTAGGATATACTATATCGGACGTGATCCGTTAGAGAAGTAATACTTCATGGTCCTTATTCATAAGTAATACTTCTTTAATACTATTTTGGAATCCTTAGACCTTATGTCTCCATTAATTTTTGCATGAATGGAGCCACGTTTTGACTCAGTCGGACGTTACTTTTAATCGAGTAAATAATACGACTGATGATTGGATGTAGTATCATTTCATGGCTTGAATGTGGGAGGCATTGTAAGGAATTTGTCCCTCTCTTATTAGAGAGAGAGAGAGAGAGATCCATAGGCCTTCGATAAGGAAAACTGTCTAAATGCATGGCCGTGCTCAAATGTATTTGATAAAGTGGTTATCAAATACTATTTGTTGGAACAGTCTACCTGGAGATCGAGCATAAATATAATTAAGCTTTATAAGGGTGACGACTACCATACCTTATGCTTAATTAGGATATCATGAGACAAAGAGATTAAATAGTGGATTGATATTAGGTTCCATCGTACATTCATGTACTCTGGGTAGTCACAATGTCTTGCTAGTGACCGTTTGTGATTTATGAACTCACTGTGATTTATGAACTCACACTACTACTAAGTGTGTTTTCATTGCCATTGTGATATGATCCTACAGGGTCACACGCATAGGCGAATTAACGAGCTTCATGTCCAGATTCAATGAATCTAGAATGTGTCTAGGTTCATTGTATCTGACATTTATTTTCTGAGAATAATAAAATTGTTATTATTTCGAATTAGAGAGAATGAGGGGTATTTTCGGTATTTGGTTTTAACTAGATTACGTGAGAGTTATTATCCGATAAAGACTCCCACTACTAGTAGAAGTCTAGGGGACGTGACATTGCCGGAAGAGGTTGAGGACGTGGGAGTTGGTTCCGGGAACAAACTCTCACATCCTATATAAACCCATTTTGGCTGAAAGTCTAGGTTAAGCAATTTTTTAGCCGCAATAACCAAAACACTCCCGAAATCAGATTTCTGGATTTTCTGCCCTTCTCTTATCTCTAGATTCCTGAACCTCAGAAACAAAGAGCTAGCACTCGCTGCTCATTTCGTCGCGTGGATACCGGTAAGGAGCAATTCCGCAAGGGAATGCTTTTTGGTGGCAGCATCACACATTCGGGAAAAACAGAATCTTTAGCCTAAAACGTAAGTCTTTTTCCCGTATTTTTCGATTCCTATGGTATGAGCGGATCCTTCAGGGGAGGACTCATGGGTGTTTTGAACGAGTTTCTACCCATGAATCCCTTCAATTATGCGATAAAGACTCCCACTACCAGTAGAGGTTTACAGGACGTAGGAGTTAAAGACTCCCACTGCCAGAAGAGATTGATATGACGTGGGAGTTGTTCTTGGAACAAACTCTCACACCCTATATAATCTTCTCTTGGCCGAAACCCTAGTTCTAGTTTTTGAGCCGCAATAAACAAAATAGCCTGAAATCAGATTTCCAGATTTTCTGCCTCATTTTATCTCTAGATTCCGAAACTCGGAAAAATGAAGAGTTAGCACTCGCTGCTCGTTTCGTCGCGTGGATACCGGTAGGGAGTAATTCCGCAAGTGAGGACTTTGGTGGTTGCAGCTAAGCGCCCGGTAAACAGAATCTTTAACCGAAAACGTAAGTCTTTTTCGTATTTTTCGATTCTTATGGTATGAGCGTATCATTCGAGGGAGGATTCATGGGTGTTTAGAACAATTTTCTGCCCATAAATCCCTTCATTTATAGCCCATCCAGTTACAGACGGTGTTTGACACCCTCAAAGTATACCATTTTCGATATAGGAAATCTTGTGTGTTCCCAAGTTGAAGGATTCAGATACAACAATCCATGAAATATTCTTATAAGCAGGTCAGTCCAGTATCAAATACTCATATCTTTGACTTAATATCACATATTCAATCACAACACATACTAGTCTCCACACATTATTGTTGCCCTCAAAATTCCGCAATAATGATTGACTAGAACATTTTAGAATAGTTCAATGTAACAACTACATAACTAT
The DNA here is from genome assembly GCA_026122235.1 of Vinca minor. Taxonomy (NCBI): domain Eukaryota; kingdom Viridiplantae; phylum Streptophyta; class Magnoliopsida; order Gentianales; family Apocynaceae; genus Vinca; species Vinca minor. Next base: position 1,588,001 of record JAOCZM010000235.1, read on the forward strand.
CTAAGGACGTTATTATGTTTTATTACATTTGCACAGCCGTAATTAAAACACTAATAATGGAATTCATGCCTTATTATTTCATCACATGAAAGAAAATACAACAATCTCCCACTTACACTAAAGACAACAACCTTGCCTTTTAGTGTATATTGTACACATAAGAACTATCTCTAAGACCAGTTCTCTTGGTATCTAATACCCATGCTACAAGTATGGAGATCATGTTGTTGCTATGTCAGCAGCTTCACCAGTGTGTCGGCGATGTTATCGTCCGTACGAACTTTGCAAATCTTCACATCTTCTTTATAAATGATCTCACAAATCAGGTCATACCACCGCAGTATATGTTTAGACCTTTGGTGAGACCGCGGTTCCTTTGATTGAGATATGGATCCATTGTTGTCACAATAAAGATAATCACATTCAAAATGCTAGGCACCACACCAAGTTCAACAATGAACTTTCGGATCCAAACAGCTTCCTTAGCAGCATCTGGTGCAACTATATACTCGGATTCGGTTGTAGAATCTACAACGGTCACTTGATTTGAACTCCTCAAGCTCACAACACCGTCGTTTAGGCAAAATACATAACCCGATTGCGATCTAAAGTTGTCTCTATCGGTTTGGAAACTAACATCAATGTAACCACTTACAATGAGCTCGTCTTCCCCACAATAGAGTAAGAACGTGTCCTTAATCCTTCACAAGTACTTAAGGATATTCTTGACGGCTATCCAGTCATGTTCATCGTATGTTGACTGGTATCTGCTCGTTATACTCAAAGCATATGAGACATCTGGGAAAGTACACAACATGGCACATATGATATATGCAATTTCCAAAGCATATGGAATCTCACTCATGCGTTCTTTCTCATCAGTGTCTTAGCACACTGTCTTGAAAGAACATTACCAAGTGATATAGGACAAAGACTCTTTTTGGATATGTACTCTGACTTAGGCCAAGAAGTCTACGTGATTTATCTCTATAGATCTTGATTCCTAAGATGAAGCTTGTATCACCCAAGTCCTTCATAGATAAACATTGCCCCAACCAAACCTTACATATTCTAAGGTTAGAATGTCATTCCCTATAAGTAGTATGTCATCTACGTACAAAACTAGGAATACAACCCAGTTTCCACTAAACCTTTTTTAAACACAAGGTTCATCAACATTCTTGATAAACCCGAACTCTCGTACGGCTTTGTCAAAACATTGATTCCAACTTCTAGAAGCTTGCTTTAGTCCATATATTGACTTCAATAGCTTACATACTTTATTGGCATTATTTGGATTGACAAAACCTTCGGGTTGTGTCATATATACTTCCACATCTAGGTTTCCATTAAGTAAAGCTTTTTTGACATCCATTTGCTAGATTTCATTATCGTAGTATGCAACTATAGTAAGCAAGATGCCAATGGATTGAACATAACTACAGCGGAAAAGGTCTCATCATAGTCAATGCCATGAATCTGTTAAAAACCTTTCACGACAAGTCTCCCTTGTACGTTTGAATGTTCCCTTCCATGCCAGTTTTCAATTTGAATACCCATTTACACCCTATTGGGGTCACCCCCCTCAGGCGCATCTACCAAGATCCATACTTGGTTAGTGTACATGGAATCCATTTCGGATCTCATGGCCTTAAGCAATTTCTCAGAATCTGGACTAGTAATTTCTTGTGTGTAGGTTGTAGGCTTATCGTGATCAATAAACACAACATCTCCATGTTTTGTTACCAAAAATCCAAATTTTTCGGGTGATCTTCGAACTTTACTAAACCTACACAATTCTTACGTTTCCGGAACTGGCTCTACAACAGCTTGTGTAGCTTGTTCCAATTCCACTTGGTCACTTGTGCCTGGAACTTCAACAAGTTCCCTTGGTATTTTACCAAGTTCTGGAACTTCATTAAGCTCCACGTGGCTCCCACTTGTTTTCCCAGAAAGAAACTTTTTCTCCACAAAAACTCCCTTTTGAGCAACAAACACTTTGTTCTAATTAGGAATGTAGAAGTAGTACCCTTTAATTTCCTTAGGATACCCCACAAAAATGCACTTGACCGACTTTGGGCTGAGCTTGTCCAAAGTTGGACATTTCAGAAAAGCCTCACAACCCCAAATCTTTAAGAAAGACATATTAGAATGCCTCCCAGTCCATATCTGATACAGTGTCATTTCAACAGATTTAGATGGAACTCTTGAAAGGATTCAAGGGCAGAAACGCGTTCTAAACACCCATGAATCCTCCCCTAAAGGATCCGCTCATACTATGGGAATCGAAATTCAGACGAAAAGACTTACAATTTTTCATTAATGATTCTGATTTTGGGTGTTGTGTTGCTGCCACCAATAGCCTTCCCTTACGGAATTGGTCTCTACCGGTATCCACGCGACGAAAGGAGCAGCGAGTTCTAGCTCTTCGTTTATGAGTTTCGGAAATATAGAGAGAAAGGGATGACATAATTTTCTATTTAGGCATTGTTTTGCGGCTCTGAAAGTGTGTCTAGTGTTTCGCCCCAAAAGAGATTATATAGGGCGTGAGAGTTTGTTCCGAGAACCAATTCCCATGTAATCCCAAGCTCGAGATATAACCACATCAATTATGTGACTCTTGGTTGGTTAAGTAGATAACACTTACCCTAAGTACATAAATGCACATCTCAACCCTTTGCCTCCAAACCCAATACCGAGACATCTTTGACTACAAAGCTCGACATTGGCAATCCGGTTAAGTATGACCCAAGATTACACTGGAGGATATCACTAACTTATCATTCGCATCTCACTCGGATAGACAGACGCTTATTCCACTCGGAAGTTCACACTACTGTTGATCTAAGCCTTGACGAGGGCCAATCATGGAAGACATAGACTTAATATATAAAAATTGAGGGGTTTTAATTGTCTCACCAAACGGTGTATAATTTGATTATACGTCTTAATTAACATGCTATAAAAAGCAGTAAATGAAGCAATAGGCATCACATGCGGAGTGCATAAAGCATTAAATAAAAACCGTGACATAGTAATAGCCCCTATACGGATTTTTCGAGCCAACGGAAAATCCCAGGTCAATCTAAAGGTAGAAAAGAAATAAATCATATTTATTGTCTTCTTTCTCCTTGTGGTTTCCTCCATCTGAAGGACGCTTTTATTCATCACTTGTTACATATGGAAAAAAAATATATAATCCTATTATATACTTTTGCTTAATTGAAAGAATGCTCGAGTTACACTCGAGATTAAATTTTCAACAACAATGAATAGATAAGGCACGACACGCAGACCGTATTATAATTAAAATACCAATGAGGTCAAACGCTATTAGTATACCCCATGCTCTAATAACACAACAATAATGCTAAAAGCGCACATACACACTGCATACCCTTTTCCGGTCAACCCAGGCCATACTCCCGGTCGACTACGATAAGGCAGTAACAAAAAACAATGTATAATTAGACTACCTTTGTCGACCCAAAATAGTTCTAATCGACCGTCCTGAAAAAAGACTAGCCTCGGTCGACCGTGATTGCTCACCGGTAGGCCAAATTCTAGGCAATATCAAAATCCCATTTTCTAGAACCTATCCGGTCTTCTGCGAACTCTTCTGGTCGATCGAACTTTGTCAAGAAAATAGAAAACAGCCAAAAACACGAATCAACAATTCGTTTTGGGATTTGTTTAACACTTAAACGACTTCCCAGAGTCTATAGGAAAAAATTCCTATGACATGTGTTAGCCCGAAGGGCAAAGTGATCAATATTTGTTTTATGATAACAAACCATTGATAGTTCTAATGTTTGTGTGAGCATGTTCTTAATGATAGGATCTTTAGTACTCACACCAACATTGATGAAAATGGTAAGTTAGCTTATTGTGTACAACAAAGGTATGATCATACACACAAGGAAGCTACACTTTGGAAGACACCATAGCACAAGCATGAAGTCAATCCACATGCTATGGAATTACTTGCAAAGTCAATGAAGAAAGAAGGTCAACATGTCAAGAGCTACACAACCCAACAAAAATATCTAATGGTAGACTCATTAACAAGAAGAAGTGTGAAGTCCAATATACTACAACTCAATTTTACAAGAAGAATTCAACACTCAAAGAGGATGTTGATCGAAGGCTTCAAGTCCAAGCTCCAAGAAGAAAAAAACTTGAAGATTAGTCCAAGCTTATAGGTAATCCTTGTGACTAATCTTTCCCTTGATAATACTAGAATATAATGTTTAAAGCTCAACTATGCATGTTTTCAAAACATCATGTTTTACATTGTTTAATTCTTTGAAAAGGTTTTTGAAAAGTAGTTGGTCAATGCCTAAGTACTTTAAAATGTGTTTTATATCTTTATAAAACACTTAGGCATGTGTATAAGAACATTAGAAACTTAACTAAGTGTAAAAACCACTTTAAGACTGCACTCCGGTCGACCTAGTCTTTGCCTCGGTAGACCAGAGTAGCCTGGTCGACCGCCAAGTGTTGATGCGGTCAACCAGTGTGTTTTGTACTTATTCAAGCTTTGAATGTTCCAATGCTCCAACAACTATATTCTCTTACGATGACCTTGATATAGGTAAGTCGACCAACATTTTCTTCGGCAGACCTGACCACTGAATACGGTTGACCGAGAAGAGAACAGAGGGCCTTTAACCTTTGATTCAAGGCACTCCGGTCGACCTACTGTCTAGTAGCGGTCGACCAAAGATGTCAATTCAAGGCCAAAATTTTAGTCGTTTTGACCTACAAAGCTTGTGTATTCTTGCCTTATAAAAAGCTTCTAAAGCTGAATTTTCAACAAAAAAAAAAAAAAAAAACCAAGCCATAAGAGGGCATAGGCATATATACTTCATAAACACACAAGCAAACACTTTTGAGCTTTAATTCCAAGTTATTCAAAAGCATATTTGTGTTGAGCTATAAACTTCATCTATCTTTCTATTCTCAAGAGTGATTAGAGCTTTCATTTGTATATCCAATCCAATAAAGGGATTTGTGTGTAGTGAGTTAAATTGTAAAATCTCCTTTGAAAGAGATTGGTTACCCAAGCTTCTTATTTGTTGAGAACTAGTTCTTTGTGAACTAGCAAAAAGCTCTTTGTGAGCTTCACTCTTGGTGAGTGTTTGCAAGTCCTATGAGTAGGAAAAGGTCCTTTTAGTGAGGCAAGTATCTCTTTGGAGAGATTGGCTCTTAGTGAGCTTAACACTGTTTGTGAGTGGAGTCTTCTTTGTGAAGCACAAGTCCTCATTTGTTGGGGAAATTGTAAAAGGAAGAACCCACTTTGCATTTGTTGTAAAAGGATATCATTAGTGAATGTTGAAATCCTTGGGTTTTGTCCTAAGGTAGTGGATGTATCTTAAGATAATTGCTTCACTTAGTCGTCTAAGTTGCCTTAAACATAATTGAATCACCTTATGTTCTTAAACAACATACTTGTTGTTAAGGTGAACACTTAGGCAAAGAAGTTTTAAAAAAGTTTATGAGAACTTAATTCACCCCATCTCTTAGGTTCTATACCCTTAAAGAGGTATTTCAGCATGCATTATCCGAATACTAAAATGAACGATAACACAAAAACAAAGTAGTTGAGTTCTCTTGATAGGATCTAATACCACTGAAAGAAAATATTCGTAATTCCCAAATAAAAGCAGCGGAAAGTAAAATGGAATTTCGGTCCTTTAAGGATCTACTCACGAGAAAGTACCAGTACCTTGTGATAGGAATTATAACTTTATCGATCTAATCGATATTGCTAGGATTCTGCTAATTTGAATCACCAACGACAGTCTTCAGACTCCCGTCTCTACCGGTATCCTCAGGATCAGCCTTGAGCTTGTTCGTTGAGCTTCTGATGCTAATCACGAAAGCTACGAACGTTGAAGACGATCTTCGAGAGTTTCGTTGATATAGAAATTTAAAACCGGAAATTTGAGACAAGAAAAACAGTTTTTCTTTCCCTTTTTTGTGTTCTTGAGAGTGTATTCTAAAGAGCAAAATTCCAGAGAATTTTCTCTCTTAATTTCGGCTAGGATGTTCTAGATAGAAAATGGGAGTGAATTGTGTGTTTGATGAGAACTTCATCAAGTGGTGTTAGTGGAACCACCCGAGTAAATCTGAAATACCCTTTATGGGTATAGAACTTAAGAGGGGGTAAATTAGGTTCTTAAAAACTTTTTAAACTTTCTGAAACTTCTTTTGCTCAAGTGTTCACCTTAACAACAAATATGTTTTTTAAGCACATAAGGTGATTCAATTATGTTCAAGGCAACTAAGATTACTTAAGTGAAGCAATTGTATAAAGCAAGAAAGCAAGTGATAGTTTCTATCCTAGGAAAATAGTTCATGTAAGCAACTATATAAGTAATAGCAGTTCATGAACTATAATGTAAAGAGTTAAGGGATAGAGAAAACTAACACAAAGATTTATAGTGTTCGATTCACAAAGAATCTACATCCACTACCTTAAGGCAATCCACAAGGATTTCAACATCCGCTAATGGATACCATTTGCAACACATGCAAGGTGGGTTCTACCTTTTACAATTTCCTCAACAAATGAGGATTTTTTCTTCACAAAGAAGACTCCACTCACTTAGAGTGTTTGGCCTCCCAAGGAGGACTTGTGACTACTCTTAAGACTTTTTGCTTCACTAAGAAGTCTCCACTCACAACGAGTGTTTGCCTCACAAAGAGGTCTTTTTCCTACTCTTAGGATTTGTAAACACTCACCAAGAGTAAAGCTCTCTAAAAGATTTTTGCTAGCTCACAAAGAACTAGTTCTCACAATTGAATAAGTTGGGTAACCTAACTTTATAAGGAGATTTATAATTTAGCTCACTTTTACAAATCCCTCAATGGATTGGATATACAAATGAAATCTCTAATCAATATTGAGAATAGAAATATAGATTTGCCATTAATGGTTGATGAACAGGCCCATCTCGAACAAACGTGAGGCCCTGGGCTAATTACCAAAGTTAGGCTCCCTCAATTTTTTTAAAGTATAAATTATATAAAAAAAAAAATTGTCAAAATATAATTATACTCAAGTTTCAAGTGTGCGACAATCATAATATTAATATTTATTTAAAAAGGGCCATCCTTCTAACACTTTTTGAGGCGAAATCGCTAATCGAATCTTCATAATCGACTTTCTCCAAAATCTCATTCTCAATTGCTATCAAAGCTAATCCATTGAGTCTTTCTTGTGACATTGTAGAGCACATACAAGACTTCAACAACTTGAATTTGGAAAAACTTCTTTCTGTAGATGCAACAGTCACAGGAATAGTCAACAAAATTCTATATGCAATAATTGCATTAGGAAAAAAGTCAAGATTCTTTAAAAAATTTAAAATATCTATTGGTCCCACTTTTCCCATGGGCAAGTATTCTTTAAGTAACTTTAACTCTATATATAATTCATTCCCATCAATATCAAGTTTTTCACTATTCTTAATTAAGATAAATTAAGACTATGACAACCACAAGGGGTATAAAAAGCTCTAGGAATTATATCTAATTTTTTGTTTGTACTCCTTGATGTTTTCCTTTCATATTTGACCAATTATCATAACCTTGTCCCAGGCCCGGCTCTGTACAGGCCCAAGGTGTCATACAGAACCGGGCCTCACATTGTAAGGGGCCCCCAAATTTATTAAAAAACCCATTTAACATATATTAAAAACTAAAAAAAAACCATTATTCACGAATCGTCCCCGTCGCCGACCGACTCTCTGCATTCTCCACAGTCCATCTCTTGCCTCTCGGCCTCATTGTTCTTGAGTCTTGACTCTTTTTGATTCACTGATAGAAATCCCTAAATTCCAGACTCTGATTCTCTGATTGAAATTGAGTGGGTAAAAAAACCCAAACATAATATTCTGGCATTCTACCCTCCACTAAATTAACTATAAAATATATTATTATTGAACAAAAAGCTAAAAAAAAGTGAAAAGAATTACAACTAAATAAATAAACTAAAAGAAGAAAATGAAGAGTGAAGACCCACCTGTGAGTCTGTGACGGGTGACCTGCCGGCGGCGATGCTCCCACTAAATTTCAATCAGAGAATCAGAGTCTGGAATTTAGGGATTTCTATCAGTGAATCAACAAGAGTCAAGACTCAAGAACAATGAGGCCGAGAGGCAAGAGGTGGACTGTGGAGAATGCAAAGAGTCGATCGGCGACGAGGACAATTCGTGAATAATGGTTTTTTTTTTAATTTTTGTTTTATATATGTTAAATGGGGTTTTTTAACAAATTTGGGGGCCCCTTAAAATGTGAGGCCGGTTCTATATGGCACCTTGGGCCTGTACAGAGCCAGGCCTGTTGATGAAACCAAGTGCTATGGAGTGTTTGTGATTTCTTTCCCTTTGAACATCTCCATTTCAAATCTTCATGCCACTTCTCTTTGAATTTCTTTCTTTGAAGCTTTGTGGCATTCTTTTTCTCTTCCTTTTGCAAGATGCTTGATATTCATTGTCTCCATCATAATTAAGTTCCATATGAAGATCATCATCTTGTGCTTTCATCTCTTATTCTTTCTCACCCTGTGAAGGCTTAATTTGTATAACTTTTGAGCTCCTTGAGGATTGATCATTGATTTCTCCTTGATCACACTTCTTGGTTGTATCAAGATTTTGAAGTGTGATTGAGATGTCCTCTATGCCTTCACAAGATTGAGTCCCCAATCCTAGATTTCCCACCATTGGCTTTTGCACTTTAACTTCTCCTTTGTAGGATACTCCAAGCATATTCATCATGGAATGAGCATCTTCACATTCATGCACTTTGTTGAGAGCTTCTTCATTTAATGCACAACAAAGAGCATTTAAGGCTTTGAAGTTGAGTGTTATCTTCTTGAAGTCTTCTTCATTGTAGTCTTTCCTAGACTTTGGCACCATAACATCTTGTCTGTAGATTGAAGGAATAAAATTACCTTTTTCTATAATACTCAACAAGGAAATGTCATTAGAAGACAAAAACAATTTAAAAGCAAATTGCCATCTATCAAAGTTAGAGTCATCAAATAGAGGTGATCTAGATGGGGATTGGTCATCTAAGTTAGAAAATCTATGAGCCATGGATCTTCCTAGCATGTAAGTCTAATAAAAAAAGGATACTAGGCTCTGATACCAATTGAAATACCCTTTGAGGGTATAGAACCTAAGAGGGGGAGGGGTGAATTAGGTTGTTAAAAACTTTTAAGCTTTTCTGAAATTTATTTTGCCTAAGTGTTCACCTTAACAAGAAGTATGTTGTTTAAGAACATAAGATGATTCAATTATGTTCAAGGGAACTAAGATGACTTAAGTGAAGCAATTGTATAAAGCAAGTGATAGTTACTATCCTAGGCAAATAGTTCATGTAAGCAAGTATACAAGTAATAGAAATTCATGAACTATAATGTAAAGCGTTAAGAGATAGAGAAAACTAACACAATGATTTACAGTGGTTCGATTCACAAAGAATCTACATCCACTACCTTAGGGTAATCCCAAAGGATTTCAACATCCACTAATAGATACCATTTGCAACACATGCAAGGTGGGTTCTACCTTTTACAATTGCCTAAACAAATGAGGGCTTTTTCCTTCACCAAGAAGTCTCAACTCACAAAGAGTGTTTGCCTCACAAAGAGGTCTTGTGCCTACTCTTAGGACTTGTAAACACTCACCAAGAGTGCAGATCTCTAAGAGAGTTTTGCTAGCTCACAAAGAACTAGTTCTCACAATTGAGAAAGTTGGGTAACCTATCTATTTCTAAGGAGATTTACAATTTAGCTCACTTTTACAAATCCCTCAATGGATTGGATATACAAATGAAATCTCTAATCAATATTGAGAATAGAAAGATAGATGAAGTTTGAAAGCTATTTATATGGCTTGAATATACAAGCTTTGTTGGTCACAACGGCTATAATTTTGTCCTTGAATTGACAGCTCCGGTCGACCGCTACTAGATAGTATGTCGACTGAAGTGCCTTAAATCAAAGGTTAAAGACATTCTGTCCATATCTCAGCCGACCGAGTTCATGAGGTCAGGTCTTCCGAAGCAATGTCGGTCAACCTACATTATATCACGGTCGTCCGGATAGAATATAGTCGTTGGAGCATTGGACCATTCAAAACTCATACAAGGACAAAAACACACTGGTCGACTTGACATCTCAGGTCTACCAAGGCAAAGCCTAGGTTAACCAGAGAACTATCCCAATGTGGTTTTACACTTAGTTGAGTTTCTAATGTTCTCATGTACATGCCTAAGTGTTTGTAAAGATATAATACACATTTTAAAGTGCTTAGGCATAGACCAAGTTGTTTTAAAAAAAACCTTTTCAAATAATGAATAAAGTAAAGAATGAGGTTTTGAAAACATGCATTGTTGAGTTTTAAACATCTATGTATCCTAGTATTCTCAAAGGAATATTAGTCACAAAAAATATACCCATGTAGACTAGACTAATCTTCTTGGAGGTCTTCAAGTCTTGTAGATTAAATCTTCTAGGAACTTTGACTTGAAGCCTTTGATTAACATCTTCTTGAGTGTTGAAGTCCTCTTGCATTCTTGATGTAGTGTATTGGACTTCACACTTCTTCTTGTCAATGAATCTACCACTGGATTCTTACTTGATGGATTGAGTAGCTCTTGCCATGTTGATCTTCCTTCTTCATTGACTTTGCAAGTACTTCAATAGAATGTAGATTAACTTCATGCTTGTGCTATGAAGTCTTGCAAATTGTAGTTTCCTTGTGTGTATGATCATACCTTAGGTTTACACAAGAAGCTAACTTATCATTTTCATCAATGTTGGTGTGAGTGCTAAGGATCCTATCATTAAGAACATGCTCACACAAACATTAGAACTATCAATGATTTGTTATCATCAAAACAAGATTGATATCTTTGCCCTTCAGGCTAACAAACTCCACATTTACACATTTCTCTCCCCACTGCCCCCTTAACATATACCACTCTTTTACACAAGACATGTGTCGATTTTGACTTGGTCCAACTGGTCCGGTCGACCGGATAAATGGTTCTCGGCCAACCGGAGTGACAAACCGGTTCGGTCGACCCGAGACAGCTCTCGGTCGACCGAGTCCGATTTTGCCCAATCCAATTGAGCCTACCCAATCTAATTGAGCACCTATATCAAATGTAAACGAACAAGTCTAACAAAAAACAAAGATATAGTAAAAGATAGTACATGACGAAAAAGACGACCACTATTTTCTCTTTTGTTGTACTCCCTCCATTCCTTAATATAAGACTTTTAGGATATGCAGTGAAAATTAAGGAAGTAAAAAGTAAGATATTTTGTTATTCAAAATATGGCAAAATGGCCTATCTGGTCCTTTTCGTTTTTTAGTTTGCCGATAAGATCCTTTTCATTTTATTTTGGCTTTTAAGATCTAGATCCCTTCCGTCTATTTTACGTCAACACAGGCAGGTGCCTCACATGTAAGATATTTTTTAAGGCCATTTCAGACATTTTAATCTATTTCCCACAAGAAAAACTAGAGTACTCAATTGTTAAACAAAATAGCTAAGAATACCCAATTTAAACTAACAAAAAATATGTAAACCCAACTTCTCCATATTCATCATCTACACTCTTCACCACCAATAACCACCACCACACATGCAACACCCTTCAAAATCAAAATCTTTTTGAGAAATACAAATGGGATTTCCATAAAAAAAATGGGGGGAAGGAAAATCTCGAACAAACAAATATTAAGATAAAAATCAACAAAATTACAGTGTAAAAGGTTTTACCAGGAGGGAGCCTTATTGTGTGTGACCGGTGATTCTCCATGAGGCAATTATTTTATATGTTCTTCAATATTATTTTTACCTCTGGCCGATTTCTTCTAGTTATCGTAATTGTAAAACAATAAATATATTTTTATATAAAAGTGAAGAAGCATGCTTATTTTTCTCTTTCCCCTCTTCAAAAAAAGAGTAGAAAAAATTGTGCTTACATTTCCTTTTCTAAATCATACCCGTCTTGAAGGCCCATTGAATTATGCAAATAATTTTCTTAGGTTCGCTATTCTTAAACCATTTGAAATGGGTTTCTTGAATTTTGTTAAAATTCTTGAATCAATTAGCCAATTAACCATTTGAAATGTATATTGTTAACTATCTTGCACCATTTGAAATGGGTTTCTTGAATCTTGTTAAAATTCTCGAATCAATTAACCATTTGAAATGAATCTTGTTAACCAATTAACCATTTGAAATGAATCTTGTTAACCAATTAACCATCTAAAATGAGTTTTAACTTTTAAGTCGTCTATGTGATTCATGCCCAACACCAAAGATCCTGCGAATTCTAATCACCTGCAATTATTAACTACCTTTAATGTCGATGGATGATGGTGGTTGTGGGGGGAGATGGAGAAGGGTGACGGTGACGGTGACAGGTGGAAGTGGGAAGGGAAAATATTGGGGAAGAAGATGGTGGTGGATGATGATGGTCGTGGTGGCGGCGGGGGAGGGGATGATTTTGGGGAAGAAAAAGAGTGTTGAAGATGAAGAAAAATAATTGGGGTACAAAAAGTTTTAAATTTTATAAATGAGTACATATAGTCCTTTTTTTAGAGAGAGAAATGTAATGAAATTCCTTAATTACCCCTAAAAAAATACATCACATGTGAGGCAAATGCCTGTGTTGACGGAAAATAGACAAAAATTTGAATGGAAGTCCTCTAATGCAGGTCGTAAAATCAAACTGGACCTTGAAATTCAAAATAAAACGAAAGAGATTCTATCGGCAAACTCAAAAAACAAAAAGGACCAAATATGTCATTTTGCTGTCAAAATACCAATACTACTGATTGAAAGTAGTATGTATCTACTTGGAAAAACATTTAGTATGTAAATAGACATCCTAACCAGTAGCCACCTTTTTATTAAACTCACCAACAGACACTCCAGGCTAGTTTCGTAAATGTCAACGTTTTCCCCAAACCCTCAATAAAAACTCCACCAACAGCCCCACCTCCGCCACACAACTCAGCTACAAGCCTACAATGACCAATGCCACCGCCACCGCCACCGCTCACTGCATAAACGATTGCTTACGAGACGACGAGCTCCGAGCAGTGTTGTTAAAATTGGAAGACGATAAAGAAAAGGAAATCTTCGGACTCGTATGTAAGCGATGGCTTCATTTACAGAGCACCGAGAGGAAGAAGCTGTGTGCTCGGGCCGGGCCACATATGCTCAGAAGAATTGCGGCCCGGTTTACCCGTTTGCTTGAACTCGATCTCTCTCAATCGGCGTCACGGTCGTTTTATCCCGGCGTCACTGATTCCGATCTTTCCGTGATTGCTACTGCTTTTTCTTGCTTGAGAATCCTCGCTCTTCAGAATTGTAAAGGTCAAATTTTTCTGTTTTTTATCCTTTTTTTTAAAAAGAATTTTGAGTTTTATTTAACTTTAAAGTTTCAAACTTTAAACCTTAAAATTCACGACTTTGATGTTTCTGACTCCTGGATTAATATGTTTATGCAAATTGGGACTTTTTTGGTCAAATGTATTTAATGTAAAGTACTCCCTCCTTTCCTTAATATAAGATTGTTAAGAAATATAGCGAAAATTAAGGAAGTCAAAGTCTGATATTACTCTCTAGGACTTGTATACAGTAATATTGATATTTTGATTACAAAACATCTTGAATTTTGCTTACTTAATTTCTACATGTCCTAAAGTCATATTAAGGAATGGAGGGAGTACTTTGAAAAGAGATTTTTATTCGAATTCATTTAAATTTCGATTGAAATTGATGAAGTAAATTGATGGTATTTTTTGTAGCTTGTCTTGTTTTTGTTTTGATTGGAAGTTGACTTTAACTTGTGATGTAAAATTGGTTGAAATTTCGAATAATGGACTAGAGTGAATTAAAAGATATACTCTTTATCTTTAATTTATTTTCTGATTCAGTGACTTAACTGAAAGTATTTCAACTGTTTATTCATTCATTATGGTTACATATTGCATTTGATTTCTGGTTTGATAAAATTCAGAACTAATTGCATAGTTTTCTTTGTTAAAGATTGAGAATAGGTAATTTAAACGATGATTTTTGCTTGTAGGTCTCTAAGGTCTGAAGGATGTTGGTTTTATCTTAAAAGGTTGTTAAATGTTGGGACCAACTTATTTATGGTTCATGATGTCTTTGTAGTTTGTTTGTCTGTTTTTAATTGGAAATGTACTTGTTCATGTGGGAAATGAACTAATGAAGTAAGTTGATTGTGATAATTTTATCCCAATTGGAGGGTTCTTCTGATGCTTTATGATACTTTGGAGATAAACCTAGTTGATATTAGTGGAGGAATTCAGTCATTGAGATAGCTTGAATTTGGAAGTCCAAGTAATGTTTCTCGATCTCCTAGTAAGAGCTACTTTTAGCAAATGAAGTCAATTCAAAGAGCTATGATAAAGATTTTTGTGCATTGTTTATGTATTTTCATCCATCTCTTTTGTGTGATGTCACCTATTTGGTTTTTTAAAATTGACAAATTTTGTTGGAGTTAGATCTATATGCTTTTTAATGAAATTGAGATTCAATGAAATTTTTCCTGTTTTGCTTGAATTTCTTGAAGATGAGGTGTTTTTCCAGAATTTTGGCCAAATTTTTACTGGAGAAATTATTTTGTTTTATATGAAGGAGTGTTTCGTCTGTATTTCTAGTTTTTGTAATAGCTCTTCAAGGAGCTCTGCAGGGAAGACCTGAGTTTTATCCATTTCATGAATGTTCGTTATCTGTAGCTACTATTAGAACTTTTAGGCAAACTTAAAATATAACACACGTGTGTTTTTCCTCTTTTCTTTTGTTAAAAAAAAAAAAAATTGTAGCTTTCATTGAGATCCTTTATGAAATTATTTTGGGTTTTGGTTTATACGTTAATTTGAGGACTTTTTTAATGTAGTTTATGGCATATTGATAGTAGTGAGAGAAGTTTATGCATTTTCTTGGTACTAAGTTGCATTTTTTAGTTTTGTGGATGCCTTTCCTCTTCCCTTCCATCTGTAATGGTTCCAAACATTTCCCAAATGTTGTAATACTGAAATTTGCTTCTGGCAGACATTTGATTCCTGACTTATAGTTTACTTAAATTTCATTGTATTGATGACTCTTGCTACGAAAATTGCTGATTTATTTCTTAATTAAAATCCTGAATTTTCTGAATTGTGAAACTAATGGATTTGCTCCTAAACAAAAAACAAGAAAGATTGCTGTATGTTCATCTTCCTTTGCACGAATACTTCTGCTTTCGTGTCTGTTATGCCTATGAAACTCTAATTCAATGCATTGCGGGAATATTTGTTCCATCATATCATATGGCATTTCCCTGATAGTTGACTTTTGGGGTATTGCAGGTATAACAGATGCAGGTATAAAAACAATTGGTTCTAGTCTTTCTTCTCTGCGGTCCTTGGATGTCTCCTACTGCAGGAAACTAACAGATAAGGGGTTGTCATTTCTTGCTCAAGGCTGTCGTGATTTGAGAAGATTGCATCTTGCTGGCTGCAGATTTATCACGGATGCTTCTTTAGGAGCTCTCTCTGAGAATTGCAACAATCTCGAAGAATTGGGTTTGCAAGGATGCTCAAGCATAACCGACTCAGGACTTGCTATTCTTGTTGAAGGTTGTAAGAAAATGAAATATTTAGACATCAACAAATGCAGCAATGTTGGAGATGTGGGTATATCCAGTGTTTCCAAAGCTTGTTCATCTTCTCTAAAGACATTAAAGTTGTTGGATTGCTATAAAGTTGGAGATGATTCGATCATTTCCTTGGCTGAGTTCTGCAATCACCTTGAGACTTTGATAATAGGTGGCTGCAGGGATATTTCTGACAAATCTATAATTCTTTTAGCAGCTGCCTGTAGTAACAATCTTAAAAATCTTCGAATGGATTGGTGTTTGAATATTTCGGATTCTTCATTAATGTGTATATTCCGGCAGTGTCAGAAGCTCGAGGTTCTTGACATAGGCTGCTGTGAAGGTGTAAGTGATGCGGCCTTCCAAGGTTTAGGAAACGAACCTTACAGCCATCATCTAAAGATTTTGAAGGTCTGTAACTGTCCGAAAATCACAGTTGCTGCACTTGGCAATCTTTTGAACTCATGCAGCTATCTCGAATATCTTGATGTGCGGTCATGCCCTCAAGTTACAAAAGCAGGCTGCGACGAGGCTGGATTACAGTTCCCTGAAAGTTGTAAAGTTAATTTTTCAGGAAGCTTAACCGAGCCAGACATGTTTCTCTAGATCAGTACTGAAAGAGTTGGATTATAAATTTGACATGATTTGGTTGAATTGTTTGATCATGCAAGAATCTCAACCGCGTGGCAGGCTCTTCGAAGTTTTAATTAAGCCATGACATTTTCTGGAAGCGTTTTTGCAGTTCTGAATCTTCTGCTTGCAGTTTCACTGTTATATTGACTTTCCATTCCCAGATCTTGGCTGCCTTCTAATTGTCAAATTAGATGCATCATGTAAACTATTGTACATCTTATTTTCCGTCTGTTTCCTGTTGTGAAAATAAATTTGCCCTATTCTTGGTTTGAAACAAATTGTTTTCATCAATTTATGTTGTACTAAAACAAGTTCAAAATTTACTACTCTTGGACAGTTGTGGTGTATGTTCTTTTGTGATGTTTATGACTTGGTTATATTGGTTCATGTCAGGATACGTGACTAAAAATTTGTCCGGACTGTTATATGACTTACCTTACCGGTACTCTTATCCTTTATCTAGACTTGAAACCAACGACAAGTAACAATTACAGGTGGAGTTTCCAACCACGCATAATCTTTTCTTTGGTTCGTATAGTCGCCGCTAATAACTTTGGCTAAAGCTTGGAGTTGTTCTTGTTGTTTATGAGTATGTACTGGTCAAATACTTGTGATACTATCTAGAATTGAATATTAAAGCTAAGGGTATATTATAGATTGTTGAATGTTTAGTTCCTCAAAGTTAGAAGTTAGCTTAATATTAGGAATCTTAAGGAGCTTGATTTCCTAAGTTAGTTATTTATTCTGTTTGTTAGTATTGCTGATTTTTATCTAGACTTGAAACAAACGACAAGTAACAATTACAGGTGGAGTTTCCAACCATGCTTAATCTTTTCTTTGGTTCGTATAGTCGCCGCTAATAACTTTGGCTAAAGCTTGGAGTTGTTCTTGTTGTTTATGAGTGTGTACTGGTCAAATACTTGTGATACTATCTAGAATTGAATATTAAAGCTAAGGGTATATTACAGATTGTTGAATATTTAGTTCCTCAAAGTTAGAAGTTAGCTTAATATTAGGAAATCTTAAGGAGCTTAATTTCCTAAGTTAGTTATTTATTCTGTTTGTTAGTATTGCTGATTTTTAGGATGTAGCTTCGATATTTAGTTGTGTAGAAACTTGTATATATACCTATACTATTTTGATTAACAAGTGGTGAAATAGAAGATCTTCATGGTATCAGAGCTTAGGAATTCTGAAAAACTCTAGCTGTTACTCTCTTTATTTTCAGCATCCTCATCATTTCCAGTAATCTCAGTTTTTTCCTTCTCTCTAATGGCGGATGAGACAACCAGTTCATCTCTCTCCAACCCAAATCCAAGTCATTCTAGTTTCTGGAATATCTGAAAACCTCTCTCCTCATCACAAATCATAAACTCAATGGACAAAACTATCTTGAGTGGTCCCAATCCGTCCAGATGTTCATTTGTGGTAGAAGAAAAGAAGATTACTTGGCTGGATAAGTCCTAATTCCTGAGAAAACTGATCCAATTTACAAGAAGTGGAAGGTCGAGAATCATCAAATCATGTCTTGGCTCATCAATTCAATGAATGTGGATATTAGTGAAAATTTTCTTCTATATGAAACGGCTCAAGAAATATGGGAGGCAGTGAGAGACACTTACTGCAATTTTGAACAATACTTCAGAACTATTCGCGATGGAGACAACTCTTCATGATCTTCGTCAAATAGGATTAACGGTAAGACAATACTTTAATGTACTAACCCATCATTGGCAGCAGTTGGATATGTTTGAGTATTATGAATGAAAAGTGTCTAGAGGACAGCGCATTATATTGTAAGATACTTGAGTAGAAAAGAACATTTAAGTTTCTGCTGGGTTTGAATAAAAGTTTAGACGATGTTAGAGAAAGAATAATGGGAACAAAACCTTTCCTAAGTTTTCGTGAAACGTTTTCAGAAGTTCGTCGAGAAGAAAGTATTGTTGGGCAACCAACCACCAACTTTAAACCCGGATGGATCTGCTTTCGTTACTCATTCTCGGCCTCCAGAACCCATAGACAATCGCTAGCCAAGAAAGGGGCGGCCTTGGTGTGACCATTGTTCTAAACCCGGTCACACAAGGGAGACTTGTTGGAAGTTACATGGCAAACCAGCTGATTGGAAGTCAAACAGATCACCCCAAGAAAGTTGTGCAAACTCAGACAGTTTTACTAAAGAACAACAGTACACAACCGAATCCAGTCCTTTCACCAAAGAACAACTAGATATGCTAAAATTGCTGCTGAACAACACCTTAACACATTGCACTACCGCTGCACCAACCACTAGTTTACATGCTAAGTCATGTAAATTATCCTCATAACAGTGGATCATTGACTCAGGAGCATCAAGTCATATGACAGGAGATGGGAAGCTTTTCTTTGACTATCAACCGTGTTACTCTAATCGCACGATGAAGATTACTAATGTCACTTTATCTAAAATGGCTGGGACTGGATCAATTCAAATATCACATGGAAGCATTCTCAAATGTGTGCTTTACGTTCCCAATCTTTATTGTAATTTGATTTTCGTAAGTAAGTTGACTCGTGATAGCCATTGTTTAACAATCTTCTTTCCAAATGTGTGTGTTTTTTTTTCAGGAGTTGGGTTTGAGGAGGAAGATTCGCAGTGCTGAGATGTGTTATGGACTATACCTCTTCAATCCACTTGAACATGGACATGTCCTAGTTGCTGCTACAAATGCATCTACCAGTCAGTCTGTTATAAATAAATTCCACTCTAGTTCTAGTATCATTAAAGATGGTGAGATCATGATGTGGCACTATTGGTTAGGACATCCAAATTTCTTGTACCTTGGAAAGTTATTTTCTCATTTGTTCATCAATAAAAATTCAAAAAATTTCAATTGTGAGATATGCCACTTGCAAAGCATACTCGATCCGTCTATCCAGGGGTTTCCTACAAACCATCAAAACCTTTTGCCCTTGTTCATAGTGATATTTCGAGGTCCTTCACGGGTTAATACATTAATGGAGCACGATGGTTTGTGACCTTTGTTGATGATCATACAAGACTTACGTGGGTCTTCCTTATGAAAGAAAAATCTGAGGTTGAAAGAATATTCCAAGCATTCAATTCAATGATTCAAACTCTATTTGGTTCCAAAATCCAAATCCTAAAGTCTGAGAATGCTAGGGAATATTTCTACTCTGTCCTAGGAGAATACTTGTCTAAACAAGGGATAGTCCAAGTGAGTTCATGTGTCAATACCCCACAACAAAATGGGGTAGCAGAGAGGAAAAATATACATTTGTTGGTAGTGGCTCGCTCCATTATGTTTTCCACCACCGTACCAAAATAGCTATGGGGTGAAGCTATTCTTGCTTCAACATATCTCACCAATAGATTACCATCTCGAGTCCTTCAGTTTAAAATACCTCGTCAAATACTTATCAATCTTTTCCCTCATACCCGCTTCCTGTCATCTAATCTACATCTAAAGGTATTTGGATGCTCAACATTTGTTCATGTCTATCCACAAAATAGAAACAAACTTGATCCACGGTCCACAAAGTGTATTTTCATTGGTTACTCCTCAAATAAAAAAGGGGTACAAATGTTTTTGTCCCACTACTCGAAGGGTGTTTGAAAACATAGATGTGACATTCTTTGAAAACAATCCTTATTTTTCCAAGACTGAAATTCAGGGGGAGAATACAACAGAATTTCAACATTGGTATTGGGATTCCCTTCTTGAACAAAATTCTCCGATTGTCCCTAATCGTCAGTAACCAAACTCTGAGTCTAATCCAAGTCATTTTATTTTTGAACATCGCTCATTGAGCCCAGTCTGTGAGTCGGTTCCTTCTGCACCTGATCTAACATCTTCACCAATGTGTCCTAACCAACCCGTGCCTCATTCAACAACTAAGGAACTACTGGTTTATTCAAGAAAGCGGAGGCAATCTCACACCTGTCCAAGATTCTGAAGCGGATCCAACAATTGCAGAAACTCACACTGGAGGTAAGAATGATTAGCAGGAGGAGTTTCAAACAGAAGAACACTTACTACACATTGACCCTGAGGAAAGGTACTTAGACATGTACTCAACATCCAATTCAAAAATTTCTCTTCTACGCAAATCTTTTAGGGACTTATCAAGCATTTCTCTCAAGAATGGATGAAGTTTGAATTCCAGCAAATATCCAAGATGCCCTCAGTCATCCAGGTTGGAGACAAGCAGTTCATGAGGAGATTAGTGCTTTGGAAAGAAATGGTACATGGATTATTGTTGATCTTCCAACAGGGAAGAAAATAGTAAGCTGCAAATGGGTATTCACTATGAAGAACAAGGCAGATGTAAGCATTGAAATAGTTAAGGCGCGAGTAGTTGTTGGCGGTTTCACCCAATCTATGGAATGGACTATAAGTAGACGTTTGCTCCGGTTGTAAAACTTAATACTATTCGGATACTTCTATCATTGACTGCAAACTTAAACTGGTCACTTTATCAACTGAATATCAAGAATGCATTTCTAAATGGGAATCTTGAAGAAGAGGTTTACATGGAGATTCCATCTGGGATTCAGACAAGTTATGGCAGTAGAAAGGTGTGTAAACTGTTGAAGTCTCTTTATGAACTGAAACAATTTCCAAGGGCATGGTTTGGTAGGTTCTCAAAATCAGTTAAAAGACACGGTTTTACCCAGTGCTAATTTGATCACACGTTGTTTGTGAAGTGTTCCTTAGTGAATAAGTTGGTTGTTCTTATTATCTATGTGGACGATATCATTCTAACTGGGAATGATATGGAAGAAATATCAAGGATGAAAAGGCCGTTAGATGAAGAATTTGAGGTCCAGGATCTTGGTCCAATTCGCTACTTCCTAGGAATGGAAGTGGCTCGATCAAGAGAAGGTATATTTATTTCACAACGGAAATACACCTTAGATTTACTAAAGGAAACTGGTATGCTTAGTTGTAGGCCAACAAGCACCCCAATGGACTTCAAGAAAAAGCTCGGGAGTGAAGAAGGAGGAATTCTAGTAGATAAATGGAGGGATACCAATGCCTGGTAGGGAAACTCATTTATCTTTCCCATACTCGGCCATACATTGATTTTGCAATGAGCACAGTTAGACAGTTCATGAACAATCTGATGGAAGAACACATGGAGGCAGTATACCAAATTCTTAGGTATCTAAAGAGGACTCCTGGCAAGGGGTTACTATTTAGAAAAACCAACTATCGAGATGTAATTATATACTTTGATGCAGTCTGTTGTCTCCAAAAGTAGTGTTTAATTAGAGTTAAGAGCACTTGCAGTTACTATTTCTAAAGGGATGTGGATTAGCCGAGTAATTGCATAATTGGGTATGGAATTTGGAAAGACCGTGAAACTAAGGGTGTGCTTGGATTGGGTTTCAGTTTGGGTTTGGGCGGGAGAGGCTAAAAAACGGGCGAGAACAATTCAAATTCAATTTTCTTTTTTCAAATAATCGTCCAAATTCAAATTTTGGCTTCACAAATTTGGAATTTGAACATCTCCCGCTAATTTAAGAGCTAAATTTTTTTTTGAATTTAACGATTATTTGAAGAAAAAAATTTGAATTTGAATTGTTCCCGCCCGTTTTTTAGCCTCTCTCGCCCAAACCCAAACCCAAACCCAAACTCAAACTCAAACCCAAACTAAAACCCAATCCAAGCACACCCTAAAATGTGATAACGAAGCAGCCATCAGTATTGCAAAGGATCCAATGCATCATGATTGAACCAAACATGTCATGATTGATAGACATTTCATTGCAGAGAAGATGGAGAATTCTGAAGTACAAGTGATATATGTTAGTAGTGCCCTAGGACCATTAGCATATGTTGTACGTTTTATCTTTTTGAGCATTTCATATGAATAGTAAATTTTGCTTATGAACATCAAATGCGTGATTTGATAGTAAAACTCATTTGCTTATGTAATTACTATTCTAGTTGTCCCTAGTTTTATGTAATCTAGTTTACAATGAAATAAAACTAGTATGATGTTTGATTGATGATTACGTTTTACTAATCATGTGTAATGAATACAAATCATATCATAGATGCAATATATAGGGATACATTGTATTGGACGTGATCCGTTAGAGAAGTAATACTTCATGGTCCTTAGTCATAAGTATTACTTCCTCAATACTATTTTAGAATCCTTAGACCTTATGTCTCTATTTGATTCTAGCTATGAATGGAGCCACGTTTTGACTCGATCAGATGCGTTGCTTTTAATCGAGTAATCAATACTGTCGGTGATCGGATGTAGCGTCCTATCATGGCTTGAATGTGAGAGGCATTGTAAGGAATTTGTCCCTCTCTATTATTAGAGAGAGATATCCATGGGCCCCTCGATAGGGAAAGACTGTCTAAATGCATGGTCGTGCTCAAATGTATTTGATAAAGTGGTTATCAAATACTATTTGTTGGAACAGTCTACCTAGAGATCGAGCATAAATATAATTAAGCTTAATAAGGGTGACGACTACCATGCCTTATGCTTAATTAGGATATCGCGAGACAAAGGGATTAAATAGTGGATTAATATTAGGTTCCGTTGTATATTCATTCACTTTGGTTAGTCACATTGTCCTGCTAGGGACCGCTTGTGATTTATGAACTCACACTACTACTAAGTGTGTTTTCATTGCCATTGTGATATGAACCTACAGGGTCACACGCTTAGACGAGCTAACGAGCTTCATGTCCAGATTCAATGAATCTAGAATGTGTCTAGGTTCATTGTATCTGACATTCACTTTTCTGAGAATAATAAAGTGTTATTATTCGAATTAGAGATAAGGGGCATTTTCGGTATACTGGGATTACGTAGGAGTCATTATCCGATAAAGACTCCCACTACCAGCAGAAGTCTAGTGCACGTGGGAGTTATAGACTCCCACTGCCAAAAGAGGTAGATAGGACGTGGGAGTTTAGACTCCCACTGCTGAGAGAAGTGGAGGACGTGAGAGTTGGTTATGGGAACAAACTCTCACACCCTATATAATTAACTCTCAGCCAAAACCCTAGCTGCTCTCTTTGCTTCAGCCGCAATTAAACAATTCACTCGAAATCAGATTTCGGATTTTTCTGCCTCTCCATTTTCTCTCTAATCCCGAATCTCAGAAAAACGAAGAGCTAGCAATCGCTGCCCGTTTCGTCACGTGGATACCGGTAGAGGGACATTTCGCAAAGGGAATTTCGTTGGTGGAAGATTAGCATCCAAGAAACGTCATCCTCCATTCAAGATGTAGCTTCTTGAATCCAAGAAACGTAAGTTTTTCACTGTTTTACCGAATCGAATTTGTATGAGCGGCTCCTTCAGGAGAGGACTCATGGGCGTTTGGAACGAGTTTCCGCCCATGAATCCCTTCAATATACACTCCAACTCGGGAGCAGTGTGCTGATATTCTCACGAAGGCTCTTCAAGGACCTAACTTTGAGAGACTGTGTAGCAAGTTGGGCATGTACAACATATACAACCCAACTTGAAGGGGAGTGTTGAATATTTAGTTCCTCAAAGTTAGGAGTTAGTTTAATATTAGGAAATCATGAAATCTTAAGAAGCTTGATTTCTTAAGTTAGTTATTTATTCTGTTTGTTAGTATTGCTGATTTTTAGGAGGTAGTTTCGATATTTAGTTATGTAGAAGCTTGTATATATACCTATACTATTTTGATTAACAAGTGGTGAAATAGAAGATTATTTCCTCAGAATCTTCACAGATTTATTCTTGCAGTTGGGATTCATTTTTCTACACAAGATTTGAACATGGGAAAAGTGAAAGAAAAAGAAAGATTTGTAGTCATGGCTGACATACATGCTTTTTCACCTGAAGATGAGGATCAGCAAAGGCAAAAGTAAAGAAAAGAAGTGTCTTAAAGAAAGGCCTAAAATAAGGTAAGCCCTTTTATTTTATGGCTTGCATGTGGGAAGTTTCATTTTCATTGCCTAGCTTATTAAGTAATATATCCTGCATGTATGTTTCTTATCCTGGTAGCCCTTTTGAAAAGTAGCTTTGACTACTATGTTGATAAGGTGAATGGCATGTTATCATGACTGTATGCCAATGCCCTCTCTACAAATTTCAACTCATTCATCATAGTACTCTATAACCACACACGATAAATTATGTCAAGGAAGGTTAACACAGTTGGTATGTTGAGGAAGGTTAACATGGTGTGGGATAAAAAAAGCACACTGTGAATTATGACACGGTTTATAATTTATCATTATTCACAACTACTGTATATTGAATCCTAGTTTTGTTAAATTTAGGCCAAATAATGATTCAGTTTCTTCTTCTTTCTAAAGTAGACTTCATCCTTAGTCTGTTAAACTACTTGAAGCTAGGTCTCGATTGTCAGACTATTACCTAATCAAATATTAGTGATACGTTTTACGCTCATACCTGAGATATACTTATTGTCCGAGTCATTTGTCCATGTTGGAGGTGACTAGCATCAGAAATAAAGTATTCCACCTCAGAAAGCTTGGAAAACACATCAGCACACAATCAATAGTCAGAAAGAATGAAGTGTACAGATTTAGTAATACAGGAAAACTATGCCGACACAGCAATCAGATTGTTCAACTTTCTAAACCAGACAGCTTGAAGATTTGAAAATTTGAACTTTTGCCTCATGGGATGACCCAATGATGACTCATCCACCCAAAAGCTAACCTCCAACAACTGCCTTTATCCATATAAATAGAGAACATTTTAGGTATCCTAACATACCCATCTTAGAAAACATTCTTTTTTTTTTTTTTTTTCTGAAAGCAGGGAAATCCAGTTGTATTCTGAAGCGCAAATCCAAGAAAAATGAAAAACCAAGTATCCAAACAATTGATCAGATGTCCAAATAGCTCTGCAGCATTCTTGCTTGACAGGTCCATCAAAAGTCTGCTACCTCCAGATTGCCATAGAAACCAGTCTTTGGATATTAGACAAAGAAACGAAACCTCAAGGATTGGCAAGAAGATCAAACTGGGATTCAATTTTGAAAGTTTCACAAGAGGCTTCCTAGATCATGGTAATTTTCACTTCTTTCAAAATTCCTTTAGCTTTTTACAGATTCTAGTTGTAATTCTCTTCAATATTGGCTGAATATCTTGTTTTGTGAATTTTGCAGTAAGATTGGCACCGAAACTGACTGAAACTGTGAAAGGAAAGTTGAGATTAGGGGCGAGAATTCTTAAAGTTGGTGGAGTGGAGAGAGTTTTCAAGAAGCTTTTTAATGCCGGAGATAGTGAGAAGCTTTTAAAGGCTTCTCAATGCTATTTATCGACAACAGCTGGTCCCATCGCAGGTCTTCTTTTCATTTCCACAGAGAAAGTCGCGTTCTGCAGCGAGAGATCGATCAAACTTGTTTCTCCCACGGGAAAGCTACTAAGAATATATTACAAAGTTTCAATCCCATTGATCAAGATTACACGAGCAAATGCAGTTGATAACGCGATAAAACCATCACAGAAGTACATAGAAGTTGTTACTAGCGACAACTTTGAGTTCTGGTTCATGGGATTCTTGAACCATCAGAACACCTTGAATTGTCTCCAACAAGTCTTAAATGTAGCTCAGTGATATATTCAAGTGGCTTTGAATTCCCAGTATAATGAGATGTATAATGTAAATCTAGGACAACTTTTAGGATGAAACTGTACAGAGTTTTGTAATCTATTTGCCTCTAATGAAAATGTTATTAACATTAAACATTATATTTGCAAGTTATAATGTTGATAAGTTCAAGTTTTATCATCAGTTATATAGCTGAAGGCTTCTCATTACTTCAATTTGAAGATTGTGGTTTTGGGATGATGCTCTTTAATTACCACATCATCGAAACAGAATCGTAAAGTAAATAAGCTGCTATTTGCTTCGATCTTACGACTAGGCCTGTCAATTGGACTCAAAAGCCCATATTCAAATCCAGACTCATAATACACAATTTGGATATAGATAGATTTTTATATGCTCTGATTTATATTGAGTCTGAACACATATAGGTACGATCCAAGGCAACTATTTGACCCCAAGAGTTGTGGGTCTAAATTGTAATTGTATAGACACAAGAAACTCAAGGGCACAAAGACCTAATTAAGATTATTTTTTTTAGTTTGTTATATAAGAACCCAAGGATATTATGCTAATGTTAATTAACGGTGTTTATTTTTTTCACAAAATATTTCGCTAATAATCGTTATTTATTTATTTTTTTGAATAAATTATTTATTTATTTTATTTAAAAAAATATTTACGTTTCGATCGATAAAATTGAGTATTAATAAAATTAAGTATCAATAAAATTAATGAGCGGACTCAAATTAGATCAAAGACCCAATGTGGTTGAGTCTGGATTTTAGTTGAAAAGATCTAGACACAATTCAATAAAAACTCAACTTGGGTTTTAATTTAGTGGGTATGAGTCTAGAACCAATATTTTAGACTCAATAGGCTCAATTGATCAGACCAACCTGTAAGTTTGACATTTTTGGTTACATTGTTTGTCCAAGAAAGAACCCAATCGCCTAGCAGACCCTTCAAAGTTTTAATCAAGCAATGACATTTCCAGGAGGGTTTTTGCAGTTCTGAATCTTCTTTGCAGTTTCACTGTTGTATTGACTTTCCAATCCCAGTTCTTGGCTGCCTTCTAATTATCAAATTATAGATGGATCATGTATACTATTTATTGTATATATTATGTTTCCTGTCAGTTTGTTGTTGTGAAAATAAATTTTCCCTATTCTTGTTTTTAAACAAATTGATATTCCATATATCTAGTTTCCATCAGTTGAATGTTGGACTAAAACAAGATCAAATTTTCTACTCTTGGAAAGTTACTTGTGGTGTATATTCTTTTGACTTGGATATACTAGTTCATGTCAGGAGACGTGACTCAAATTTGTAATGGATGTTATACGCCTACCTTACTAATACTCTTCTCTTTTATTTGGACTTGAAACTGTAATAGCCGCAACTTTTTGAAGCTATGTGAATGACATGCTAATTTAATTTTTGTGTTATATGTCTTTTAGGTGTTATATGTTGTTAATTATGTGCTACGGGGTGTTGTGTTATACATTGCAAGTTGGGGGACTTATGTGTACGAACCAGAAATATGTGATATGGCTTTGTAACTTTTTGGGTGGATTGTTTTGGTGGTTGTGGCTGGAAAAAGAAAAGGGAGGTTAGAAGAAAAGAAGTTAGAGAGGAAAAAGAAAAGTTATACAAATAAGAGTGTTGTGAGTATTTTGCCTAATTGAAGTAGTAAATGAACTCTGTCTTGGACGATCTTAAGTGTGTTTTGAAGGTAATCGAAAGGCCTACGTGTGAGAAGTGACGGAGCTGCATTCGAGTTTCCAGTAGAATGGAATTTGTGATTGAATTTGCTGTATTTCTGGAATTTCTGCATTTGTGTTTGCTTACTAAGAAATTCAAGTAAGGATCTCTACCCTTTTCTTTTCGGTACTAAAACCGTATAAAATGTTTATGTCATACCCCGTAATCAGAAGGTGACCTAGTAATGTCTATCTACCAATGAGACAAAGAACCCATATCATAATATATAATCTTCAGAACCATAAATATGAATAGATACTTAAACTTCATTAATTAGATCATCAATACTTAAGTGAATTACATAACTTAGTATTATACTTAAGTTGTTCAACTATAATAATTCAAATACTTATGACATAAATGTTTCATCCATAACACAACTCGTCTTGTACCCCATCCCAAGCCTCATCATCAACACTATCGTCATAGCATAAGATAAAAGGATGAGCAACACTAGCTCAGTAAGGATCGATCGCCCTTGGGATAAATGACCAAATATGACAGAAATCATTCCCTGTTCCCAAAACATGTGAAAATACATTTGTCTTGGCATAACCTGTAAAAGTCTTGAAACCACTTGTAAAACACTTGAACATAATATAAGAATTCAGAACATGCATAACTTGTACATAACAAAACTTGAAAATAAATCAGAACATGATGGAAAATCTCGGATGATGGAAAATACACCTCGGTTGACCGAAGGGTCGTGCGAGATCAAGAAAGAAACTTATACAAAAAGTCCGGTTGCCGGTCGACCGCAATAGCTCCGGTCGAGAGGGTTTAGAGCCCGGTCGACTGTAATCCAACACTAGTCATCCGCAATCGCCTAGTAGTTTTGTTGGACGACGAAAATCTGATCCGGTCGACCAAGATCCAGTGATGACATTTTAAAGGCTTAATTTGTGAAAGAAAATTCATTTTCCGCACTTTCGAAATTCCCAACAAAAAACACTCATTTTAACACTTAGAAACAATATCAAAACATATACATAACATGTAATAACAATACCTTATCAAATCGATTACATAAATATCAGAAATCTTACTCCAGGTACTTAACATAACATAACATAACTTAACATACTCGTAGCTTTCCAACACATATTAAGTTGACATGATTAATATCAATATGACCTGCTACAAATAATTTTACAACCGAGCTCAATCATCTGACAAAAATATTATCCAACTGTTAATAGCCCCAAACTACTATTACCCGTTCGGGAAGACCTCGTACTTGTCATAACATAGCATAACTGGTAAGACACTGTAAAGGCTATTTAAGGATATACTCATGTCATGTCATCGTTCATCCTCGTGAACTCCACAACACTGTTAACAACCCTAACTTTTTACTCTCACAAGGGTTCTGGCCTCGTGGGGGACTGAAAGCGTTCCCAGACACTAATACATATGAATTTCGGAATATATCATGGTCTAGGGTCATCAATAGACAAGAGATCCAGATTGAGAATATGCACATGCTGACTCTCATGAAATTCATCCAACAATTATACAACAACATACGGAAGAATCATCAATAATCATGCAAACGATGCTTCATCAAACTTTGATGCAATAAAACATGAGAAATCTTTCATACATTTCATACATGTTAAAAGACCAGTTCATGCATTTTAGAACTGGAAAACAAGAACGAAAGATACTTACCTTAAACACTACGGATTAACGAAGGAAGATTGAAAAACAGAATTTCTGGTTTGAAGAGACAACTTCCGAGATCAATTAATCTCAAATGAACCGTTAAAACTTGATCTCTACTATAAAGAATATAGTACTTGAAGTCCTTAAACTATAGAAAGAAGAATGGAGTCGATCAGGCTTCAATTGCTGCGTCAAATGGATGTTTTCGTAAGAACACTCACGTTCACAGATTTCAGAAATTTCTTTAACTTCTATTTTTCTTTCTCCTTCCTCTCTTCTAACTTAATCTTATAGTTTCTCCCTGCATTAACTACCCCAACTAACAACATTTCCCAATCAACACATCTTCCCATAAGTTCACTTAAGCCCCCAAACTATTCAAACACAACAAAGCAACCCTAAACAATTATGTACATATCATATAACACATGTAAAAACAAGTAAACACATATAATTCAATTAATGACATGCAATTACTAAGGTTGAAAGGTCATAGGTATCACATCCTCCCCCCTTATCAAATTTTCGTCCCCGAAACTTACTTACCTTGCTCTTGGAATAGGTGAGGGTATGTAAGTCTTGCTTCTTCCTCTAGCTCCCATGCAACTTCACAGACAGCATTGTACTTCTTCTCAACACTTGTTCTTTTCGGTCTACAATTTGAACCAATACATCTTGATATAATAGTCCTCTTGAAGTTCCAAAGGTTCCGCCTTGAAAATATGGCTTGGATCGGGAACTTACTTCCTTAGTGATACATGGAAGACGTTGTGAAGTATTGACAAGGTTGGCGGTAATTCTAGTCAATAAGCTAATTCATCAACTCGTTCCAAAATCTCATACTGCCCTACACTTAACTTGCCACGTTTACCAAACTTCAGAACTCCCATTATCGGTGAAACTCTTAAGTACACTTTATCCCCAAACTAAAGTTCTAAAGATCTTCTTTTATTGTCTGCCCAACTTTTTTGACAGTCTTGTGCAACACTTATTCTTTCTCGGATCAGCGGTACATTTTCCATTGTTACTTGCACAATTTCTGGTCCTGTTACTGTATTTTCACCAATGTCGTCCCAGCATACCGGTGATCTACACCGTCTTCCATAAAGTGCTTCGTAAGGTGTCATACCAATACTTGCTTGGTGACTGTTGTTGTATGCAAACTCTACCAATGTCAAATGATCCACCTAGCTGCCTTTGAAATCAAAGACATAAACTCTTAACATATATTATAGTGTGTGAATAGTCCTTTCAGATCGTCCATCTGCCTTTGGGGGTGATACTCGATGCTAAGGGACAACTTGGTTCCCATTGCCTCATTGAAACTCTTCCAAAAGCGAGACACAAATCTTGGATCTCTATCATAAACTATGCTTACTGGTATACCATGAAGTCTAACAATCTCATTCATGTACATTTGAATCAAAACATCTATCGTTGCGGTAATCTTCATTAGGTAGAAAATGCGCTGAATTGGTTAATCTGTGCACTATAACCCAAATTGTATATTTCCCAGTCTTTTCCTTTGGTAACCCAACCACGAAGTCCATTGTGATATGCTCACATTTCCAAAACGGAATTTCCAAAGGTTTCAACAATCCAGCAGTTCTTGAAGGGATTCATGGGCGGAAACTCGTTCCAAACACCCATGGATCCTCCCCTGAAGGATCCGCTCATATGAAACAATTCGAAAAACAGCAATAAAGAACTTACTTTCTTGGATTCAAGAAGCTACTTCTTGAATGGAGGATGACGTTTCTTGGATTCTTTCTTTGCCACCAACGGAATTCCCTTTGCGGAATGTCCCTCTACCGGTATCCACGCGACGAAACGGGCAGCGATTGCTAGCTCTTCGTCTTTCTGAGTTTCGAAATTATGAGAGAAAAGGGAGACCAAAAACTGAAATCAGATTTCAGAGAGTTGGTAATTTTCGGCTAGAAAAATCATGGGCTAGGGTTTCGGCCAAGAGATCATTATATAAGGTATGAGAGTTTGTTCCCACAACTAACTCTCACATCCTCAACTCCTCTCGGCAGTGGGAGTCCTCAACTCCCACGTAATCCCAGCTATAGGTAAAATACCGAAATTGCCCCTATCTCTAATTCGAATAATAAACACTTTATTATTTTCAGAAAAATGAATGTCAGATACAATGAACCTAGACACATTCTAGATTCATTGAATCTGGACATGAAGCTCGTTAGCTCGTCTATGCGTGTGACCCTATAGGTTCATCTCACAATGGCAATGAAAACACACTTAGTAGTAGTGTGAGTTCATAAATCACAAGCGGTCCCTACCGAGGGACATTGTGACTACCCAAAGTGAATGAATATACAACGGAACCTAATATCAATCCACTATTTAATCCCTTTGTCTCGCGATATCCTAATTAAGCATAAGGCATGGTGGTCGTCACCACTTATTAGGCTTAATTGTATTTATGCTCGATCTCCCGGGTAGATTGTTTCGACAAATAGCATTTGATAACCACTTTATCAAATACATTTGAGCATACGACCATGCATTTAAAGCAGTCTTTTCCCTATCGAGGGGGCCCATGGATATCTCTTTCTAATAATAGAGAGGGACAAATTCCTTGCAATGTCTCTCACATTCAAGCTATGATAGGACACTACATCCGATCATCGATCGTATTGATTACTCTGTTACAAGTAACGTCCGACTGAGTCAAAAGCGTGGCTCCATTCATACTAGAATCAATGAAGACATAAGGTCTAAGGATTCTAAAATAGTATTGAGGAAGTAATACTTATGACTTAAGACCATGAAGTATTACTTCTCCGACGGATCACGTCGATACAATGTATCCCTATATATTGCATCTATGATGTGATTTGTATCCATTACACATGATCGATAAAACAAGATCATCAATCAACAATCATACTAGTTTTATTTCATAGTAATTAAGCATTACATAAAACTAGGGACTTCTAGAATAGTAATTACATAAGCTAATGAGTTTTACTATCAAATCACACATTTGATAATCAAAAGCAAAATTAACTATTCAATTACATGCTCAAAAGATAATAAAACGCACAATATGTGCTAATGGTCCTAGGGCACTACTAACAGTTCTATGATGTTATGTTTTAACTTGTTGATATACATAACATTTGGCCACAAATTCTGCAATTTCCCTCTTCATACTCTTCCAGCAGAAATTACCTTTCAAATCATTGTACATCTTAGAAGCCCCTGAGTGTACTGACAATCTTCAGTTGTGTGCCTCTTGTAAGATTTTCGTTTTCAGCCTCATATCTGTTGGTACACATATTCCGCCCCGAAATCATAAACTACCATAGTTTATCTGAAAATCCTTTTCTTCACCCGACTGTGCTATTGACCGTTCATTTACCAATTCAGAATCTGGTGCTTGAGCTTCCTTAATACGAACAAGTAGTAATGGCTGAGTCACCAAGACATTATTGGCATCCTTAACAACCTCAATACTCAGCTTTTGAAATTACTAGACGAGTTAATGTTGCTTGGTGATCATGGCTGCCAAGCTTTCCATCTTACCCGAACTTTTCATACTTAAAGCATCTGCCACCCGATTAGCCTCACCCGGGTGATAGCTAATTGTCAAATCATAATCCTTTAGTAACTCTAACCATCTTCTTTGCTTCATGTTGAGTTCTTTTTGTGTGAACAAGTATTTACGACTTTTGCATGATCAATAAATACTTCACAAGGTTCGCCATAAAGATAGTGCCTCCAAATCTTCAAAGAAAAAACCACTGCTGCCAACTCAAGATCTTGTGTAGGATAATTCTTCTCATATGACTTTAGCTGTCTTGAAGCACAGGAAATCAATTTCCCTTCTGCATAAGTACACATCCCAAACCAATACCAGAAGCATCACTGTATATTGTGAAACCCCAGTTTCTTCTGGTAATGCCAATATAGGTGCAATAGTTAACTTTTCCTTCAACTTCACAAAACTTTCTTCACGTTATGAATTCCAATCAAACTTCACTTGCTTATGTGTTAACCGTGTCAAAGTTGTTGCAACTGTTAAAAAATCTTCTATGAACTTCCGATAGTACCATACTAATCCCAAGAAACTTCGTATTTCAGCCACCGTTATTGGTCGGGGCCAATCTACTATTGCTTCTAGTTTAGTTGGATCTATTGAAACTTCTTCAGCTGAAACTACATGACAAAGAAAGGACACACTCTTCAACCATAATTCACACTTGCTGAATTTTGCATAGAGTTTCTTTTTTCTCATGAATTCCTAAAGCCATCTTCAAGTGTTATTCGTGAGCTTTTTCAGATGGTGAATAGATTAGAATGCCATCAATAAATACCACTATAAAGTTGTCCAAACAATATTGGAAAATCCGATTCGTCATATCCATGAATGCTGCCGATGCATTGGTCATACCAAATGGCATCACAAGGAATTCATAATGACCGTGTCTGATTCTGAAAGAACTTTTTGGCATATCATCTGGCTTGATTCTCAATTGATCATACCCACATCTTAAGTCTATATTGTATAATACCTTGGCACCATTTGTAAGCCCTAAGGGCTAATGTGATCAATCTTGTTTCGATGATAACAAAACATTTGATTGTTCTAATGTTTTGTGTGAGAATGTTTTTAAATGATAGGATCCATACACTCACGCTAACATTGATGGAAATGGTCAGATAACTCCCTGTGTACATCAAAGTAAACATTATACACACAAGAAGAAGCTACACTTTGCAAGACTACAAGACACAAGCTTGAAGTCAATCCATATGTCATGGAAGTAGTTGAAAAGTCAAGAAGAAGGAAGATCAACAAGGTTAAGAGCTACTCAATCCTACAAAGTATAAAATCAAGTGGTATGCTACTTAAGAAGAAGAAGTGATGAAGTTCTATACTCTACAATTCAAGATTGCTATAAAACTTCACCACATCAAAGAAGATGTTGATCAAAGGCTTAAAGTCAAAGCTTCAAGAAGATACACAACTACAAGACTTGAAGACCTGGAAGATTAGTCGTGTTTTACATAAGTAATATCTTGTGAATGATTAATCTATTTTGAGAATTATCGTTAAAGCATATGAAACTCTTGCATGTTTTTCAAAATCATGTTTCCAAACTTGATTTGATCTTAAAAAGGTTTTGTTAGCCCTAAGGGCGATCAAACTCGGTTTTTGATAATAGACAAACACTTGATGTTGTGTCTAATGTTTATATCTTTGTGATAGAATATCGGAACTAATATTGGAAGCTCTAAGTACTTCAATCAAGCCATGATCAAGATTCAAAGTCGTATTATTCAAGGCTCATCTTTCAAGATTGAAGATTGAAGACTTAGGTTTGGTTAGATTAGCTTTGTCGTTATAAGTCTTTATCTTATATAGCTCTAACCAAAGCTCTCATGAACATAAGCTCTACACTCAAGTCTTGCATGCACACAAACACGTTTTCAAAAGGCTTAGTTTCAAAATGATCCTTACAAGTGTTCGTATTTCAAAAGCCTTTGTTTTCTAAGTCTAAGTCATTTAAAATGGTTTTCCAAGTGTTCTTACTTGTTACCTTTTAGGAAAACCTTTTAGACTTCTAAAGACTTCAAAAGATTTCAAAACGTGTGAAAAATCAACTCAGAACCGAAGAGATACTGAGAGGTTTGATTGTTAGCTTCGGTCGACCATATGGGTAGGTCGGTCGACCGACCTTGGCTTGGCTCATTCGAAGTTTGCCTCGGTCATCCGAGGTGCTCTGTTCGGTCCACCGAACTCTGCATTTTCTAGCCGTTATTTGACCGTTGGAGAGTTGTTTTTCAGCCAAATTTGAAATATATAAATACTCCAAAGCTAGAGAATCATTCCAAGACTTGCACATACAATATAGATTGATTTCTTATCAAGTCTAAACACTTACAAAGTAAATGCTCTTCATTTCTATGATCTAAATCATTCAAGAGCAATCTTTCAAAAGCAAGACAAATAGTGGAATTCAAATGTTCAAAAGAGCTTAAACATTCTTGTACTTCAAAGGTATATTTCTCACTTATAAGAGTGATCAACCTTGTTCTTTAAACATTCAATTCCCTTTCTAAGTGATTGGGTAATTCTTGTAAAAGTCCTACTTTGTGTGGGCAAGCTCTTAGTGAGTTTTTCATTGTGTGTGGTTGTGTTGTAAAACTCTTAGTGAGTTAGCCACAAGTGTAAACATTCTTCTTAGTGAAGTTGTTTGAAATCCTTGGGTGCAGCTCAAGGTAGTGGATGTAGATTCTAAGTGAATCGAACCACTCTAAATCCTTTGTCTTGTTATTGGGTTTTGTTTTGCTATTGCTCATCTTGCTCAAATTTACATTAGCATTGCTTAGAGTTTCGGAAAAGTTTACAAGATTAGTTAAAACCCAATTCACCCCCC
Source organism: Vinca minor (assembly GCA_026122235.1). NCBI lineage: Eukaryota > Viridiplantae > Streptophyta > Magnoliopsida > Gentianales > Apocynaceae > Vinca > Vinca minor. The sequence continues at coordinate 1,623,758 of JAOCZM010000235.1, forward strand.
CTCCTCTTGTGTTTTACAGGTTTTAAAAATGTTTGTCAAAATGTTTAACTAGCCATTTGTTCTTAAATTTATTTGAAAAAAATGTGATTTTGGCAAAACTGGTTGCCGCGGACGAAGCAAGGGTGGAATGCATCATCCAAGTTAGGGATGGAAATTTGACCCGTGATCCACCGCCCCGCCCCGCTCCAGTGTTAAATGGGGAAGATCAGACCCGATCCGTTCTCAGAACGGGGCAGATCAGACCCGATCGTAAACAAAACAGATCGGATTTGGATATAATGTTCAATCCGCCCCGCCCCGCCCCGCCCCACCCCGTTTTGATCCGTTTGTATATAATAATAATTTTATTATTTATATATATATTCTGAAAAGGGTAGGGACATAGGGTTGCTTTAAAAAAAAAAAAAAGAAAGAAGAAAAGGGTTCATTTGATTATCTTCTCTGCCGTTTCATGGTTCTTCTCTTCTCTTCCATTTATTCCATTTGATTCTCTTCCGGCGATTGTCCGCTGTTTTTCTATTCATTCTCTTCCGGCGATTTTTTCTTTTTTCTTGTCCTTATCTTCCGGCAAGATTTTCGCTCCATAGTCCATAAAATTCTTGTGAACAAGCCATCAAATATTAAGGTAATTTTTTTGGGTGCTTTTGAGATCTGCTAGATTTCCATCACATTAGAGAAGATTTGGGAACTTTCTGTGCAGATTTTTAAATTTTCTGTGCAGATTTGGGAATTTTTTGTGCAGATTTTTAAATTTTCTGTTCAGATTTTTAAATTTTCTGTGCAAATTTTTAATTTTTTGTGCAGATTTGGGATTTTCTGTGCAAATTTGGGAACTTTTTTTTTGAAAAAAAGCAGAGCAGGGCGAGGGCGGGGACGGGGGTGACCCGATCCGCACGGGGCGGGGAGTTTTGCCCCATTGCGGGTCACGGGGCGGGGCGGGGCGGCAGATCAATAGCTCGGGGCGGGTTTGGATATTAAGAAATCCGCCCCAACCTGCCTCGTTGCCATCCCTAATCCAAGTGTTCGTCCGCAGCTTGCAATTTGACTAATAACGACTAGTTTTTCAGCTTGATGTAATTTTCAATGACTCTTTATCTCTTAACCAATTTTTATGATATAAAAACACATTGGTTCATTTTTCTAACAAACAAGAGAATACCCTACAAATTGCAAACAATCCAAATATTTTGTAGAGTTAAATTCTTTCAATCTTACTCAAAATATTTCATTTTGAGATTGAGCTTCATATACATTCTCTTTAATTCTCAATATTGTTTTGAGCTTTAAATTGTATATCCAATCCATTGAGGGATTTGTAAAAGTGAGCTTATATTGTAAAGTCTCAATTGTAAGAGGCTCTTTCCTTTTCTCTTTGAGAGAACTAGTTCTTAGTGAGCTAGTAAAAAGATCTTTGTGAGCTTCACTCTTTGTGAGTGTTTCTAAAGTCCTAAGAGTAGGCACAGGTCCTCTTTGTGAGGCCAAACACTCTTTGTGAGTGGAGTCTTCTTAGTGAAGCACAAGTCCTCATTTGTTGGGGCAATTGTAAAAGGTTGATCCCACCTTGCATTTGTTGCTAAGGGAACTTCATAGTGAAGTGTTGAAATCCTTAGGAGTGTCCTAAGGTAGTAGATGTAGGTCTTTGTGATCGAACAACTATAAATTGCCGTGTTCATTTTCTCTAACTCTACTCTTTACATTCAAGTTCTTATGCTATTCTTTGCTATTACTCTTTGCTTGAACTTGATTTGTATGAGCTACATTTTGATCTTGAGTTACTTTATTTATAGTTTTATTTGGTTTTGATCATATGACTCATTGTGTTTGCACTTACAAGCTTTGCATATAGAATACATGACTTAGTGCTTTATTGAACATATTCATAAGTCTTGTAATTCTATGTATTGTATTTAAACACATAAGTCATCTATATTGCCTTCATAATTAACTCACCTTATATGCTTAATTAACATATTTGATACTAAGGTGATCACTTAATTAAGGCAAAGAAGTTTAGAAAAGCCGAAAAGTTTTAGAACCTAATTCACCCACTCTTAGGTTCATATCCGATAAGGTATTTCAATTGGTATCAGAGCATTGTCTCTTTTTTGTTGGACTAACATCCTAGGAGGATCCATGGCTCTTAGCTTTTCTACTTCTACCATAGATGACCAATCCACCTCTAGACCACCTTTGTTTGATTGCTCAAACTTTCCTAGTTGGCAATATGTGTTTAAACTATTTTTGTTATCTAATGACTCTACCTTGTTATGCATAATAGAAGAAGGTCCTTCCGTTCCTTCAATTTCAACACAAGGAGTCATATTGCCAAAATCTCGAAAAGATTTCAATGAAGAGGCTTGCACAAAAATGACACTCAACTTCAAGGCCTTAAATGTCCTTTGTTGCGCTTTGAATGAAGAAGCTTTAAGCAAAGTGATTGAATGTGAAGATGCTCACTTAATGTGGAAAATGCTCGAAGCATCTTACAAGGAAGAAGTTGAAGTGGTAAAGGCAAAGGTGGAACTTCAAGAACTAGGTATTCAACCATGTGAAGAAGAAATCAAATACCAAAATTCAATGAGCTCAAATGACAATGTACAAAGTAAGTCTTCACATGATGAGAATCTTGAAGATGAGGAGATGGAGGAAATACAAGATGATGATGATCTTAATGCAAATCCAAATTATGATGGAGATATTGAAGATCACACATCTTGTCCAAGAAAGAAGAGAAAATTTCCACAACACTTCAAAGAAAAAGGATTCACAAGAAGTGGCATCGATCTTGATTACCCTATGGAGAATGAAGAATGTAAATAGAGATGTTCAAGAAGGAAGAAATAAAAAAATTCTCCATGGCTCTTGGAAAGATCAAAGCTCAAATGACTTACAAAATGAGAAACCAAGAAGCTTAAGCATGTGTTCAAGTGATGACAAATGTTCAAATGAAAATCACCATCCTCATCACTTGGTGAGAATGGAAAGGTATCAACTTCACTACCTCCTGACACTTTAATTAATGATATAAATAGTATGAGAAGTAAGTTTGATGCATATACTTGTGATCTTGTTGATGTTAGATCAATTTCTTTTGATGATCCTTTACAGTTAGATAACTTAATGCAAGATCTTTATTTACTTTATGTTTCTCTTGCTAAGGTATCTAAATTTTATAACATCACAAGATTGAATGATTCTTGTCCTTGTTTACTCTCATCTCATGAGAATTATCCATGTGATTGTGTTATTGGTAATATTGATCCATGCACACATATATGTCACTTGAGAAATAAAATTAACCTTCAAGGACCTTCACAAGAGGTACCTACATTCTCTCAAGCTACACTTGTAGGCTCCAAAAGATCTAATTCTCAAAATGAAGAGGAGAACTACAAGAAATGGCATAAAGGAAATAAGACTCCAAGCAAAGAGTCATGTGCCATGGACAACAACATTGTGAAGAAATCATCAAAAAACGAAATGCCAATCATCAATGATGACATCACTAAAGGCTTCTCAAGGTGCCTCATTGGACTACGTGATAAAGAAAAGCAATTTACAATCCAAAGTCCATCACCCTTGAGTAATGGGGTACAATCTTATATTTCAACTCATGATTGTGATCATGATGATGATCCTTATGTGCTTCTTAGTGATTTATATTTTGAGTTGAAAAAGATGGCCAAGAAGAATAAAATCTTATGTGAAAAACTTGCTTATTCACTAAAAGAAAGATCTTGTATGCAAGTTGAATTTAAAGAAATTCTTGCCTCTTACACTAAGATGGAAAATGAACAAGATATTACACTTTTACCGATTGATGTTTTATCTCTTGATAGTCACAATTTGCTTGACAAAGCATGTCTTTAAAATCTAAAATTGTTGAGTATGATCATATTAGTCATAAACATAATGTGCTCAACTCTCTTGATGCTAAGTACACGTTCTTTAAAGATAAACAAATTTTTTTCTACATGTCATTTTTGGACTCTTCGTATTTTGAAATTAACTAAGCTTCTTCAAAATGTTATCCTTCTTCTTATATTATTTTTTTATCTTTAGATTTGATCATTAGTTTCATCAGTTATCAATCTTTTAGACCCTAAAGCTTCTCCATACTCTAACCTAAACCCCTCTTTAACAAGATTCTCAATTTTTGATCCTTTGGATCTCAATTTTTCAACAAAAAGGAGGAGAAAATACTTCTATTCTTGGCGCTCTGATTACCCTCTTTGATTTTGACAAAAAAGGGGAGAAATTATATCATTGCAAATGGGCCAAGAAGAAAATTTTCATAAAAAGAGAAAGCTTTAGTATTTGCAAAATGGGAGAGATAAGGGATTCTTTAAAATAGGGGGAGTAGAATTTTGTTTCTTTAAAACATCTACTTACCTTGATCTGCCACACCCTTATCTCATGCATTGCATTTTTATATGCTATAATGTTCTATGCTTTAATATATTTGTCCCATTTGCACAATGTTTTGTCATCATCAAAAAGAGGGAGATTGTAAACCCTAAGGGCTAATGTGAACAATTTTGTTTTGATGATAAAAAAACATTTGATAGTTCTGATGTTTTGTGTGAGAATGTTTTTAAATGATAGGATCCGTACACTCACACTAACATTGATGGAAATGGTAAGATAGCTCCTGTGTACATCAAAGTAAACATTATACACACAAGAGAAAGCTACAGTTTGCAAGACTACATGACACAAGCTTGAAGTCAATCCACATGTCATAGAAGTAGTTGTAAAGCCAAGAAGAAGGAAGATCAACAAGGTTAAGAGCTACTCAATCCTACAAAGTGTAAATCAAGTAGTATCCTACTTAACAGGAAGAAGTGATGAAGTTCAATACTCTACAATTCAAGATTGCTATAGAACTTCACCATATCAAAGAAGATGTTGATCAATGGCTTCGAGTCAAAGCTACAAGAAGATACACAACTACAAGACTTGAAGACCTAGAAGATTAGTCGTGTTTTACATAGGTAATATCTTGTGAATAATCTATTTTGAGAATTATCGTTAAAGCATATGAAGCTCTTGCATGTTTTTCAAAACCATGTTTCCAAACTTGATTTGATCTTTAAAAGGTTTTGAAAATGTTTAACTAGCCATTTGTTCTTAAATTTATTTGAAAAAAATGTGAATTTGGCAAAACTAGCTGCCGCGGACGAAGCAAGGGAGGAATGCATCGTTCGAAGCCGCGGATGATGCATTCGTCCTCGGGTTCATTCGCAGCCTGCGATTTGACTAATAACAGCTAGTTTTTCAGCTTGATGTAATTTGCAACGACTTTTTTTTTCTCTAAACCGATTTTTATTTACATAAAAACATATTGGTTCATATTTCTAACAACCAAGAGAATACCCTACAAGTTGGAAACAATCCAAACATTTTGAAGAGCTAAATTCTTTCAATCTTACTCAAAATATTTCATTTTGATCTTGAGCTTCATATACATTCTCTTTAATTCTCAAAATTGTTTAGAACGTTAAATTGTATATCCAATCCTTTGAAGGATTTGTAAAAGTGAGCTGATATTGTAAAGTCTCAATTGTAAGAGGCTCTTTCCTTTTCTCTTTGGAATCTAGAGAGAAAAGGAGGCTCAAAGACCAGAAATCTGATTTCGGGTGTTTCGTTTATTGCGGCTCAAAAAACATAGTCTAGGGTTTCAGCCAAGAGAGGATTATATAGGGTGTGAGAGTTTGTTCCAAGAACAACTTCCACGTCCTATCAACCTCTTCCGGCAGTGGGAGTCTTTAACTCTCACGTCTTGTAAACCTCTATGGTAGTAGGAGTCTTTATCGGATAATAACTCACATGTGATCCTAGCTATAACCAAATACCGAAAATGCCCCTCCTTAATCTCCAATTCAAATAATAACGTTTTATTATTCTCAAATAAATAAATGTCAAATACAATGAACCTAGACACATTCGAGATTCATTGAATCTGGACATGAAGCTCGTTAACTCGTCTATGCGTGGGACCTTGTAGGTTCATATCACAATGGCAATTAAAACACACTTAGTAGTAGTATGTGTTCATAAATCACAAGCGGTTCCTAGCAGGACATTGTGACTAACCCAAAGTGAATGAATTTACGGTGGAACCTAATATCAATCCACTATTTAATCCCTTTGTCTCGCGATATCCAAATTAAGCATAAGGCATGGTAGTTGTCATCCTTATAAAGCTTAATTATATTTATGCTCGATCTCCAGGTCGATTGTTCCAACAAACGGTATTTAATAACCACTTTATCAAATAAATTTGAGCACGACCATGCATTTAGACAGTCTTCCTTATCGAGGGGCCCGTGGATATCTCTCTCTAATGATAGAGAGGGACAAATCCCTTACAATGCCTCTCACATTCAAGCCATGATAGGACTCTGCATCCGATCATCAGTCGTATTGATTACTCGATTAAAAGTAACGTCCGACTGAGTCAAAACGTGGCTCCATTCATACTAGAATCAATGGCGATATAAGGTCTAAGGATTCCAAAATAGTATTGAGGAAATAATACTTATGACTAAAGACCATGAAGTATTACTTGTCTAACGAATCACGTCCGATGCATAAGCTAATGAGTTTTATTACACACGATTAGTAAAACATAATCATCAATCAAACAACATACTAGTTTTATTTCATTGTAAAGAACATTACATAAAACTAGGGACAGTTAGAATAGTAATTGCATAAGCTAATGAGTTTTACTATCAAATCACACATTTGATGTTCAAAATGAACATTAACTATTCAAAAGACATGCTCAAAAAGATATAAAACGTACAACATATGCTAATGGTACTAGGGTACTACTAACACAACATTTTATGTCCCAACAGTTGTTCCCATGCTCGGTACTTGTGGTTGGGTAGTGGATTCAAGAACGTCTTCCCGTCTGCGACCATCCCGATTGCCTTGGCGGCCCAAATTTGCTATCGGAATGTTGAGGTCATCATTTCTTTGGTGATCCATCTTATAGGACAACAACTTAACAGATAAGCAGGTTAGCACATAAAACATAAACATATAAAGCAATTAAATAAACACATACTTCCTATTCCAAATATCTACCCCAGAACGCATATTAAGTTATCTAAGGAATCCATCCTACATTCATTCCATACTTAACTTTCTAACTAAAAATTTGAACCTAAGAATCAACCTTCTCTGATACCACTTATGTCACAGCCCGTAACCAGAAGGTGACTTGACAATGTCTTATCTACAAATAAGACAAAGAAACCATATCATAATATATAATCTTCAGAACCATAAATATGAATGGATACTTAAACTTCATTAATTAGATCATCAGTACTTAAGTGAATTACATAACTTAGTATTATACTTAAGTTGATAAACTATAATAATTCAAATACTTATGACATAAAAAGTTTCATCCATAACACTACTTCTCTTGTACCTTATCCCAAGCCTTATCATCAGCACCCTCGTCATACTCATCTGCAAAACATAAGAAGATAAAAGAATGAGCCACAATGGCTCAGTAAGGATCGATCACCCTTGGGATGAAGGTGTTAGAGGAATAACCGGGTCACACATAAATGCGCAGCGGAATAAAACTTGACCCGCCTCTACCAGGATCTTCCACGAGTAAGAACCTACGACTATGGGATAGTGTTTTACCTTATATTGATGCTAGAATGGCTGAAACGCTTTCAGCGGTATGTTGTCACGAACGGAACACCACAATGCAGGCTCCGTCTCTCCCAGTATCCACTCGATCTTCCGGGGATGGTCTTCTACTGCTTGGTGCTAGCCAACGCCTTGTAGAAGGTTTGAAGACACTCTTCAATGGAGTATGTATTTCAGACCTTATCAAAAGAATAAGATATAGGATTTCTAACTTCTTTCCTATTAGCAAAAAGCTAGAAAACAAGTCTAGAAATCTATCTTTTCTTTTCTCTCTAAAAAAACACTTTTCTCTCTTCTCTCTAAGCTTTAAAAGCTGGAGAAAAACTGATTAATATCAATGGGAAAAATCAGTATTTTTCCCTTAGTCTATCAAGAGAGAGTGGGGAGAGATAAAGGGGAAAGTGGGAGATCATGGAGGAAACCACTCCTCCACTTTCTCCACTCCTTTAACCTCTAGATAAGAGACATATGTCCAATTTTCCAGCCATAAGGTCGGTCCAAAATGGGTCGGTCGGCCCAATAATATTGGTCGGCCCAACCCGATTAAGGGCCCAATCCAATCCCGGCCCGGCCCGAAGCCCGGCCCGGCCCAATCGAATTGGCGCACCTTAGATTAAATGTACTCCAACAAGCCCAATCCAGTTGATCTATGAGTGCGACCCAAGAGGTATCTATGACGTTGGCCGTGACATCATATGTCACAGGGTAATGAAGGTATCTAGCAACGCATCATTACCCCCAATTCATAAATATCTGGTGATTTATCATAATCACAACATTTGACATTTGTAGTTAAATCCTTTTGTCCTTGATATCTAGATTGAACACAAGTCATGGAAAAAGTCACACTTGTATTGTCCAATCTTTTAGTTTCTTGATTCGCGAGTAGACTAATCAAATGACATCAATATCATATACCTGATTCACTTGTTCATGGCCATGAATTAGTCGGGACTCCATCAAGGGGCCCAAGATATCGCTCCCTGCTATATAGGAGGGACAAATCCTTTTCTGCATCCCACTCATCCCGAACAAGATTCGTGATATACCCAATAAATGCCTTTATTGCTCACCCAGTTACGGATAGCGTTTAACATTATCAAAGCATAACACTAGCCATGCAAGAACTCTTGTGAGACCTCAAGTCGAAGGATCTCATAAACAACCCAGTCAAAATTTTGAGAAACACCGTTGACTATTATATAACAACCCATGGTGTGTTTCTCATGTCGGGTCTGTCCCAAATGATAATGATTCTCTAATCATATATACCTATGTGACGATCCGATATCTTATATCAATCACTGCACATACTAGTCTTACGCACTATTATTGTCCTCGAAGATTCCAAAATAATGTTCGACTAGGGACGTTTCAGAATAGTATCTCATATCAATTATAAATAGTATTCTAAGGACATTTTATTTATTTATGTTGTTAAGAACGCAGAAACATAATGAATAATACTGGAATTAATTGCCTTTTATTCATCAAAATGAAAATTACATTAAATACGGTACAATAATCTCCCACTTGCACTAAAGACCCAAATTACAATAAATGGTCTTTAGGGCATACTAATGACTGTCTCTAAAGATCAGTCATCCAGATATCGGATACCCATGGAGCTAGTGTGACGATCATGCTGCTGCTGCGACAGTGGCTTCGTCAGTGGATCGGCGACATTGTCTGCCGAGTCTACTCTACATATATGCACATCACCTCTCTCTATAATCTCGCGGATTAGGTGAAATCGCCGTAGTACATGTTTGGACCTCTGGTGAGATCTAGGTTCCTTAGATTGGGAAATAGCCCCATTGTTGTCACAATAGAGGTCTATCGGGTTCGCAATACTAGGAACCACATCGAGGTCGGAAATAAATTTCCTTATCCAAACTGCCTCCTTAGCTGCTTCACAAGCTGCTATGTACTCGGCCTCTGTCGTAGAATCTGCTATGGTTGATTGCTTTGAAGCTGCGCTACTCACAAGCACCTCCATTCAAGTTAAACACATATTCGGATTGCGATCGGAAATCATCTCTGTCGGTTTGGAAACTAGCATCGGTGTAACCCGATTACAACGAGCTCATCCGCCTCTTCCATAAATCAAGAATGTATCCTTAGTTCTTCGTAAGTACTTGAGGATATTCTTGATCGAGTTCCAGTGACGTTCACCGTAATTAGATCGGGTATCCGCTCGTAATGCTTAAGGCAAACGAGACATTCAGGGCGAGTACAAATCATGGCGTACATGATGGATCCTATGGCGAAGCATAAGGGATCTTTTTTCATGCGTTCTAATTCGGCGAGCGTTTTAGAACACTGTTCCTTTGATGAGCAGTACCATGTGCCATAGGACAAAGTCCTTTCTTAGACTCTTGCATGCTAAACCGCTTTAGCACCTTGTCTATATATGTACTCGACTTAGGCCAATGAGTCTCCCTGGATCTATCTCTATAGATCTTGACTCCCCTGAGATATAGTCAAGCCTGCCTAAGTCTTTCATAGAAAAAACACGTACTCAACCAAGCCTTTACGGACTTTAAGGTTGGTATGTCGTTTCCAATGAGTAGTATGTCATCTACATACAAAACCAGGGAATACAATTGAGCTCCCACTAACCTTTTTGTAAACACAAGGCTCATCCTCATTTCTAATGAAGCCAAACTCACGGACGGCATCATTAAAAGCGGATGTTCCAGACTTGAGAAGCTCGCTTGAGTCCATAAATGGATGTCTCAAGCTTACATACTTTTCCAACATTCTCTCGGGAGTGACAAAACCTTCAGTCGTGTCATATACACATCCTCATCAAGTTTTCCATTAAGGAAAGCGGTTTTGACATCCATTTGCCGATTTCGTAGTCATAGTAAGTCTGCAATAGCAAGCAAAATCCGAATGGACTTGAACATAACTACGGGGGAAAAGGTCTCATCATAGTCAATACCATGAATTTGTTTGAAACCTTTCGCGACCAGTCGCCCTCTTATACGTTTGTACATTCCCTTCCATGTCGGTTTTAATCTTAAAAACCCATTTGCACCCTATGGGAGTTACCCGCTTCAGGTGGATCAACCAAGATCCGGGACTTGGTTTGTGTACATGGAGTCCATTTCAGATCTCATGGCCTCAAGCCATTTCTCGAATCTAGGGCTATTAATTGCCTGTTTGTAGGTTGAAGGTTCATCGTGATCCACAAACATAACATCACCATGTTACATTATGAAAAAATCCAATTTTTTACGGAGGTGGACGACGAACTCTACCGGACCTACGCAATTCTTGTGTTTCTTGAATCAGTGCTGTTGCTGCACAATCGTTTGTGGCACTTTCGTTTGCACAACAACTTGTGGAGTCTGTTCATTTTCTATCTCATCATTAGTGCTAGTTTGAGAGTCTGGAACTTCAGAAAGTTCTACGCTACTCCCACTTGTGTTTCTAGAAACAAATTCTTTTTCTAGAAAGACTCCCGTGCGAGCAACAAACACTTTGTTCTCGTTAGGGATATAAAAAGTAGTATCCTTTAGTTTCCTTAGGATAACCTACAAATATGCACTTTTCAGATTTTGGAGCTAGCTTATCAGAAGCTGAGCGTTTCACAAACGCTTCACAGCCCCAAATCTTGAGGAAAGACAAACTGGGACGTTTCCCAGTCCATAACTCGTATGGTGTCTTTGCAATTGATTTAGATGGAACGCGGTTAAGTGTTAATGCTGCTGTCTCTAGTGCGTGTCCCCAAAAGGAATTGGGCAGGCTCGTGTGACTCATCATAGAACGAACCATATCTAATAAGGTTTTGTTCCTCCTTTTAGATACACCATTCCATTGTGGAGTAGCTGGGGGAGAAAGTTGTGAAATGATTCCACAAGCTTTTAGATAGTCACAGAATTCTTGACTCAAGTATTCTCCTCCTCGATCAGATCGAAGAACCTTAATACTCTTGCCAAGTTGGTTTTCTACTTCAAGTTTAAACTCTTTAAACTTAGCAAATGCTTCGGATTTGTGTTTCATCAAGAACACATATCCATACCCTACTGAAGTCATCAGGTAAAGGTAATGAAGTAGAGGTAACCACCCCTCGCATGTATATTAAAAGGGCCACATACATCACTATGTATTAGTCCTAATAAAGCATCGGCTCTCTCACCTAGCTTAGTGAAAGGTGATGCTGTCATCTTACCCAACAAACAAGATTCGCATCGATCATAAGACTCGAAGTCAAATGATTCCAATTACCCATCTTTATGGAGTTTGGATATGCGATCTTCGTTTATGTGGCCTAAGCGACAATGCCAGAGGTATGTAGGATTAGAATCATTAGTTTTAATCCTTTTGGTATTTATATTTAAGATTGGCATATCAAGATCTAAAACATATAGACCATTAATCAAAGAGGCGCTTGCATAAAACATATTATCCGGGAAATAACGACAATCGTTGGTTTTTGATCGAAATCTCAAAACCGTTCTTGTCCAAACAAGAAACTGAAATAATATTTTTTAATTAAACTAGGTACATAGAAACAGTTTTTCTAAACCCCAAAACAAGCCCTCGAAGGCAAAGTAAAAGTACAAGTCCCTACAGTGTAGGGATCACGACACGTGCTCCGTTGCCTACTCGTAGTTCCACTTCACCCTTTGCCAACTCTCTACTCCTTTGCGGTCCACGCACATTAGTACAAATGTGAGAACCACATCCGGTATCAAATACCCAAGAAGTAGTTGTATTTAAATTGATATCAATCATATTAATATCTATAACATAAATACCTGAGCCCGTAGCAACAATTGCTTTCTCCTTTTCCAGCCTTTTCCCTGCAAGATAGCTTTTGCAGTTCCTTTTCCAGTGACCTTTCTCACCACAATGATGACAGATAGAGTCCTTGGCTACATCACCCTTAGGTTTCAGTGCATTGTTGAAAGTGGTTTGCTTGCCCTTGGGCTTACCTTTCGGTTTGCCTTTGGATTTCACAAAACCTCTGCCTTTGCCCTTTTGCACCATCAGTATGGTGTTGGGCTTGGACTTGCCTATTTCCTTCTCGGCAGTCCTTAGCATATTCAACAACTCGAGCAATGGCTTGTCAATTTCATTCATGTGATAATTCGAATGAATTGATCGAATGACTCGAGCAACGATTGCAAGATCAAATCAGTCGACGACTCTTGTCCCCAAAAGAAATCCCGAGCTTTTTCAAGGTTACGAACATAACCTATCATCTTAAGAACGTGAGTTCCTACGGCATTCCCTCGGACATTTTTGCATCTGAAAGAGATTTCGATACATCGAATCTCTCCCTGACGTGCTTGCCCTCGATATAGTTGCTTCGGGTGAGCCGAGCATCTCATAAGCCCCCCATGTCCTCATGTTGCTTCGAAGCTCGAGTTCATGGTGACAAGCATGAGGCTAGACACATCTAAAGCATCACTAACATGCTTCGATAAGCACTTCTATCAGCGACGAAGTGCGAGCCTCTCGGTATAGCAGGAATAGGTCATTTCCCGGGACATACGACTTTCTTTCATGCTTGAGAACGATTCTCAAGTTCCTGAACCAGTCGAGGAAGTTAACTCCCTCTAATTTGTCCTTCTCAAGGACAGAACGCAGTGATAGTGTTTGGTTTGAATTTGCCATTTTTCTACAACAAAAATATGCATATACAAAAGTAAGTACCGATTAAAAATCATTATTAGGTCTTTATCTTTTTAATGATTTCTCCCACTATTTTCTTCGAGTGAATAACCCTCATTATCAACTCGGAAAGTTCGTTAACTTTCTAGCGGGCCAAGATCCATATTTCACCTCATTCTGAGTCAGCTTTGGCTGATCGCCCAAAACTTGGTTATTTAGGTAGGCAACGTTTGCCAATTACATCAAATTATGTAATTCTTGGTTAGTTGAGTGAATAACATTTATTCAAGCGTATCATTATACACTTTTCTCAACTCTTTTGCCTCTAGATCCTCAATCCATTTATTGAGATAATCTAGTTAATTAGGACCCTAAGTTTTAGCCGGCGGATATCACAACTTATCCTTCGCGCCTCACCCGGATAGACACGTATGCACAGCTTTGGCATGTCCCATACTAATGTCGATCTAGGCCTTGACGAGGGCCAAACTTAGGAAGGCACTAATTAATATTTTAATTGAGGGATTTTGTTTTTAACAATCTCACCCGTAAAAGCATAAATAAAAGCAGTTTATGCTTATATACATATGCATCCAATACATAAAATAAAATGCAATAGTAATCGCCAAGATCCTATTCGGTTTTTCCAAGCCAATGGAAAAACCGTGAAGTCAATCTAAGGGTGTAAAAAGAAAAACATCTATTCTACACCGTCTTGACCTTCAGTTGGTTGCCTCCAAATCTTCATCATCTCAGCTGTACCTTCTCCTAATCTAGAATTACAAAATTTCTAAGGAAACCTCGAGTTACATTCGAGGAGATATAATAAGAATAAAATTACAACTTTTTGAATGATAAATAGGCACGATACGCAGATCGTATTATAAAATAATACCAACAGGGTAATGGCGACTACTATGCATCATGCTCAATTAACATAACAATTTATGAAAAATAATGAGCAAAACAGTAAAATGAACATTTCATATTCTGCCTGGGTTCGGTTGACCGGCCATCAAGCTCGGTCGACCAACTCGGTTCGACCGAACACCCTCTCGGTTGATCCGAACCCAAATCATTTAGCTTCTGTCTTGCCTCGGTCGATCGAAACTGAGTCCCGGTCGACCGAAGTGCTAGAAACTGAGAGTTTTTCCAGCTTTTGAATGACTTCAAAACTGGAAATTCTCAACAGACATACATACAGAAAACTGGAAAAGCATGTCATACATGATTTACAACATTTCTAGTATCCTAAGGCATGCATAACATAGATTCATAATCTATATTCAAACACTATAACACATAAAGTCTATAGGGTACTCGTGAGTGGCTCTGATACCACTGTTAGAGGAATAACCGGGTCACACATAAATGCGCAGCGGAATAAAACTTGACCCGCCTCTACCAGGATCACGAGTAAGAACCTACGACTATGGGATAGTGTTTTACCTTATATTGATGCTAGAATGGCTGAAACGCTTTCAGCGGTATGTTGTCACGAACGGAACACCACAATGCAGGCTCCGTCTCTCCCAGTATCCACTCGATCTTCCGGGGATGGTCTTCTACTGCTTGGTGCTAGCCAACGCCTTGTAGAAGCTTTGAAGACACTCTTCAATGGAGTATGTATTTCAGACCTTATCAAAAGAATAAGATACAGGATTTCTAACTTCTTTCCTATTAGCAAAAAGCTAGAAAACAAGTCTAGAAATCTATCTTTTCTTTTCTCTCTAAAAAAACACTTTTCTCTCTTCTCTCTAAGCTTTAAAAGATGGAGAAAAACTGATTAATATCAATGGGAAAAATCAGTATTTTCCCTTAGTCTATCAAGAGAGAGTGGGGAGAGATAAAGGGGAAAGTGGGAGATCATGGAGGAAACCACTCCTCCACTTTCTCCACTCCTTTAACCTCTAGATAAGAGACATATGAGCTGAAAATATGTGTCCAATTTTCCAGCCATAAGGTCGGTCCAAAACGGGTCGGTCGGCCCAATCATATTGGTCGGCCCAACCCGATTAAGGGCCCAATCCAATCCCGGCCCGGCCCAATCGAATTGGCGCACCTTAGATTAAATGTACTCCAACAGAAGGACCAAATGTGACACAAATCATTCCCTGTTCCCAAAACATGTGAAAATAAATTTGACTTGGAATAACCTGTAACTTGTAAAACACTTGAACATAATATAAGAGTTCAGAACATGCATAATTTCTACATAATATAACTTGAAAAGAATTTAGAACATGATGGAAAATCTCGGATGATGGAAAATACACCTTGGCCGACCAAAATCAAGATAAAAACTTATGCAAAAAGTTCGGTTGACTGACAGGACATGCTGGTCGACCGCAATAGATCCGGTAGAGACTGTTTAGAGCCCGGTCTACCGTAATCCATGACCAGTCATCCACAATTATCCCTAGTAGTTTTGTCGGACAACGAAATTCTGATCCGGTCAACTAAGTTTTAGTGAAGCCATTTTCAAGGCTTAATTTGTGAAGGAAAATCCATTTTCCACACTTTCGAAATTCCCAACCAAAAACACTGATTTTAGAATCATTTTAACACTTAGAAACAATATCAAAACATATACATAACATGTCATAACAAAACCTTAACAAAAGGTGCTTGTCAAACATCATTATTATTACAAAATAAAACAAAAGTTGCAGGCGAATCTTAAATCACATATCAATAACTCTTCAATATCTTCCTTTAGCCCTTGAAGAATTTGATTGTCATTGATAAAAAAAGAAGAAGTTAAATAATCCATTCATCTCAAAATAGTGTTAACATTTGGATTTTTCACACAGATTAAGACATTCCTAAAAACAGTAAGAGTAAAAGTCAAAAGACTAATACATCATAATTAACTATTCCTTGGATATTGAAATATTAGTTAGAAGAAGAGTAAGAAGAGGGGTAAAAGTGAAAAAAAGTTTACTAAATATTCATTGATATTGAAAATGTTAATATTATTTTGGGGAAACAATTTAGAGTCAAAATATTAACACTATTTTGAGATGGAGGGAGTTTATTTTATTGCAAAAGAATCCTTTAATATATATATATATATATATATATATATATATATATATATATATATATATATATATATATATATATATATATTGGTTTGGTTCGTTTTGGATTATAACATTTTTTAAACCAAACCGAAAGTTCGGTTTTAATTTAGTCCAAACCGAGACCAATCCAATGCACCGCTCAAACCGAAAAATCGGTTTGGATTGGCCGGTTTCGGTTTTCTTGAACACCCCTAATAACTTTACCACATGACTCTCAACCAAGTCCCTCAACTCTCAAACACGTAAAATACGCCCCTCAAATAAACGTAGTCAATATAACACATAAACATATTATAATACGCCCCTACAAAATTAATTACAAGTATCACATATGTACTATTTTGGTAATAATATAAGATGTTGGTTTCCTTTATTAGTATAATATAACTTGTAAGTTATCTTTCTACTTTGGGTTGTGTGCCTCATTGGCATATGAGGTGCTACCAAGTTAACACCCGATTTTAGGGTGTGACAGAAACCCACACTAAGTAACCATTACTGATCGAGTTGAAAATCAAGCATAATGTTTTGTTTTTTTTTGGTTCATTTAGTCGGCTCTTATAACTTTGACTAATTCTTGGTGCTGGTCTTGTTGTTTATCACTTGTTTGTACTGGCCAAACACTTGTGGCTTGTGTGTGATACTATCTAGAATTGAATATTAAAGTTAATGGTATATTGCAGGTTTATTCTTGCAGTTGGTATTCATTTTTCTACACAAGATTTGAACATGAGAAAAGGAAAGATTTCTAATCATGGCTGACATACTTGCTTTTTCACCTGAAGATGAGGATCAGCAAAGACAAAGTAAAGAAAAGAAGTATCTTAAAGAAATGCCTAAAATGAGGTATGCCCTTTGTGACTTGCATGTGGGAAGCTTCATTTTCATTGCCTAGCTTATTAATTAATATATCCTTTCGACAAAAAAAAGGAAAAAGAAAAAAAGTAATATATCCATACATACATATATGTTTCTTATCCTTGCAGCCCTTTTGAAAAGTAGCTTTGGCCACTTTGTTGTTGATGAGGTGAATGAAATGTTACCATGACTGATTATGAAAATTTTGCTATGCAATGCCTAGTCTTTACAAATTTTGCCGCATAGTCTTTTTTGTGCTAAGTAGCGTGCCATATTTACGAATACGCGATTTATACAGGATTCTTGAAACAATTTATGAATTATCATTAATTTATTCTAAAAGTGAATTATGGTTCACTTAGACCTATATATTGATGATATATATTAAGCTCACCTATCATGTACTTTCCATATATTTTATACTCCCATCATGTGAAGAATTCAATATCGTAACAACTCAATTACTAGCTTTTGTGATCGAGTAGTACACCAAGTAATTCTTAGTACCACTTATAATGTGGAGACTATGAAATATGATAAATAAGTGTACATGATAAATAATTACTGTACACTCACGGTTGATACACTTTTGTGGGACTTTGCATTAGATTAACCATTGTTTAGTAGAAAGGGCTAACCATGTCAGTTAAAATATTGGACAAAATATTTTTTGTTCAAAACGGAAGGTTGGACTTCATTTATAAATATTTGGTAGTAGGACAAAATAACTGGTAATTTTTATTCTAAAAATTTATTCATTTTGTCTACCAAGTCAATTGCATATTCATGTTCATCGTTTCCATTGGGATTCATGTTAAAATGCACATTAAAAAATAAAACATGTGTCTCCATGGACTAGGCTGACCTACAATGCATTCCTTTAGACTGTTCTTATTAACGATTAAAAATCGTCTGTACTCAACTGGTGTACTTATGCATGTACCCACTATTCAAAATCTGTCACGTGTACATAGAAAATATTTTTTCGTTACGAGTTTCACTATTTTTTTTAGGTTATAGATTTCTTAATTAAAAAATTGACGTGTGTCAATTTCTTATTGATGGCACATGCATGGATACTGGGGATAGAGGATTCTTAGACCTTTTTAGCGAGGCAAATAATCGTCTGTATCACTTACAATTCACCATGTATATATATAATTAGAAAAAATATTTACATGACAAATTTTGAGTGGTTACAGACAATTTTCACCCTTTTAACAGTGCATTCCTTTAGACTTAAAGATGAAGATTAGGAAAGTAAACAAAAAAAAAAAGGCTCAAGAGTTTATCCTATTGTGACATGCATGTGACTGTTTCCATATTATATGCTTTTTGAAAAGCTGGCATATATAGTGCTGGTTTTGGATCAAGGTGGATGGCATCTCAGCAATGACTATATTAATATATTAATAAAATATTTTGCTTAATTCGAGGTTGGTTACATGACAAAAGTAGCATTTGCCACATCTGAAAGTTGAATTTCCACGTCGGCTATGAGAAAATATTGTAGAATGATAGTTTTTTTTTTTTTGCCAAGTGCTGTAGAATGATAGTTGTTAGTACACTGTATGGTTTCTTTACTTATCTTGATAAGGCCATGAGACGTTTTCTTTCCTTTTCTAGACCAGGCATCCTAAAGATTTGGTTTTGTAACCTTTTGCCTCATGCACAGTTAAAGACTCCAAAAAAATCTTCTATGTCTCATTGTGTGTCATGTTCTCCATCTTATCAATAATAAATAGTCATGTGTTAATTGTTTTCATGAGAGTTACACTATTTCTTTTACGTAATGTTTTAATTAAAAATTTAACACATGATAGTTTTTTATTAATAAGACATGAAACATGATAGTTAATGAGGACATACCATTCTAACCAGTTAAAGACCCAAAAAAAAAAAAGGGAAGAAAATCTCACTTTGATATGTTTTGTCTACTTTTTCCTGGGATCTAAGTGCTGATCCAAAGATAATTTTATGTAACTCATGACTACTTTTTCCTGGGATCTAAGTGCTGATCCAAGGATGACTCATCCCAATAAAAGTTAACCTCCAATAACTGTTTTTGTACATATAAATATTGTCCCCTACAAACATTTTGGCATCCAAACATACCATTCCAGAAAGCATTCATATCTGAAGAAGTAAAGTCAAGTTGTTATCTGAAGTGAAAATACAAGAAAAATGAAGAACCAACTATCCAAACAAATGATCAGAATCCCAAATAGCTCAGTAGAAGCATTCTTATTTGACAGGTCCATCAAAAGCCTTCTACCTGCTGATTATCATAGAAATCATCAGTCTTTCGGTATTGGACAAAGAAATGAAATCTCAAGGATCAGCAAGAAGATAAAACTGGGATTCAATTTTGAAAGTTTCACAAAAGGCTTCCTAGATCATGGTAATTTCACTTTCTTTAACCTATCTTGATCGTGATTTTGTTCAATAATCGTTAGCTAAATCTCTTTCGGTTTTGTATATTTGCAGTGAGATTGGCACCAAAGTTAATTGAAACCGTGAAAGGAAAGATGAGATTAGGGGCTAGAATTCTTAAAGTTGGTGGAGTGGAGAAAGTTTTCAAGAAGCTTTTTGATGCCGGACATAGCGAGAAGCTCTTAAAGGCTTCTCAATGCTATTTATCAACAACTGCGGGTCCTATTGCAGGTCTGCTTTTCATTTCCACGGAAAGGGTCGCTTTCTCCAGTGAGAGATCGATCAAACTTGTTTCTCCCACGGGAAAGCTACTTAAAATCTATTACAAGGTTTCAATCCCATTGAGCAAGATTACACGAGCAAATGCAAGTGAGAACTCGATAAAACCCTCACAAAAGTACATAGAAGTGGTCACAAGTGACAACTTTGAGTTCTGGTTCATGGGATTCTTGAACCACCAGAACACCTTGAATTATCTCCAACAATTGTTACATGCAGCTCAGTGATTCAGGATTCAAGTGGCTTTGAATTCCCATTATGATGAGATGCAAAATGTAAATCTAAGACAGATTTTAGGGTGAAATTGTACAGAGTTTTGTAAGCTATATATTGCTTTATTTGCCTGCCTGAAGTACAATTTAAAGAGCTCATTCAACACAAGAAACGACGTCGTATTGTGTGATTTATTCTCTAATTTATTTTGAATATTATATTAATGAATTTCGTTCTCTAATCGGTGGCTAAAATAGCTACCGTTTAGCGATCGAATTTCAAAACGACGTCGTATTGTGTGATTCATCCCCTTATTTCATTTTGAATATTATAGTCATAGAGATTAATACATGCTTCACCAACACTAATCTCCCTGCAAAACTTAAAAGTTTATGTTGCCAACCCTCCAGTCTGGTCGCTATTTTTTCAACCACTGGATCAAAATAAATAGATTTAGGCCGCCCCGTGTACAACGGACAATCCTGATATATGAATGGAAATGTGCTTTACTGAAAACTTGTCACCTCTCGGATTACCTGAACATGACCCTGTTGTTTCCTCGTGGAGACATAAAATGAACTTTTCATTGCATTTATCTTTTGCCCAGATGTTTTTTCATATTGTTGGATAAATTTCATAAGACACTCCAACCCCCTTTTCCCTCCATTCATGAAAATTACACTGTCGTCTGCATATGCCAAATGGGAAATTATCATTGTGGATTTCGGGACATAAAACGGCTCAATCGATCGAATTCCCATTAAATGATTTAGGCCCCTTGTGAATACTTCAGCTGCCAAAATAAAAAGAAGGGGAGACATAGGGTCACCTTGCTTCACACCCCGATTAGACTGGAAGAAGACATGTGGCCTGCCGTTAATTAGAACCGAGAATCAATTATGCTCAAGCAAATTCCTGATTAAATGAACAAAATGTGAATTGAATCCAAACTTTCTCAATACCGCCACAAGGAAGCCGTGAGAAACCCGGTCAAAAAATTTCATCATGTCAAGCTTGATAATCATATTACCACCCCATATTTTCTTGTTTAGCGACTCCACCATTTCCGTTCCCAAAAGTCTCATCCTTAATTATTCTCTGATCCCCCGTGAATTCTTATAAGTTGGGAAATAACATTGCTGCATAACCACCTTCTTCACCATGTACATCCTTAATAGCCTAGAACTCATCAACAAACCCTTGACATAGTTTGTAGACACTAGATGAAAATTGGAACCCCAATGGCTAAGAGGATTAATCTCCTAATGAAAGATGATTTAGAGTTAATGGGTGCAAGTAATGGGTTGATTTATTTGGTTAAAAATGAAACTTCTAGAATGTCCACTTAATTATGTAAGCAATCCGATGTGTGGGGAATACATTTCTCTTCCTTCTCTTATTGCAAGTGTAAATTACATAGTTTAGCAAATGGGTTCCATTTTTCTACTCTTTTTAAGGCAAAAAATATTTAGACGTATCGACTTCCAAAAGGCGGGTTTGGACTAAATTGTCGAATTTTTACTATTAGAGTTGATAAAAAATGGAAAAAATTGGTAGTTAGTACCTCTTTACCATAGTGTGCGAAAGGTTATGCTACCATATTACGTGGAACATTTCACTGTCTTGTTCATCATACAGATAATCAAGTATTGTTGCATAACATATGTGGATTTGATATTGCTGAAAAACGATTTAGGCTAATCCGACCTACACTAGAAGGTATTTTATCTAGTGACCTTGTGTTGGGATTGGGCACATTAAAATAACGTCTTTGTGTATTTTGTGGCGCAAGAGAAACATGTTTTGATATTTAGATGATGAATGAGTACGGAAATATAAAGTTTTGAACTCGAAGCTATGTTTTAATAAGCTGTATTCCACGACAAGATCGTATGCATGTCCCAGTAACTTCATGTAGAAATGGAGAGTTATTACAACCGTCCATTACCACAACTCAGTTGTTTTCCTAAAATCTGGATGAGCTAAAATCTAAAGTGATTAATGTTTATGGATTTGAGGAGTTTGATAAGATGTTGGTTGTCTCAGCTATTTGTGTCCCAGTTTATTTGAGACTTAATAATGTTCTTCAGGGTGATGGAAGTCTTCAGGAAAAATATCTAAAGATTCTCAACATTCGACACATATAAATTAATGGTAAGTATCGTTTGTTTTTATTATGTGTCTCGTTCTTTATCTCATCAATAAGATATTATTATGAGTTAATTTTTTTACTTTAAAAAGTTTAATTTAAAAGAAATAGTGCAACTCAAAATGTGCATCGACGGTTTGTTGCTCATCAATTTTTTATTTCTTTTGTAGTTTCTTTTGTTGGGTTGAATTAATTTCGCATGCTACTCTTGTTTCTTTTGAACTTCCATCAATAACTAAGACTTTTGTTTCTCATTTTGTTGGTGTTTAAGTATCCATCCATCTTATTTGTTTTGAAACAAGTGATTAAAATGGATCGGTCACAGTAGTAGTGTATTGGTTTCCTTAGTATAATGCTTAGTATAGTGCTGATAAATCTCAAACACTAATTTTCAATCAAAGGGTTGTAAATCATTTTTTTTTGGTTAAAAATATCTATTATTAATAAAGAAATATAGTTATTGTTTCACTTTAAAATTTGATCGTCAGATCAAATTAACCTGACAACAAATAATCAATTGCCAAGGGTTGAGGAAAAAAATGGATCATGTTTGTACTCCTTGAAAAATGAAAAACGAATTAACTGTACTACTAAATTGGATATTCAGTGTCTTTTTTCTAAGAAAACTTCCATGGAGTCATATGTTTCTCTTTTGGCTACTCTCGAAAAACAAGCAATAGCTCATAGAAGAAATTGAAAAGTTAGAATTTAGAAAGGTCTAACTTTGAGAAATATTTAAGTTACAGAAATTTTTAGAACTTAAAGAACAATTGTAGTTTACTGACAATAGAGTACAAAACTACTGAAGATATTCATTAATTGAGCTATAATGGTGAGAATGTCCAGTTAGGATTCTGATAGCCATTTTTTTCAGCACATGCAAAATGCAATCTTCGCCATAAGATCAGTGGCATTTTCTTAGTTAAAGGGTTCATATCACAATTTGAATCTTTAGGCACCTAATTTTGAATACTTGTTAAAATTTAATCTTATCCGATTATTCACTTAGTTTTAAATAGTTATTCACTCACTTTTGAATAACTCCGTTTTTAATACGTATTAACTAATGTCATCCATTGACTCGAAAATATCTTAATCGACGACTGAAAATGCATTATGAACATGCTGAGAAAAGTGGGTTTCACAACCTTGATTTTTCTGAGAACAAAGGTGGGGGTTGAAAGGGAAAAAAGAACAATGATTGTTGTTATAAACTTTTGGACCTTGCTAGGCTACTAGAATTATTAGCTAAAAGATTGACTAAAATAGTTTTTTGGACCGTTTTGCCCTTATAGTTGGGTGAATCCCTTATACCAGCAGGGGGGTAAGATAGTCATTTAACACCCTCAATTTGAGATTTAGGATTTCTATCCCCAAAATTTTAGGAGTATATCATTTTCCTAAACTTTTATCAATGAAATAAATCTTCTAATGAAAAATGAATTTCTTATGTTAAAAACAAAATAAAAATAAAAGAAAATAGAGAGTGGTCCTCCATTAAACCATATTCAACAGGGAAAAAAATGACAAAAGGGCAATAATTAATTAGCATGTATCACGCGTCTTGAATTTTAGAGGCATAAACTAAAATTTGGTCCGAATTCAGAGCAAATTCACAGATTTATTCATAGAGTTAATGGGTGCATGTAATGGGTTGATTTATTTGGTTAAAAATGAAACTACTAGAATGTCAACTTATGTAAGCAATCTGATGACTAGGGAATACATTTCTCTTCCTCGTCTTATAAGAAATGGGTTCCGCGTTTCTACTCTTTTTTAGGCCATAAATATTCAAACGTATCGACTTCCAAAAGACGGATTTGGACTAGATTGTCGAATTTTTTAGTATTGGAGTTGATAGAAAATGGAGAAAATTGGTAGTTTGTACCTCTTTAACATATTGTGCGAAAGGTTATGCTGCCATATTACGTGGAGCATTTCACTGTCTTGTTCATCATATATGTAATCAAGTATTGTTGAATAGCATATGTGCATTTAATATTGCTGAAGAACGATTTAGGCTAATTCAACCTCCACTCGAAGGTATTTTATCTAGTGACCTTGCGTTAGGTTTGGGCACATTAAAAGAACGTCTTTGTGTATTTGGTGGCACAAGCGAAACATGTTTTGATATTTGAATGATGAATGAGTACAGAAATATAAAATCTTGGACTCGAAACTATGTTTTGATAAGCTGTATTCCACGGCAAGATCGTATGCATGTCCCAATAACTTCATGTAGAAATGGAGAGTTATTACAACCGTACATTACCACAGCTCAGTTGTTTTCCTTAAATCTTGAAGATAAAATGGCTGAAGTGATTAATGTTTTTGGATTAGAGGGGTTTGATAAGATGTCGGTCGTCTAAGTTATTTATGTCCCAATTTATTTGAGACTTAAAGATGTTCTTCAAGGAGATTAAACTCTTAGAGAAAAATATCTAAAGATTCTCAACATCCGATATATATATTAACGGGAAGAATTGTTTGTTGTGTCTCGTTCTCTATCTTATCAATAAAAAATTGTCATGTGTTCTAATTTAAAAACTATAATCCAAAAGAAATAGTGCTACTCAAAATGTGCACAGACGATTTGTTATTTCTTCAGTAGTTTCTTTTGTTGGTGTGAATTAAATTAGGGCAATTGACTCAAAATGTGCACAGACGATAAGTCCTACTTTGTGTGGGCAATTTGTTAAGTCCTAATTTGTGTGGGCAATTGACTCTTAGTGAGTTTTGTATTGTGGTTGTGTTGTAAAACTCTTAGTGAGTTAGCCACAAGTGTAAAAAGTCTTCTTAGTGAAGTTGTTGAAAATCCTTGAGTGCGGCTCAAGGTAGTGGATGTAGATTCTAAGTGAATCGAACCACTCTAAATCCTTTGTCTTGTGATTGGCTTTAGATTTGCTTTTGTTCATCTTGCTCAAACTTACACTAGCATTGAATAGATTCGAAAAAGTTTGCAAGATCGATTAAAACCCAATCACCCCCCCCCTTGTGTTTTACAATTGGTATCAGAGCCTCGTCTTCATCTTTAGCTTAACCGCTTGAAGTAAAGATTATGGCCGGTAATTCCGCATTAGCCTACCTAGAGGGGTCTTCCACCAATAGACCACCACTTTTTGATGGAAATAATTATGAGGCTTGGAAAGACCGTTTCAAGATATATGTGTGCTCCATAGATTATTCTTTATGGCATATATTTGAAGAAGGTCCTTTTGTACCTATGAAGATGGTGGATGGTGTTCAAGTGCCAAAGCCGAACAATGAGTTAAATGAAGTTGAGTCCAAGAAAATGACTCAAAATTATAAGGCAATGAACATTCTTAGTTGTGCCTTGAATCCGGATGAGTACAACCCTGTCCTTGGAAGAAAATCCGCACACTCCATGTGAAAAATGCTTGAAGTTACTCATGAAGGCACAAATCAAGTCAAAGAGTCAAAGTTGAATATGCTTGTTAGAGAATTTGAGCTATTCTCCATGAAGCCTAATGAATCTATCAATGAGATGAACTCAAGACTCACCAACATTGTAATTGGGTTGAGGTCAAATGGCAAGGAGTATACTTCCGGAGAAATAAATAGGAAGATTGTCAATTCTCTTCCTAAAAGTTGGGAGACAAAAGCTCTTGCCATTGAAGAAGCCAAGGACTTAAAGACATATTCAACGGAGGAACTTATTGGCTCTCTACTCACCTTCAAGATGAAGAAAAGGAAAAATGTTCCTAAAAAGGGTGTTGATCTTGATTCCATCATTAATCATGAAGAGGGAGAGAAATTGTTCTTTAAAAAAACCACATGTGTCTTATGGCATTTGGTAATGAGGTACATCCTTTTCCCTCTATTTCAAATTCTTATGATAATGATGAGGATGATCCTAATGAGCTTTTAATTGATATGTATGATCAATTGAAAAAATGTGCAAAGCAAAACAAAGAAATGAAGCTTAAAATGGAATCCTTGCTTGTTGGTTGATGAAAATAAGTTGTGTGATGATGTTAATTGCTTGAAATGTGAAAATGAAAGTCTTATTACTACTTGCAATACATCTTCATTACAATACATAGAAGCTTGTGATAAATTGTCATCTCTTGAAAACAAGCTTGTTGAGTTTGATCACATGAAGAACAAAATTAATGACCTTACCCTTCTTGTTGACAACTTTACTAAGGGTAAGAAAAATCTTGATCATATTCTTGGTATGCAACGTGCTTCACATGATAAACATGGTCTTGGTTATATTGCTAATCATGTTGGCATTGCTAGCTCTTCTCATATTCCTAAGAATCATGTTTTGAATGCTAGAACACCACATAGGCCAAATAGATCTTTTAAGCATGTTCAAAAATCTTTTAAGCCACATATTTGTTGCACATATTGTGGAAAACATGGTCACACTTGTGTTAGATGCCATGTGAAGAAAAAGATTGAAAGGGGAGTTAAAATAATATGGAGAGTTAAGCATACTTTAACTAACCCCCATGGACCCAAACAAAAGTGGGTACCAAAAGTTACTCTTCCCTTGAGTTTATAGGTTCTTATTAGATCAAAGGAGATGTGCTAAAAGAAGAAATTCAAAAGCACTCCTTAACACTTGGATTCTCAAAGCTCAAATGTTAATCAATTGGAGAACCAAGTTGCTTAAATGCAAAGAGCAAAGCATCAAGTGATGACAAGAGCCTTAGTATAAATCCAATATCTTCATCACTTGGTAAGAAAGCAAAGGTATCAAAATCACCTTCTCTTAACACTTTATTTAATGTGTTTAAGTGTTTTTGATATATATATTTTTATATATGCTTGCTCTTATATATGTTGCATCTCACATTCTTGAATTTTATATTTATATAGATAACCTTTAGCATGTTCTTTATTGTCCATGTATGTTTAGCTAAGGTATCTATGAGATGTAGCATATGCAACTTGATTGATTCTTGTTTTGTCATGACCTATTCATTTAAGAATTCATCTAGTTGTTTTGTTTTTGATTTGCATGATCCTTTTGCATATATGTGCTACTTGAGATATTGAACTAATCATGAAGGACCTTTAAAAAGGTACCATATTTGTTCTCAAGAATTCCTTGTAGGTGACAAAGAGTTCTAAACTTCAAGAAGAAGATATGAACTACAAGGAATGGCACAAATGAGCTAAGACTCCAAGAAAAGAGTCAAATGCCAAGTATTACAAGATTGTAGAGGGTTCATCAAGAAAAGAAAAGTCACCCATCATTGATGACTCTACACTTGTCATGAATAGAAGAGGAGATTGCTTTCATCTCATCAATCAAGGATGAACAACAAAGAAAATGGAGCAATCACATGTCAACCTCTCAATGAGTTTCAAAAGATAATGATGATCATGAAAAAGATCACACAAAAGGCCTCTATGGACTTGATTGATAAAGAAGATCAACCAAAATGGTAAGAAGTCCAAGCTCAAAGAGCATTGAGGTACAATAGCTTAACTCATACCTTGTTAGTGATCATTCTTTTGCTTTTGATCCGTATGTGCAATAACCTACCTATTTGATGAGTAAAGTTATTGATATGCTTAACATGATGTGCTTGATCTTTATTGCATTTAGGGATGTTGTTTTGTTTATATTCAAGTCTATAGCATTAATCTTTTGTGGTTGATCGTCTAGATGCTTGACTTAGGATGTAAACTAAATATGTGATGTATGCTCAATTGTTCATATTTTACATCATCACATCACTTGTTGGCTTGTTTTTCATCTTTCTTATTTTATAGCCAACTTGTGTAAGTTATTTTGGAAGTTATATGTGTTATAAATGTTTATTTTTTTTTCAATTGGTTATTTCTTACATTTGGTATCACATATTCTCTCCCTTAATAACTATGAGATCATAATCTTTACTTTCATATCTTTTGTGATCTCATTAGAGTTTTTGGTTAGTCTTGCTTCAAGAGTTGTTATACTCATTTAGCTAACCATTAACTTATTAGAGGAATGTTCTCGAATTGTCATCTTACACTTCCTCTAATTCCTTTGGTTGTGATACATGTGCTTAACTTATGAATTCATGGTATCACTTCCACTAGTACTTTGTTAGCTATATTTTCAAACATGTTTTACAATTGGTCAATTGGTATCAAACTTGGTTTTATCTCAAAAAGCTAACATTGTATACTTGATAAAAAGGGGAGATTGTACTTTAAGGTTTATTCCTTATCTCCTTTGTCTTATCTTAGGTTGATATTCTTTTTGAGTCATACATGACCATCTTTTGATTTATGTGTTATTATGGACTCCTTGTTTTTAGAAATCAACCAAGCTTATTCATAATTAATCCTTCTTCAAAATGATTTTTGGTCTTTAGGATTGATCATTTGGTTCTTATTTTATCAATCTATTAGACCATCAAGATTCTCCATGGTATTTAAGTTCTTTTGTATATGGGGAGAATTCTTACATATCATCAAGCTTCTCCACAATTTTAATCTTATTCATCTTTACTTTTCGTTAAAAGGCATTTCAAATATTCTTCAATGAAGAGGAGGAGTAAATGCTTTTCTTATTGGCGCTCTGATATCCCTTTTTGATTTTGACAAAAAGGGGGAGAGTTTTTAGTGTTGCAAATGTGCCAAGAGAAGTAATTTACAAAAGGAGAAAGCTTAGAACTTGCAAAATGGGAGAGATAAGGGATTCTTTAATATAGGGGGAGTAGAATATTTCTTTATCTCATGCATTCATATTTATTTGCTTTAAAGCTTTATTTTGTTGCATATTATTCCCATTTGCATCAATGTTTTGTCATCATCAAAAAGGGGGAGATTGTTAGCCCGAAGGGCAAAATATTCTATGTTGTTTTGATGATAACAAACCATTGATAGTTCTAATGTTTGTGTGAGCATGTTCTTTATAATAGGATCCTTAGCACTCACATCAACATTGATGAAAATGGTAAGTTAGCTTCTTGTGTAAACTAAGGTATGTATGTTACACACAAGAAGCTACATAAGATGGAAGGAGGGAGGAAAGGAGGTTGGTTGGTTTTTAGGGCTCTTCAAAGAGTCCCTAATGCAATGGCAAAAGAACTTATCATGCTAGTGCTTATGTCTCTCGTTCCACTCTCGGTTTTATCTTCTAAGCACTAGTCTCGCTCTTATATGTTCTTGTCTTATCTTTTGCCTTGCTTCCTTGCACTTAAATTAACCATATCCTATCTAATTACATCAAAGTTTGTCATAATCAAAAAGGGGGAGATTGTAAGCCCTAAGGGCGAACGAACTCGGTTTTTGATAATGGACAAACACTTGATGTTGTTTCTAATGTTTTATATCTTTGTGATAGAATATCGGAACTTATAATGGAAGCTCTAAGTACTTCAATCAAGACATGATCAAGATTCAAAGTCATATTATTCAAGGCTCATCTTTCAAGATTGAAGATTGAAGACTTAGGTTTGGTTAGATTAGCTTTGTCATTATAAGTCGTTATCTTATAAGCTCTAACCAATGCTCTCATGAACATAAGTCCTACACTCAAGTCTTGCATGTTTTCATAAACACGTTTTCAAAAGGCTAAAGTTTCAAAATGATTCTCATATGTGTTCATATCTCAAAAACCTTTGATTACAAAGTATAAGTCTTTTAAAATGGTTTTCCAAATGTTCTTACTTGTTACCTTTTGAGAAAACCTTTTAGACTTCAATAGATTTCAAAACGTGTGAAAAATCAACATCTCTCATACTTAGGAAGGTCGGTCAACCGAGCTCAAGCTCGGATCAACCGAAGAGAAACAGAGAGTTTGAACCCTTTGAAAACAAGCCAAGGTAGGTCGACCTAAGGCCCATCTCGGTCGACCGAGGTGATTAAAGGCTCAACCGAACTTTGTTCGGTCATCCGAGGTGCTTTGTTCGGTCAACCGAACTCTGCGAGAACTAGCCGTTATTTGACCGTTAAAGAGTCGTTTTTCAGCCTATTTTGAAATGTATATATACTCCAAAGCTAGAGAATGACTCTAAGACTTGCACATACAATATTCATTGATTTTTTATCAAGTCTAAACACTCACAAAGTAAAATGCACTTCATTGCCATGATCTAAATCATTCAAAGGTGAATTTCAAAAGCAAGACAAAGAGTGTGCTTCATATGTTCTAAAGAGCTAAATCTTCTTGTACTTAAAAGGTATCTATCTTTCACTTAGAAGAGTGAACAACCTTGTTCTTAAACTATCTCAATTCCCTTTCTTAGTGATAGGGTTATTCTTGTATAAGTCCTACTTTGTGTGGGCAATTTGTTAAGTCCTACTTTGTGTGGGCAATTGACTCTTAGTGAGTTTTGTATTGTGGTTGTGTTGTAAAACTCTTAGTGAGTTAGCCACAAGTGTAAAAAGTCTTCTTAGTGAAGTTGTTGAAAATCTTTGGGTGCGGCTCAAGGTAGTGGATGTAGATTCTAAGTGAATCGAACCACTCTAAATCCTTTGTCTTGTGATTGGCTTTAGATTTGCTTTTGTTCATCTTGCTCAAACTTACACTAGCATTGAATAGATTCGAAAAAGTTTGCAAGATCGATTAAAACCCAATTCACCCCCCCCCCCCCTCTTGTGTTTTACAATTGGTATCAGAGCCTCGTCTTCATCTTTAGCTTAACCGCTTGAAGTAAAGTTTGAATGATGTGATACCCGAAACTTCACTAACCTTAGTTCTCGAACAAATGGGGGTACTTCGGCCTCTCACTTGGTATGATGTGACCATTGCACTTTCACGTATGGTATAGTTTTACGCCTCCACACTTGATCTTTTCTGTCCACAATCCGTACCGGTACCTCAACATAAGTCAAATCTTCTTGCAATTCCAAAGGTTCATCTTCTGAAACATGACTGGGGTCCTACACATACCACCTCAGATGTGACATATGGAATACGTTGTGTACCCGTGACAGCGTTGGTGGCAATGCCCAACGATCAGCCAATTCATCATCCATTTCCAAGATCTTGTAAGGACCAATGTACTTCAGACTCAACTTTCCACATTTCCCAAACCTCATGACTCCTTTGGTTGGTGAAACTTGAAGAAAAACCTTGTCGCCAATCAGAAATCCCATCGGCCTACGCTTGCTATCTGCCCAACTCTTCTGTTGGTCTTGTGCAACTTTGATTCTTTCCCGAATTAGCGAAACCTTTTCCATTGTGACTTGTACCAATTATGGCCCCATTACCGTCTTCTCCCCGATATCATCCCAACAAACCGATGACCTACATTTCCGACCATACAAAGCCTCATACGGTGCCATACCAATACTCGCTTGATAGTTGTTTTTGTAAGTGAATTCAACCAAGGTAAGATGATCTGCCCAACTGCCTTTAAGGTCTGAATTGTTCTTTCGAACTGCCCATCAGTTTGAGGGTGATAGGCACTACTTAAGGACAATTTAGTCCCCATGGCCTCACTGAAACTCTTCAAAAACGTGAGACAAAATGAGTGTCCCGGTCTGACACAATACTTACCGGAACCACGTGCAGACGAATAATCTCATCGAAGTACATCTAAACAAGTGTATCCATAGTAGCTGTGATCTTCATAGGCAAGAAGTGAGAGGATTTGGTGAGACGGTCTACATTACCCAAATGGTGTCTTTCACGGTCTTGTCTTTAGGTAACCCCGCCATAAATTCCATGGTGATGTGCTACCACTTCCAAACAGGAATCTCGAGCGGTTTAAATAAGTCAGCGGGTCGTTGATGTTCCGCCTTTACCTGTTGGCAAACAAGACATCTAGCCACAAACTCGGCTATGTCTCGTTTCATGCCTTTCCACCAAAAGTTACCTTTCACCCCCTCATACATTTTAGATGACTCCGGATGTAATGATAACTTGGAGTTGTGAGCTTCTTTCAAAATTTCAAATCTTAGCCCCGAATCTTCCGATACACATAATCTGCCCCAAAACCGAAGACTGCCATTTTCATGAATCTAAAATTCCGTTTATGCCCCCGACTGTACCAACTCTCTTTCCTTCCCGAAATCAGAATCCAACAACTGAGCTTCCTTAATCTGCCCTAAAAGTGTAGGTTGAGCCACCAAAGCTGCCAAAATATTACCGGCAGACTTAACGACCTCAATTCCCAATTTATTAAACTCAGCTATTAACTTCCGTTGTTCGGTGATGAATGTTAGCCCGAAGGGCAAAGTGAAATCTAGTTTTGATGATAACAAACCATTGATTGTTCTAATGTGTGTGTGAGCATGTTCTTAGTGATAGAATCCTTAGCACTCACACCAACATTGATGAAAATGGTAAGTTAGCTCCTTGTGTATATCAAATGTATGATCATACACACACGGAAGCTACACTTTAAAAAACTCCATAATGCAAGCATGAAGTCAATCCACATGCAATGGAAGTACTTGCAAAGTCAATGAAGAAGGAAGATCAACATGTCAAGAGTTACTCAATCCAACAATCAAGTGGTAAACTCTATGACAAGAAGAAGTATGAAGTCCAATACACTACAACTCAAGTTTTCTAGAGGACTTCGTCACTCAAAAAGATGTTGATCAAAGGCTTCAAGTCAAAGTTCTTAGAAGATTTCATCTACAAGACTTGAAGACCTCCAAGAAGATAAGTCTAGTCTACATAGGTAAATTCTTTGTGACTAATCTTCCCTTGAGAGTACTAGATACATAGATGTTTAAAGCTCAACTATGCATGTTTTTAAAACCTCTTGTTTTACTTTGTTTCAATTCTTTGAAAAGATTTTTGAAAACTAGTTTAAGCGTTAGTCAATGCCTAAGTACTTTTAAATTTGTTTTATATATTTACAAAACACTTAGGTGTGTGCATGAGAACATTAGAAACTAAACTAAGTGGAAAAACCACTTAAGGACTGCACTCCGATCGACCTAGGCTTAGCCTCGGAAATCGAGAGCAGTTCGGTCAACCGCCAAGTGTTGATGCGGTCGACTAGTGTGTTTTTGTCCTTATTCAAGTTTCGAATGTCCCAATGCTCCCACGACTATATTCTCTCCAGACGACCTTGATACAGGTAGGTCGACCGATATTTGCTTCGGTATACCTGACCACTTGAATGCGGTTGACCGAGAAGAGAACACAAGGCCTTTAACCTTTGTTTTCAAGGCATTTTGGTCGACATACGGTCTAGTAGCGGTCGACCAAAGTTGTCATTTCAATTCCAAAATTATAGCCGTTGTGACAAAAAAAAACTTGTGTATTCTTGCTCTATAAATAGCTTCTAAAGCTGAAATTTGACAACTAATGAAGCCATAAATGGGCAAGGTGCATATTGTAGAATCTAAACTTGTTGAACATGATATCTTAAGGCACAAATTTGTTGTATTAACTGCTTATATGAATAAGTGTACATGTGCTAGAGATATCATTGGTAATGTGCTTGTTGCTCCTCATGCTCATATTTCTAATAATTGCCAAGAGCACAAGCACGAACATAAACTTGCATACTCTACCACTTTTAATGCTAGAATACCACATACCACTATGCTAAATGCTATTTTCTCTTATTGTGGTAAATGTGATCACCATGCTACTCGTTGCATTAATAAGAAAAATATTGAAAGAGGTGCAAAGTCAATTTGGGTTGAAAAGAACCCCAAAACTAACCCCCAAGGACCCATAGGAAAATGGGTACCAAAATAGAATTGTTTTGTAGGAAATAGGGGTAATTCAGCTGACCAGATAAGGCACCGGTCGACCGCAGAAATGGTCAAATTGTCTCAGTCAAAGAAAGGATATCACAGTCGACCTCAAAGATTCTCGGTCGATCGCCGCTTAAGGTTTATCAGTAACAGGGTATTTCGGTCGACCGACACCTCTCCTCGGTCGTCCAAAATTTGGACAGAAAGAAATTCATTTTTAAATTGGACGAGGGTGGGCGATCGGAAAGGACCTCCGGTCGACCGAACAGTCGCGGTTTAGCCGAAATCAAGGGTTTTCAGTTCAGAATTTCAAAAGTTCCATTTACCTCTTCAAAATACTCTCTTACTTTCATCAAACTTCTACAAATTCGAAACCTATATCATTCGAAACTTCAATTCCTTCCACAAATATCATATTCCAACTATCATGGATCAAAATCCAAAACCTAATCCTTCCAAAAATTCTTCGAAAGAATAATTCTTCAAAGAAGAAACTGAATGGATTAATGGGCAGAAACTCGTTCTAAACACCCATGAGTCCTCCCCTGAAGGATTCTCTCATACCATAAGAATCGAAAACCAACGAAAAATTACTTACATTTTTCGGCTAAAGATTATATCTTTCGGATGTGTGCTGCTGCCACCAGAGTCCTTCCTTGCGGAATTACTCCCTATATGTATCCACGCGACGGAATGAGCAGCGAGTGTTAGCTCTTCTGTTTTTCTGAGTTTTGGAATCTAGAGAGAAAAGGAGGCCGAAAACAAGAAATCTGATTTCCAGGTTTTTTGTATGTTTTATATCTTTTTGAGCATGTCTTTGATGTTCAAAATAAAAATTAACTAATCAAAGACATGCTCAAAAAGATATAAAACATACAACATATGTTAATGGTCCTAGGGCACTACTAACAGAAACCTCCCACCAAAAGACCACTCGAAAAGTCTCTAACAATTAGAGAATCGGTTGAACCCGCTCCAAAGATAGCAAACATCAAAAGAATGGTGGATCGTAGGAGAAGAAAAGCGAAAAAGAAAAACTTCTCCGACAAAGACATGGAGTCCGATGATGATCATTCAATTCCACCTCATCTCTCTCAATTTCAAGGTGAATCTTCCTCTTGTACAACTAAGAAATTTAACTATAGATTCTATGATGATGAAGTTAGACCTACTTTTGAAACTTTAGTTCAAAATAGGAGAGGTATAATCCATGGGTATGACTAGTGATATGTACCATGGACCATTGGAAGAATTTGTTGAATACTTCATAGATATGGGATGGTTACCCATTTTCTACCATAATTGTAATATATATCCTTTAGCCATTTATGAATTCGGGGCAAATCTAAGGGAACATGGTTTAAAGGAAGATGGGATGTATTGGTGGACTTCTCGGGTTGGAAATATGGAGTTTAGCTTCTCGGAGGGTATGCTTAGCGAAATACTTGGGATTAGATTTGAGTTAGACTCAATTAGGCATTTTGATAACTCCAGGAATTTGTCAAGTGAAGAAATTTTGGACATTGAAAGGTTCAAACTCTATTTCAATATCGAAGGGCCTTTCAATAAGTCTTCAGAAAGGGAAACCAACAAGTTGGATGAATATGGGTGTATTCTTCATCACATGGTTTCCAACGTTGTTGTACTCCTCTTCGGTCACAAGAATTCAATCACCTACCTTCAAACGACGATAATGCAATGGTTGGTTGAAAGGAGTTAGGAAATCTTTGCATTCTTGGCTATGAAGAACTTCATATATAGCTTGAACAAAGCTTCCAAGTTCTTGCCTT
This sequence comes from Vinca minor, assembly GCA_026122235.1. Classification (NCBI taxonomy): domain Eukaryota; kingdom Viridiplantae; phylum Streptophyta; class Magnoliopsida; order Gentianales; family Apocynaceae; genus Vinca; species Vinca minor. Next base: position 1,659,517 of record JAOCZM010000235.1, read on the forward strand.
AAGGGAGCTTATGGACTTTACTTTTCAAGAAATTCAAGCTCAAGCTTACAACTCCCACTCCAAGGAGTGACAAGTACAGTATGTAGAAAGAAGGCATCTTCCATCAAATGCACATGATATTGGTCAACAGGAAGTGGAAGTTCTATTCTAGGCGCACCAATGAGGAACTTTTAGCCGCAATGATAGCTCACAACAAATATTTTCTAAAATACGTGAGACATTGAAGAAGAAGAAGATGGAGAAGAGAGGACTTCAAATGCCAAATAATCAAGATGATGAAAATGTGCCAATGCAAGAAGGTCAAAGAGATGGAGGTGACGATATTCACATTGAAGTAGATGAAGAAGGGGATGTACAAGTAAACATTGGTGATCAAAGGGACATTGTGCACATTTGATAGATTTGGAACTTCTTATATATGGCTTAAATAGATTATATGTATAGGAGTTTTTTCTTATTTTCTAGCTTTTTTTGTGTCTGTATCGACTGGAGCCATATTATAAATGGCTAAATTCTTTCTTTTATTGCTTTTCATGCTAGCATATGATTCATTGCATCATTCATGATCATAACTATAAATGGTCAAGTTTACATTTTCTGATTGCTATCTTATATGTATGAAGTGGATTTGTCTCCAACTATCTGGAGGTCTTTGGCTTAGTCCCCCTCCATGTACCTTTTGCCTATTTTGGCCTTATCAATAAACGGGTAGGGGTCAGCCTAACCCCCCACCACAAAAGGTGGCTTTGCTAAATAAAATAAAATAAAAAAGTTTTGTTGTTTCATTCATGTAGGTACAACCATAGGGGGAGTTTTAAAATGTTTTCATCCCGTACCCCTCTCAAAAAATGTGATGTACGCTCAATTGTTCACATTTTACATCATCACATCACTTGTTGGCTTGTTTTCATCTTTTATCTCTAATAGCCAACTTGTGTAAGTTATTTTGGGAGTTATATGTGTTATACATGTTTGTTTCTTGCAAATACTCTCCCTTATAACTTTGAGATCATATTCTTCATTTTCTTATCTTTGTGATCTCACTTATAGTTTATGGTTAGTCTTCCTTTAAGCGTTGTTACACTCATTATAGCTAACCATTAACGTATTAGAGGAATGTGATTTATAGTTTTATCTTACACTTCCTCTAGCTCCTTGGTTGTGATAAATATGCTTAACTTATGTATTCATGTTATCAAGTTCAATTTTCACTTTGTTTAGCTATATTTTTAAACTTGCTTTCATCTTAAATAGCTAACATTGTTTGTTTAATAAACGGGGATATTGTGCTTAAAGGTTTTATTCCTTATCTCCTTTGATTTTAGTTTAGGTTGATGTTCTTTTTTGAGCCATATGACCATATTTAGATCTATGTGTCATTATGGACTCTTGGTATTTTGAAATCAACCAAGCTTATTTAAAATTCACCATTCTTCAATGATTTTTGGTCTTTAGATATGATCCTTTGATTCTTATCTTATCAATCTATTAGACCATCAAGCTTCTCCAAAAGTTTAAACTAAATCCCTCATTCATTTTTTCTTTGAAATGGGTCTTTCAAAAGGGAGAAATCCTCTGGATCTCTATTTTTCAATTGATTTTCAATAAAAATGAGGAGAAAATGCTTTTCATATTGGTGCCCTGATTACCCTTTTTGATTTTGACAAAAAGGGGGAGAAATCTTAGCATTGCAAATGTGCCAAGAAAAGTAACTTACAAAAGGAGAAAGCTTAAGAACTTGCAAAATGGGAGAGATAAGGGATTCTTTAAAATACGGGGAGTAGAATATTTTTTTCAAAACATATACTTGCCTAGATACTTAATATCCCTTATCTTATGCATACATATTTTTATGCTTTAAAGCTTTATCTTTTGCATATTATTATTCCCATTTGCATCAATGTTTTGTCATCATCAAAAAGGGGGAGATTGTTAGCCCGAAGGGCAAAGTGATCAATCTTGTTTTAATGATAACAAACCATTGATAGTTCTAATGTGTGTGTGAGCATGTTCTTAATGATAGAATCCTTAGCACTCACACCAACATTGATGAAAATGGTAAGTTAGCTCCTTGTGTTATCAAATGTATGATCATACACACAAGGAAGCTATACTTTCCAAGACTCCATAACACAAGCATGAAGTCAATCCACATGCTATGGAAGTACTTGCGAAGTCACTGAAGAAGAAATATCAACATGTCAAGAGCTACTCAATTCAACAAGAGTACAATCGACTACTAAACTCTATGACAAGAAGAAAAATGAAGTCCAATACACTACAACTCAAGATTGCTAGATGACTTCAGCACTCAAGAAGATGTTGATCAAAGGCTGCAAGTCAAAGCTCCTAGAAGATTTCATCTACAAGACTTGAAGACCTTCAAGAAGTTTAATCTAGTCTACATAGGTAAATTCTTTGTCACTAATCTTCCCTTGAGAATACTAGATACGTAGATGTTTAAAGCTCAACTACGAATGTTTTCAAAACCTCTTGTTTTACTTTGTTTCAATTCTTTGAAAAGGTTTTTGAAAACTAGTTTAAGTGTTGGTCAATGCCTAAGTACTTTTAAATGTGTTTTATATATTTACAAAACACTTAGGCATGTGCATGAGAACATTAGAAACTTAACTAATTGGAAAAACCACTTCAGGACTGCACTCCGGTCGACCTAGACCAGAGTAGTTCGGTCGAACGCCAAGTGTTTATGCGGCGACCAGTGTGTTTTTGTCTTTTTCAAGTTTTGAATGTCCAAATGCTCCAACGGCTATGTTCTCTCCAGACATCTTTGATATAGGTAGGTCGACCGACATTTGCATCGGTAGACCTAACCACTTGAATGCGGTCGACGGAGAAGAGAATAGAGGGCCTTTAACCTTTGTTTTCAAGGCACTCCAGTCGACCTACTGTCTAGTAGCGGTTGACCGAAACTGTCATTTTAAGGCCAAAATTATAGCAGTTGTGACCAACAAAGCTTGTGTATTCTTGCCCTATAAATAGCTTCTAAAGCTGAATTTTCACAACTAATGAAGTCATAAGAGGGCATAAGTATATACACTTGATAAACACACAAGAAAACACTTTTGAGCTTAATTTCATATCATTCAAAAGCATTTGTGTTGAGTTATAAACTTGATCTATCTTTCTATTCTCAAAGAGTGATTAGAGCTTCAATTGTAAATCTGTTTTAAGAGGGAATTCTTTGTAGAGAGCTTAATTTTAAAGTCTCCTTACGAAAAAGATTAGTTACACTTCTCATTTGTTGTGAACTAGTTCTTCGTGAATTAGCAAAAAGCTATTTTTGAGATTCACTCTTAGTGAGTGTTTGTAAGTCCTATGTGTAGGTAAAAGTCCTCTTTGTGAGGCAAGTACCTCTTTGGCGAGATTGACTCTTTGTGAGCTTAACACTCTTTGTGAGTGGAGTCTTCCTAGTGAAGCACAAGTCCTCATGTGTTGGGTCAATTGTAAAAGGTAGAACCCACCTTTAACCTTTAGTGGATGTTGAAATCCTTGGGTTTGTCCTAAGATAGTGGATGCAGATTCTTTGTGATTCGAACCACTATTAATCCTTGTGTTAATTTTATCTATCCCTTAACTCTTTACTTCATTGTTCATATACTTGCTATAACTTGTCGACTTGACTATATGAACATATATGCTTAGGATAGAAAACAACTCATTCTTCCTTGCTTTATAAAATTGCTTCACTTACTCATCTAAGTTACCATGAACATAATTGAATGACCTTATGTGCTTAAGCAACATACTTTTTGTTAAGGTGAATGCTTAGGCAAAAGAAGTTTTAGAAAAGTTTAAAAAGTTTTTAAGAACCTAATTCAGCCCCTCTTAGGTTATATACCCTCAAATGGGTATTTCAATTAACGCCTCTAACTGAAATGAATTCTTCCTATTTAAAGCATCCGCTACCCTATTAGATTTCCCGGGATGGTAGCTAATTGTGAGATCGAAGTCTTTCAACAACTCCAACCACCGCATTTGTCTCATGTTAAGTTCTTTTGGGTGAAAAGATACTTAAGGATTTGGTGATCGGTGAAAACCTCACAAGATTCTCCATATAGGTAGTGCTTCCAAATTTTCAAAGCAAACACTACCGCCGCCAACTCTAAGTCATGTGTTGGATAGTTTTTTCATATGGTTTCAATTGCCTAGAGGCATAGGCAATTACTTTCCCATTCTACATCAATACACAAGACAAACCGATGCCAGATGCATCACTATAAATGGTTAAACCCCCAGATTCTGCTGGTAGTGCTGTAGTAAACTTCTCTTTCAATTTCTGAAAATTGCTCTCACATTCCGGTCCCACTCAAATTTAACTCGCTTTTTGTGTCAAACGAATCAAAGGTGCAGCTATACTATAAAATTAATCCACAAACATTCTATAGTAACCAGCTAACACCAAAAAACTATAGATTTGTACCACAGTTTTCGGTGTAGGTCACTCAACAATAGCCTCAATCTCGCTCGGGTCAACTGATACCCTTCTACTGATACGACATGTTCCAGAAATGACACACTCTTCAACCAAAACTCTTACTTGCATGAGATCGTAGTCTTTCAACAACTCCAATCACCGCCTTTGTCTCATGTTAAGTTATTTTTGGTGAAAAGATACTTAAGGATTTGGTGATTGGTGAAAACCTCACAAGATTCTCCATATAGGTAGTGCTTCCAAATTTTCAAAGCAAACACTACCGCCGCCAACTCTAAGTCATGTGTTGGATAGTATTTTCATATGGTTTCAATTGCCTAGAGGCGTAGGCAATTACTTTCCCATTCTGCATCAATACACAAGACAAACCGATGCCAGATCACTATAAATAATACTGTAAAAACGGGTATGCCCGCTTTTTTCACGGGCCATCAAAAGGGATGCCCGTACCCGCACGCCGAATGCCCGTGGGCAAATGGGCATGCCCGCGACCCTTATTATTAATTTTGTTTTTAAAAAAAAAAAAGATTAAATCTGAAAAATTCAACAAAATGTAATTCTTTCTCATTCACTTGCAATTTATAGTCATGTAGAGGGTAAATAAATATCCAAAATAGTTCAAGAACAATCAAATAAAAGTCCACACTATCCAAAATAGTTATAAAAAAACAATCAAAGTCCATAATTTCAAAAATAATTCAAGATATATAGCACGGCTCAACTTTTATCTTGGACTTTTAGGTTTTTTTTTCTTCTTTTGGCTCTCAAATCTCAACTGTGAAAATTAATCCATACCCAAAATATTTAAAAAAAAATAGAAAACAAAGCGGGCATGCCCGGTTGCAACCCGCCCATACCCGCATTGCCTGTTACCCGAACGGGTATGCCCATTAATACCCGCATTTAAATGGGCATGGAATTCATACCCGCCTATTAAGCTGACGGGGCGGGCATATGCCCATTTTGACAGCTCTAACTATAAATGGTTAAACCCCCAGATTCTGCTGGTAATGCTAAGATCGGTGCTGTAGTAAACTTCTCTTTCAATTTCTGAAAATTGCTCTCACATTCCGGTCCCCACTCAAATTTAACTCGCTTTTTGTGTCAAACGAATCAAAGGTCCAGCTATACTATAAAATTCATCCACAAACATTCTATAATAACCAGCTAACACAAAAAAAAACTATAGATTTGTACCACTGTTTTCGGTGTAGGTCACTCAACAATAGCCTCAATCTTGCTCGGGTCAACTGATACCCTTCTACTGATACGACATGTTCCGAAATGACACACTCTTGAACCAAAGCTCTCACTTGCTAAACTTAGCATACAATATCTCCTTCCTCAGAATTTCCATCGCCAACCTCAAGTGCATTTCGTGAGCTTCATCTGACGGTGAATAGATGAGGATGTCGTCGATGAAGACCACCACAAATTTATCAAGATAGTCCTGAAAGACTCAGTTCATTATATCCATAAATGTCGCCGGTGCGTTAGTCATTTCAAACAGCATCACAAGGAATTCATAGTGCCCATACCGAGTTCGGAATGCACTTTTCGGGATATCATCGGGCTTCATTCTAAACTGGTGATAACCCGATCTCAAGTCTATCTTAGAAAACACCTTCGCCCCTTTCAACTTGTCAAACAAATCATCAATACGGGGTAGAGGGTATATATTCTTAATCGTTATCTTATTCAGCTCCCGGTAGTCGATACACATTCGCATGCTACCGTCCTTCTTCTTCACAAACAAAACCGGAGCGCCTTAAGGTGAAACTCTCGGTCTTATGAACTTCCTGTCAAGAAGTTCTTGAAGTTGAGCCTTCAACTCTGCCGGTGCCATACGATACGAGGCCTTAGAGATAGGCTCCGCACTAGGTTGTAGTAGGATCTCAAACTCAATCTCCCGGGCAGGTGGGATACCCGGTAGTTCGTCGGGAAACACCCCCTCCCCCGCGGGAACTCTCTCACTATAGGAACGTCCTCAAGTTGGACTTCCTTCTAATCTTTCAACATTGCATAGGCCAAGTACCCTTCACAACCCTTCCTCAAGTATTTCTAAGCCCTGATGGCTGATATGATAGGCAGATTACGCTCATTCTTCTTCCGTTCAGACCCCAGAAATTCTAACACTTCTCGATCCCCACTTCTTCTCATGGAAATCTACTAGTGTATGATGAGTGTACAACAAATCCATCATCCAAAATATAATGTTATGCACATATTAATTTGCAAAAAACATAGCATTATAATAAAAACTGGATACTTGACCAACGAATTCAGGAGAAACTTATTATTTATAAATATTTGGTAGTAGGACAAAATAACTAGTAATTTTTATTCTAAAAATTTATTCATTTTGTTTAGAGCAAATCACTCTTTTTAGACCTCAACAATTTATACTTTTCGCTTTTTAGACTTAAAATTTTATTTTATTCAGGCATGGATTTCAACAATTTACGATTAGCTATTTATGAATTTTTTTTTGAAATTCCGACCAAAAAGTCACCTGAAACCAAAACGGGGACGTTTTACACAAGGGCAAAATTGCCTTTACACATCTTTGAACCATTACCTCATTCTCCCTCTCTTCTTCCACCTCCACCTCCCTCTCCACCATCTCCGTCTCCATCTCCTCCTCCACCTCCTTCTCCACCATCACCATCTCTATTTCCTCTTCCACCTCTTTCTCCACCATCACCATCACTACCTATTAAAAAAACTTCATTAATTCCTCCCCAGGGTCCCCCCACTGCCCACCTCTCTCTCCACCATCACCAACTCCATCTCCACCTCCTTCTCCACCATCACCACCTATTAAAAAATACCATTCCTCCCACTGCCCACCTCCCTCTCCACCATCACCATCGCCATCTCCTCTTCCATCTCCTCCTCCTTCTCCACCATCACCAACTCCATCTCCTCCTCCTTCTCCACCATCACCACCTATTAAAAAAACTTCATTAATTCCTCCCCATGTCCCCCCACTGCCCACCTCCTTTCCACCAACTCCATCTCCACCTCATTCTCCACCATCACCAACTCCATCTCCTCCTCCTTCTCCACCATCACCACCTATTAAAAAATATCTCCATTCCTCCCCCGGTCCCCCACTGCCCACCTCCGCCTTCTACCTCCCTCTCTACCGCCGTGGCCGCTTTTTCTTGAAAATATTCCCAGATCTTCTACTACTCTTCATTTCTCCCATTTGGTAATGGGAAAATAAATGGAATTTGGAAGTGAAATCAAGACTACATCACCTTTTGAAACTCCCATTTGATAATGTAGCCCACTAGCCATGGACTTAACTAAAGGTTGGAGCTTTGAATAAGAAATTGAAAACCCAGAAGCACACATTGAAAACCCACTAGCCCTCCCTCTTGATTTATGTTTGGTAAATTCTAAGTTTTTTTGGTGATTTATTGAGATGAACCCATTGTTCTTGTCCATTTTTTGAGAAATGGGTATCAAGATTTGGGGGGAAAGTAGAAGATTTGGCAACCCTATCTCAAATCGGAGTTGAAATTTCAGAGAGAGAGAGAGAGAGAGAGAGAGAATGGACGGAGAAGGTGGTGGTGCTGGCGGTTGGAGGCAGAGGTGGGCAGTGGGGGGAGAAGGAGGTGGAGGAGATGGTGATGGTTCAAATATGTGTAAGGACAATTTTGCCCTTGTGTAAAACGTCACCGTTTTGGTTTCAGGTGACTTTTTGGTCGGAATTTCAAAAAAAAATCATAAATAGCTAATCGTAAATTGTTGAAATCCATGCCTGAATAAAATAAAATTTTAAGTCTAAAAAGCGAAAAGTATAAATTGTTGAGGTTTAAAAATAGTGATTTGCTCTTTTGTTTACCAAGTCAATTGCATATTCATGTTCATCGTTTCCATTGGGATTCTTGTTAAAATGCACATTAAAAAATAAAACATGTGTCTCCATGGACAAGACTGACCTACAATGCATTCCTTTACACTGTTCTTTTTAACGGAAAAATGTCGTTTGTACTCAACTGGTGTACATATGCATGTATTCACCATTCAAAATCTGTCACGTGTACATAGAAAAAAAATAATTCGTTACGAGTTCCACTATTTCTTTTAGGTTATAGATGTTTTAATTAAAAAATTGACGCATGTCAATTGATGGGCACAAGTTGGGGATAAAGGACTCTTAGACCTTTTTAACCGGACAAATAATCGTCTGTATCCGTGTATATATCTATTCATGTGCTTAACCATTCACAAATCACTATGTGTATATATAATTAGAAGAAATATTTACATGATAAATTATGAGTGGTTGAGCATATGTACAGACAATTTTCACCCTTTTAACAGTGCATTCCTTTAGACTTAAAGATGAAGATTAGGAAAGTAAACCAAAAAGCCTCAAGAGTTTATCCTATTGTGACATGCATGTGACTGTTTCCATATTATATGCTTTTTGAAAAGATGGCATATATAGTGCTGGTTTTGGATCATGGTGGATGACATCTCAGCAATGACTATATTAATAAAATATTTTGCTTAATTCGAGGTTGGTTATATGACAAAAGTAGCATTTGCCACATCTGAAAGTTGAATTTCCACGTCGGCTATGAGAAAATATTGTAGAATGATAGTTTTTTTTTTTTTTTTTTTGCCAAGTGCTGTAGAATGATAGTTGTTAGTACACTGTATGGTTTCTTTACTTATCTTGATAAGGCCATGAGACGTTTTCTTTCCTTTTCTAGACCAGACATCCTAAAGATTTGGTTTTGTAACCTTTTGCCTCATGCACAGTTAAAGACGCCAAAAAAATCTTCTATATCTCATTGTGTGTCACGTTCTCCGTCTTATCAATAATAAATAGTCATGTGTTAATTGTTTTAATGAGAGTTACACTATTTCTTTTACGTAATGTTTTAATTAAAAATTTAACACATGACAGTTTCTTATTAATAGTAAGACATAGAATACGATAGTAAATGAGGACGTATCATTCTTACCATTAAAAGACCCCCAAAAAAGGGAAGAAAATCTCATTTTGATATGTTTATGTAACCCATGACTACTTTTTCCTGGGATCTAAGTGCTGATCCAAGGATGACTCATCCCAATAAAAGTTAACCTCCAATAAGGCAATAACTGTTTTTTGTACATATAAATATTGTTCCCTACAAACATTTTGGCATCCAAACATACCATTCCTGTGATACCCAAGATTTTTTCTCAATTTGATTTATGTGATGTAAGTGATGTGATTGTATAATTTTGTGCTTATATTAAATATTATGTGACTATGTATCATTTTATTTTTATAACATGTTATGTGTTACTTTTTGTTCATGTTTGATTGGATGAGCATTTCGCACACGTATCGAAATTAAGAGACTTAAATTGTGTTTCACTTAGATAATGAATTGAAATTAATTAGGAATATAATGAGATTAGAAAAATCCCCACAATAATTATATAGGACATTAAATGAACTAAAATAAATTTAAGGAAAGATATTTCTTATAGAAAATAACTTGGAATTGGATTTAATAAATAAAGTGGATGAAAAAGGAAATTAAAGAAAAGTGTAACATAATTAGTTCTCTGGGATCAGGTTGCATTTAAAAGGAAAAAAAAAAAAAGGAAAAGAAAACAGTATATATATATATATAGGGTATTTCGTTGAAGGCGAAAAGGTCAAAAAAAATATAGACTGCTAGGGTCTCCTCGGGAAGCGTGAAGGCAGTAAACAAATAAGAAATTGAAAGTCGGCGGCGACTTTTTCTTCCCGGCACTCTCTCTCACGCGGCTTGTCTCTCTGTCTCCCCTCGGGTTTTGTGCCAAAAAAACAAGAGAGTGAGTTTTGTGATTGCGATTCGTCACTCACAAAGCTATTTTCAGAATTATTTTCTTCGTGTTATCATTGTAACGGTAGGGACCCGTTTTTCTATGATGATTTCTGTTCTATAATTTTAATTAATACTGATATACTGTTCTGATATATTTTTACTGAGTTTGGGTATATTCAATTGTATGAACTGTTAGAAATTGATTTCTTGAGGTTCATTGTTAATTGAATTGATGTTTACTTGAATTGGGTAAATTGAGCTTGCCTTGTAATCGCTTTCCTATTGCTTTCATAAATTGCTATATACATATAAACTGCTTCTGAATTGTTCTGTATCTGGTCGGTAATTACTTCTTGATTGAATGCATTTAGACTTTACTTGGAGTCGTCTATTTGGAGTCGTTGATGTTGTCCTAAGTGGTTATGGTCGACCGTGTCGTCGCCCTCTTTGAGCCTTTGTCTAGGATCTCTAGTCAGCAGGATCCGCCCGCCTTCTGTCCTAATTTGTTCTGCGACCCCAAGTGGTCTTTCTGCTCTGTTCTGTTCTGGGTCCGCATCCAGTTGGACCAAGCATTAGATACGGTAGTGATTTTGTGGAGTCCCTGGTTGGGGATGATGAGAGAATGTAAATGGGTTGATCCTTAAAATCTGTGGCCCTTAGTTTGGGGGCTATCCGAATCCACGTGTTGATACTGAACCGTCCTTGTTTGGTTGATAATTGGGACCACTATCGTTATTGTTGAGTAGTAGTGAATAGATAAAATGGCTCATATGTTGGGAGTTGTGTCATAGCCTTAGCGATGTTCTAAGTATCTAAGACGAGTATGTGGTTGGCTGTACCGGATGGGCAACGCGTGGTGCTTGTCGTACACTCGGTTATAGAATCGTTTAGGTGCGAAGAATGTTGTTAATTGCTTAATTGTTGCATTCTATGTGTTCGTTCTTGTTTTGGTCATTATATGTTGTTTGCTTGGAGTCTATTTGGTTTCATATGAGTTGAGGATGTTGGGTATTGTTTAGTGCATTTTTGCACAAGTTTGTATCTCATTTTTCTGAAAATCGCAGTTGTGCAGTCCACTGTTCTGTTCTGAACTCTCTTGTTATGTTCTGATATATCATGTACTGCACTGTCCTGCACTGAGTTCTGAGTCTTGCTAGACTTGGGACGAGTCATTTGCATATACTTCCATATGGGTATTTTGGGAAACGGAAATCTGCATTATCTGTAGTTGTTTCTACTGTTATGTTCTGTTCAGTCTTTATTATCTACATTACTGTTTTAGGTCCCTACTGAGCACCGGAGCTCAGTCCGATATCCGGTTTTGTTGTTTCAGGTTTTGTAGATGTTGATTATACTTTTGAAGATGGAGCTTGGGATGGAGATTACACTGAGTGATTCTAAACTGCTAGTTAAAGAACATTATTTTTTCCCTTTGTTGATTATTTAATTTGGAACTTGTAGTTCATTTTATCAGTTGTAATAAACTTAGAAGATTTCCTTTCTCAGATAATTTTTTTCCGCTAGTATTGTTATTGCTATTTTTGGACTTTGAATAATGAACTCCTTTATATAGAAATTCTCCGACTGTGACTTTGGTGCTTCTTTTACCAATGGGGCACTGGCATGTTATCATTCCGGAGACGGGGTGTGACATAAGTGGTATTAGAGCAGGTCGAACCTTAGGGATAAAATTGGTAATGAATATAGGATAACAAAAACACGCAAAGTGAGGTGTGTGATGGGTAGAGACTATGGACTTAGACTTTTATGTTGTTTAAGCGCTTATATCTTCTGCTAACTGTTATATTCTACTACAATATGATTTTACATGTATATGATGTTTTCTTTAACTGAGTTACATGTTGTGTGGTTATCTGGTTTATACAATTCTTTACCTATTCATGTCTTACCTATTAACTTGTTATGTTTTTTTCACCTATCTTACTTTAGGCATGATATATCGCATTATGTGATACCAATGCTCTACGTGTTCATGCTTTGCGTGTTTACCTTGTTAATTGTTATGTCGCCTATCTTATTTGTTTGTTATATGTTATGTTATAGTATTCTAATGTATACAGATTATATGTTTCCTTGCCTTGTATTATAGCATGATATTCTCTAAGTGGTCGTGCCTCACATGTTTGTTGTTAAGTGTTTTATCGCTTATCTTACTTATCTGTCACTATGTATATATGTTGGGGTTAGTATGGATCCGAACCAGGGTAAAAGTGATAACTACGAACTTCCTATCATTGACTATAGCCGTCGTGGGTATCAAGGTGGAAGAAGACAGGTCATCGGTTCTTCAAGTCAGCAACCTGAAGCTTCACATCAGAATCAAGGTAACAATGCTGTTGGGTTTGAAACACCCCCACCACCACAAAGCACTTGCCACCTCCACCACAAACTCTCCCACCACCATATAACCCACTGCAATACCAATCACCCCAAAATCAGAACTTTCCACCACCACCTCTGTATAATGCACCACCTCAACATAACGCACATCCTCAATACAACCAACCTCCCCCACAATACTATGCACCCCCACCTCAACATAATGTCACACATCAGCAATATAAAGTACCACCACCACCTTCTCCACCCGCCAATGCGGCCACTGCTTTTGTGATGCTAACCCAAATGTTTCAGACCCAACAACAGCAGCATCATCAGCAACAGCAACTGCAACATCAGCAACAACAACAGCAACAGCAACATCAACAACAACCGAATCAGGCTGCTGCAATTCCTAGAGGTCTGAGAGTTGAGACTGATCCTGGGGTCGTACTGTGAACTCGATAAAACCCTCACAAAAGTACATAAGTGGTCACCAGTGACAACTTTGAGTTCTGGTTCATGGGATTCTTGAACCACCAGAACACCTTGAATTATCTCCAACAATTGTTACATGCAGCTCAGTGATTCAGGATTCAAGTGGCTTTGAATTCCCATTATGATGAGTTGCAAAATGTAAATCTAAGACAGATTTTAGGGTGAAATTGTACAGAGTTTTGTAAGCCTCGAGTGAAGAAATTATTATTTAATCATTAGATTTGGAAGTTATAATTGTTGATCGTTTCAAGTTTATCATGATTACCTTCACGTTTTTTTTTGGTTACTCCATACTTGAAAAGAGAATGATAAAAGTAAGAAAGACAATAATTTGCTTAAATCTTATGATAGTAAATTGATTTTCCAAATCAAGTCTGTGCATTTTCAAAAGGGCTTATTTATTAGCTCTAAAAATTGACTAATTATTTGATTCGTCCTTTCACAAATAAAAGATTTCAAGTTACTCAAAAGTCCTGCCTAAATTTGATATGCATCATTTTAATTCCAGGAAGTGAAGTTGGTGCTTTAAACAGAAAAAAAGAATTAAAAAAAAAAAGTAATACAAAACTAATTTTGTCTATTAGTACTTCAATTTATGGGTTTTGGTCTTGGCATGATGTATATGGTCTTCAATTACTCCGTTGAAACAGAATCAAAGAGTTAAAAAAAAAAAAAAAAAAACCAAATAATTTTCTTCTTAAGAGGATAATTTGATTTTCCTTTCAATTCAAATCTGAGATTTCAAGCATCGCAGGTAAATATTTCTTTCTTCCTTCCATAAAAACATTTCATGATTGTCAAACAGTCTCCCAACAGAAACTGAAGAAGTGCTAAAACTGCGCCCACTCACCCGCCACCCCCCCCCCACCCCCCCGCCAAAATCTTAGGATTTGGTTATGCAGTTTTTCATTTAGATCATCTTAGGTTGCAGAATGACATATTTTGGGATTTTGCAGCTTTGGATTAGCAATGAAATTAATTCAATCACTTGCATTTTTTAATTAGGAATGGATAGACTTTTTGTTTTCGGTGGAATGGAATGGAAAGACTGATATTTTGTACTATTTTTAATTATTTTATTAGAAATAATAGAAACATAAGAAGTATAAGTAGAAGTAGAGGGTAAAGTTTGAACACAAGATCTTTACGTCTTGAGCAGGGGCAAAGCTAATATTTATTCTTTGAGGGGATACAATTCATTTTGGGGTAAAACCTAACTCCTTGGAGGTGAATTATAATTTTTATTTTTTTTTACATTATAAAAGGGAGGTTTTGGAGATGTTGAGGGGCGGTCGGCCCCCTCCTTGATTTTTCACTAGTCTTAAAATCTCAACTTTAACCACTAGACAATAAATGTCTCATCGGCAAAAATATTGATATTCAACAATAATGTCCGAATTCAATAATTTCCTAATCTAAACGTACCAATATGGTCATGGTAATTTCTACTCTTTTTGTTTCTTCATTTTTTGAGTTGCCAAAAAGTCATATGTAAGATTATAAAATATCCAAGAAATCAACTACAATAAAGTACAATGTAAATAACAATCAGTTAATTAAATATTTGGGTTAAAATATAAATTCTCTCATTTGAGAGTTATATAGAAGGTAATTGATTTAAGGGCTAGGTATTTTTTGTAGTACCATTCCAATGTATCCTGAAAATGTATGACACATTCCACATATAAAAATTAGCCTCGACACTACATGTGGAAGTCGACCTGCTCTTGCAAATGGAACCAAACTGATTTTTTTGTATGATACAATTAAATTTCGATAAAGTAATATCATCGGGATCGGAAAAAATATTTATTTAGCGAACTTATTTATTATTTTATAGAGAGCTTTTCGATATAAAATATGTACATTGTATGTGGTTAGAAAGCTCAAAAGACACTAATCAGAAGAAAACGATGTTCCTGGACCAGAAGTTGGTAAATTAGATAAAGGTATACAAGGATTAAGTAATGTCATCTCTAATTTATGCTATAGAAAAATGGATGGATGTTGCAAATCTTTTGAACCATCATAGCGAGAATGATACAGTTATGGAATCACCTACAAACGAAAAAATTATTCAGTCTGTAATGAATAGTAATGATCATGAGAATGATCCTAAATTAGATGATAGTAGTGTTGTCCCAAATGTGTCGTCCAAAGAGGAATTTCAAGCAATGATCACCTTAAGCCACTACTTTCTACAACACGAGCAATATATTATATTCCGAAGTTGTGTATGCTCAACAAAGAGTTAAGGATGATGTTCATTTTGATATAGGTGGGAAGAAAAAACAGTCAACTATAGATGTATATTTTCAAAATGAATGATGGTATTGTTGATTGATTGAAAGATTTTATATATATATATATATATATATTTTATTGGGGCTCTTAAAGATGGAGTTTTTTTATTACTTAATACATTTAGCGAGGTTATTCCTTTAGTCTATTAATCCGGACCGAAAATAATTATTATATATGGAAGATTAAGTTATCGAGGTTTAACTATATGTGAGCTATATGATGTATTTTAATGGTCTTATGGGAAAGTTATTAGGAGTTAGGAAAGTGTTTATGTGGGCAGTCCACGTTTGGTACATCAGTTAATTCTTTTTTTTTTTAATAATATTTTTTCTGTTATAAGTATAGAGAAGGGAAAAGAGAATTTGAGAGAATAAAATATTATAGGTGTGTATTGATATGAACCAAAAGCCTCTATTTATAGAGGTTCAACCCTTTGGTTCATGGGTCTCACACTCTATGGTTTTATGGATATGGTAATTCATTATTTACAACACTCTCCTTTGAATAACTAATCTATACAATAATTGCCTTACAAAAACTTATTTGGAAAAAACCCAGTGGGAAAAATTAAACCAAACTAAGAAAATGAGTACAATTGATGTTGGAGTATTTAATTGCTGCCTCGTTAAAACCTTGTCAGGAAAGCCCAGTGGGACAAAACCTGAACGAAGGAAAAAGAGTACGACTACTCCCCCCTGATCATTCAATGTATTTAAGACGATGCATTCCAATCTGAATGTTGATGTTGGTAAAGCTTTGGTGAATAAATCTGCCACATTATCACTTGAGCGAATTTTTTGAACTTCGGTGTCGCCACTTTTCTGAAGCTTGTGTGTGTAGAAGAACTTTGGAGAAATATGTTTTGTTCTATCTCCTTTGATGTAGCCTCCTTTGAGTTGTGCAATACAAGCTGCATTATCTTCATATAGTATGGTTGGACTCTCTTTTATTGACGTTAATCCGCAAGATGATTGAATTTGGTGCATCATGTTCCTTAACCATACACATTCTCTACTTGCCTCATGGATTGCAATAATTTTTTAGTGGCTTGAGGATGTAGCTATTATAGTTTGCTTAACAAATCTCCACAATATTGCAGTCCCTCCACATGTAAACAAGTAGCCTGTTTGTGATTTGGCTTTATGTGGATCAGAGAGGTATCCTGGGTCTGCATATCCTACTAATGAACATTTAGGATTTTGTGAATAATATAGCCCCGTATCTATTGTACCTTTTAGGTATCGAAGGACATGCTTAATGCCATTCCAGTGTCTTTGAGTAGGTGCAAAACTATATCTTGCAAGGAGATTTACAGAAAAAGTTATGCCAGGTCTAGTGCAATTTGCAAGATAAGTCAATGCGGCAATTACACTAAGGTATGGTACTTCAGGACCAATAATCTTTTCCCCATCTTCAAGTGCGCGAAATGGATCTTTATCAACTTCAAGCGACCTAACAACCATAGGTGATGCCAATGGATGCGCATCGTTCATATAAAATCGCTTTAAAACCTTTTCTTTATATGTGGATTGTTGAACAAATAATCCTTCAACGAAATGTTCAATTTGCAAACCAAAACAAAAAATTTTCTTTCCTAAATCTTTTATCTCAAACTCGTTTTTCAAGTATTCTGCAGTTTTGGTGAGCTATTCAGAAGTCCCAATTAAATTTAAATCATCAACATAAACTGCGATAATTGCAAATCCTATATCTGTTTTCTTTACTAAAACACAAGGACAGACATCATCATTTTTATATCCCTCCTTCAACAGATATTCGCTAAGACGGTTATACCACATCCGTCCAGATTTTTTTAATCTGTGTAATGATGTTTGCAATTTGAATGAAAACATATTCTTAGGACGGTTCTCATATGCTTCTGACACTTTAAATTCAGGGACTTTCATGTATATGTTACTATCAAGTGAACCATATAGATATGCAGTAACTAAATCAATGAGGCACATATCAAGCCTTTGTGACACTAGGAATGGCAATGGGGCAGATCGGGGACGGGTATCTCAAATACCACGCCCTGCCCCGCCCTGTTGATCTGTGCCCCGCCCCGCGCCAGATCAAAAAATTCTGCCCCGCCCCATCCTATTTTTTTTTTTAAAAAAATCATTATTTTTTTTAAATTATAAAAATCATTAATTTTATCAAAAAAATTAAAATCATAAAAATCATTAATTTTATCATAAAAATAATTAATTTTTTTAAAAATCTTAAAAATCATTAATTTTATCCAAAAAAATCATTAATTTTATCATAAAAAATAATTAATTTTTTTAAAAATATATTTAATTTTTTAAAAAAATAATTAATTTTATCCCAAATCAATTCTCAAACAAGTACAATTAGTATATTAAAATGAAAATTAAACATGATTATGTTTAATAATAACAATATTATAATAATGTAATATAAATGGGGCAAAATGGGGCGGGGCGGGGCGGAAAAAAATACCATGCCCCGATCTGCCCCGTTCGCGGGGCGGGGCGATCTGCCCCATTCTCTCTACGGGGCGGGGCTGCCCCAAAAGACATTGGGGCAGGGCGGATCGGCGGGTCACGGGTCAAATTGCCATCCCTATGTGACACAACCAAACTTATTAAGAATCTAAATTTTATAGTGTCCATTACTGGAGAATAGGTTTCCTCATAATCAATTCCTGGTCTTTGAGAGAAACCTTGTGCTACGAGTCTTGCTTTGTATCTCGTAATTTCATTTTTCTCATTTCTCTTTCTTACAAAAACTCATTTGTATCCTACAGGGATAACATCTTCAGGAGTTCGAACTACAGGTCCAAACACTTTTCTATGTTCTAAGGAATTTATCTCCATTTGTATGGCCTTTTTCCATTTAGACCAATCATCTCTATTTTTATAGTCTTCAATTGACTTTGGTTCAGAATCCTCATTTTTCATTACCTAAAGGGCCATATTAAATGCGAAGATATTGTCTATGGCAATATTTTCTCGCTCCCACTATTTATGAGATAATGAGTAATTTATTGAGATTCCATTATTTTCGGACACTTGTTCTGCTGGAACTTCAATATTCTCATTTGTTTGATCAACCATTCCTTTAACTTGTTGTTCTGGAACTATTTGTTGAGTTTTTCTCTTGTACCTTTCTCTTTCGAGGTACAGAATCTTTGGAACCAACTAGTCAACCACGTTTTTGGCGTATATTAGATTCGTTGGCTATAGCAACTTGTCCTACAAGGACATCAATTTTTGTAGGGATATTTATTGCTGGTATATAAGATTTTGTGCAAATGAATTATCTTTTCAACTTCTTGTTCGCAATGATTAATGCGGGAATCAAAGTGAGATAAAGTTGTTTCTTTCCATGAAAGATCATTTTATTTTTTGGGATATAGTTTTGTCCCTCCCAAAGTTGGGAATGTGATTTCATCAAAGTGGCAATCTGCAAATCTTGCCGCAAATAAATCACCCGTTAATGGTTCTAAGTACCGAATAATAGATGGTGAATCACACCCAACATAAACTCTAAGTCTTCGTTGGGGACCCATTTTGGTACGTTGTGGGATGAAATTGGTACTTGCACAGCACAACCAAAAACTCATAGGTGAGAAAATCGGGTTCTCGAAAAAAAACAAGCTGCAATGGGGAACAATTATGATATGCAGTTGGTCTTACTTGAACCAATGTTGCAACATGCAATATGGCATGACCCCAAGCAGAAATGGGGAGTTTTGACCTCATAAGTAATGGTTTGGCAATTAATTGGAGTCGTTTGATAAAAGATTCTGCTAAACCATTTTGTGTATGGACATGAGCAACTAAATGTTCAACTTTAATCCCAATTGATACACAATAATCGTCGTAGGCTTGAGATCTAAACTCAGAAACATTATCAAGACGTATTTTCTTAATTCACTACAAGAAAAAAGCCTATTAGCTACGGTCGATTCCGTAGCTAATACTGAAGGGATTCATGGGCGGAAACTCGTTCCAAACACCCATGGATCCTCCCCTGAAGGATCCGCTCATATGAAACAATTCGAAAAACAGCAATAAAGAACTTACTTTCTTGGATTCAAGAAGCTACTTCTTGAATGGAGGATGGCGTTTCTTGGATTCTTTGCTGCCACTAACGGAATTCCCTTTGCGGAATGTCCCTCTACCGGTATCCACGCGACGAAACGGGCAGTGATTGCTAGCTCTTCGTCTTTCTGAGTTTCGGAATTATGAGAGAAAAGGGAGACCAAAAACTGAAATCCAATTTCAGAGAGTTGGTGATTTTTCGGCTGGAAAATACATAGGCTAGGGTTTCGGCCAAGCGAGCATTATATAAGGTATGAGAGTTTGTTCCCACAACTAACTCTCACATCCTCAACTCCTCTCGGCAGTGGGAGTCATCAACTCCCACGCCCCCTAGACTTCTGCTGGTAGTGGGAGTCTTTATCGGATAATAACTCCCACGTAATTCCAGCTATACCGAAAATTCCCTTATCTCTAATTCAAATAATAACACTTTATTATTCTCAGAAAAGTGAATGTCAGATACAATGAACCTAGACACATTCTAGATTCATTGAATCTGGACATGAAGCTCGTTAGCTCGTCTATGCGTGTGACCCTGTAGGTTCATCTCACAATGGCAATGAAAACACACTTAGTAGTAGTGTGAGTTCATAAATCACAAGCGGTCCCTAGCAGGACATTGTGACTACCCAAAGTGAATGAATATACAACGGAACCTAATATTAATCCACTATTTAATCCCTTTGTCTCGCGATATCCAAATTAAGCATAAGGCATGGTGGTCGTCACCCTTATTAAGCTTAATTGTATTTATGCTCGATCTCCAGGTAGACTGTTTCGACAAATAGCATTTGATAACCACTTTATCAAATACATTTGAGCACTGGCCATGCATTTAAACAGTCTTTCCCTATTGAGGGGCCCATGGATATCTCTCTCAATAATAGAGAGGGACAAATTCCTTGCAATGTCTCTCACATTCAAGCTATGATAGGACACTACATCCGATCATCGATCGTATTGATTACTCTGTTACAAGTAACGTCCGATCGAGTCAAAAGCGTGGCTCCATTCATACTAGAATCAATGAAATCATAAGGTCTAAGGATTCTAAAATAGTATTGAGGAAGTAATACTTATGACTTAAGACCATGAAGTATTACTTTTACGGCGGATCACGTCCCAATACAATGTATCCCTATATATTGCATCTATGATGTGATTTGTATCCATTACACATGATCAGTAAAACAAGATCATCAATCAACAATCATACTAGTTTTATTTCATAGCAATTAAGCATTACATAAAACTAGGGACTTCTAGAATAGTAATTACATAAGCTAATGAGTTTTACTATCAAATCACACATTTGATAATCAAAAGCAAATTTAACTATTCAATTACATGCTCAAAAGATAATAAAACGCACAACATGTGCTAATGGTCCTACGGCACTACTAACAAATACACGATTAGCTACGGATTTACTACGGAAATAAACCGTAGCGATATTCGCGTTGCTAAAATAAATTAACTACGGAATATTAATCCGTAGCTATTTGGCTACGACAATTCCGTAGTTAACTTTCACCCGGGTCACTTAAAATGGGTATGGTAACGACGGATTTGCTACGGAATACTTTTAATTTAACTACGGAATAACTACGGTATTTATTTATTTATTTTAAAAATAAATTTAAGTAGCTACGGATTTGCTACGGAATATTGTTAATTTAATCTGCGGTATTTATTTAATTTTTAATAATAAATTTTATTTGCTACGGATTAGCTACGGAATATTTTAATTTAAGTTAATATTTGGCTACGGATTAGCTACGGAATATTTAAATTTAAGTTAACATTTGGCTACGAATTTGCTACGAAAATATTCATTTAAATAATATAAAATAGAATTATTTCCGTAGCTAATCCGTAGCTATTAGGTACTCTTTTTTACCATAAAATGTATATATGCTACTAGCTCCCCGCCAAAATAGAAATGATACCAAACAATTTATGTGCACAATCTGCTTTAAGCTATTATTTCAAGCCAACTATGCCAAAAACGTTGAGCACAATCTAAGTGAAATACTTAATACAATCCAAACAAAAAGCTTAACGCAATCCTAGCCAAAAGCCTAATACAATCAAAGTGGTCAAGTTTAAAAACTAAAACCTATCGAAACAACAAACCTAAAACATCCAAACAACAAACTTAAAACCAATGTCATCTAAAGGCGGTAATCATCTTGCAACGATGGTGTCGTCTAAATCATCCACGGACTCATCACCATCATCTTCATGACTGTCATCATCGTTGTCCAGCAATCCAAAATCAACGGGAACTCTGACATTGCTCAATTCAAGAATTTGCTTTTGCATCTCTATGATCTTCTTCAACTTTTTGTCAAACTTTCCCTTGATCTTCTTCTCAATTATTTTGGTCAATGATGCAACTTGAGTGGATGACAATGGAAACCATATGAAAAACGTCAAAATCATATGAAAAGAATGATAAGTCTTCCGAAAGGAATGCGAAAAAGTTTACATCTTTTGGAACAAAGAGCAAAGGAGAGGACGAAAGATGAGTAAAGGCATATCAAAGCTTACAGGGGGTGGGTGGCCATTCCATTAGCAACATCTTGCTCTCTCAATTTGAGCTCCTTCTCGACTTCCCTTTTTCTCATTTCACTCTGCCGCAATAAGTGTAAAAGTTCTTTCAGCTGCTCTTTCATTCCCTTGACTTCAATTTCCTTTTCCCACAATTGGCACCTATCGACAAAAGAAAAAGGAACTTAAAGAACGGTCTTCGGGTAATAGTATTCTCAGAAGCTATCCAAAAATTAAACTGTAAAAGAAATTCATTACAGATCAAAATCCATAGAGATATTCACAAAAAATTGATACACACGGTTCTGTTTCTACTCTACTTATTTCTTTTGAATCTCACAAACTGGTGAAACAATACTTGGTCCATGCAATAAATGAGGATTCAGATTCGGGATTAAGTAAGAAGCATCTTATATATAGTATAGAGCAGGTGAGGGAACCACCTTGCATCTCCAAGAGAATTGAACATGTACTGGAGCAAGTTTTTTGTATTCCCCATGGACCTTAGTTGGTTCCAACTGTTAGTAGTGCCCTAGGACCATTAGCACATGTTGTGCATTTTATTATCTTTTGAGCATGTAATTGAATAGTTAATTTTGCTTTTGATTATCAAATGTGTGATTTGATAGTAAAACTCATTAGCTTATGTAATTACTATTCTAGTAGTCCCTAGTTTTATGTAATGCTTAATTGCTATGAAATAAAACTAGTATGATTGTTGATTGATGATCTTGTTTTACTAATCATGTGTAATGGATACAAATCACATCATAGATGCAATATATAGGGATACATTGTATTGGACGTGATCCGTCAGAGAAGTAATATTTCATGGTCTTAAGTCATAAGTATTACTTCCTCAATACTATTTTAGAATCCTTAGACCTTATGTCTTCATTGATTCTAGTATGAATGGAGCCACGTTTTGACTCAGTCGGACGTTACTTGTAACAGAGTAATCAATACGACTGATGATCGGATGTAGTGTCCTATCATAGCTTGAATGTGAGAGACATTGTAAGGAATTTTTCCTCTCTCGTTATTAGAGAGATATCCATGGGCCCCTCGATAGGGGAAAGAGCTGTTTAAATGCATGGTCGTGCTCAAATGTATTTGATAAAGTGGTTATCAAATGCTATTTGTCAAACAATCTACCTAGAGATCGAGCATAAATACAATTAAGCTTAATAAGGGTGACGACCACCATGCCTTATGCTTAATTAGGATATCGCGAGACAAAGGGATTAAATAGTGGATTGACAATAGGTTCCGTTGTAAATTCATTCACCTTGGGTAGTCACAATGTCCCGCTAGGGGGCCGCTTGTGACTTATGAACTCACACTACTACTAAGTGTGTTTTCATTGCCATTGTGATATGAACCTACTGGGGTCACACGCATAGACGAGCTAACAAGCTTCATGTCCCAGATTCAATGAATCTAGAATGTGTCTAGGTTCATTGTATCGACATTTGTTTTTTTTACGAAAATAATAAAGTGTTTATTATTCGAATTAGAGATAGGGGCAATTTTGGTATTTAACTATAGCTGGGATTAAGTGGGAGTTGTTATCCGATAAAGACTCCCACTACCAGCGAAGTCTAGGGGCGTGGGAGTCGAGTCTCCCACGGTAGAGAAGTTGAGTAGACGTGGGAGTTGTTCCCGGGAACAAACTCCCACACTCTATATAACATCTCTTAGCCGAAACCCTAGGTAATCAAGTCATTCGACCGAAATACCAATACTAAAAGGAAAAACGTTTTTCTTTTCTGCTTTTCCCTTTTTCACTCTAAATTCCCGAACTTCGAGAAAGACGAAGAGCTAGCAATCACTGCTTGTTTCAGTCAGCGTGGATACTGGGTAGAGGGAAATTCCATGAGGGAATTCCGTTGGTGAAAAAAAGAAAACTTCCAAGAATCGTCATCCTCCATTCAAGAAGTAGCTTCTTGAATCCGAAAAATTGTAAGTTTTTACCGCTGTTTTCGAATTGTTTCATATGAGCGGATCCTTCAGGGGAGGATCCATGGGTGTTTGGAACGAGTTTCCGCCCATGAATCCCTTCACCAACGTCCCCGACTAGTGAATGCACGCTCCCTTTCTTCTGCTTCTGATAGTTGTGAAGCCATTGCAACAAGCGAGTTCAACGAGATGCTTAGCATATTCTCAAGTGAAGCAATTGTTGCCATTCTTGCATTTGGTGACATTGAAGCCGCTCTGATCAGACGATAAATAAGTTACCTCTCTAAATAGTAAATACGTGCAAATTAAACTCATATATTCACCGCCTTTTGCAATTGAAAGAATTTCATGCAAAAGTATAATTTCAGACCTAGATAAACCATTTTTCTGTCTTGGAGGGCTGAGTCCTTTTGAAGCAAACTCATCTACTTATCGCAAACAGCTAACTCTTCTGCCAATGCAGCTCGCCTGCACATGATAAAACAAGCAAAGACAAAAGATCAACTTGATAAGATTGATACTAAAAATAATGTTGACACTTATTAAGATTGTGATCTTTACCGAGGGAATGGATAGTTGATAGGGAAAAAAAAAACAAGAATCTTGAGTTCCACACAACCTATCATTCTACCTGGAGAAACAGATCTTTACTCAGATTGACTACAAGCGTAATATATGATATATAATCGTATCTTCTTTTACAGCCCAATTGCCAATAAACCTTATGCAATGCAAAAGTTCATCGCTGATAGGCTGATAGTGCCGATGTATTCCAATGAAATATTTTCAGTACATCAGTCTTTTTCGACAATCAAGCATAACAACCAACAAAACATTGGTGCTAACAACTTGCATACTAAACAAATTTGGTACAAATATGCATAGAGTGGGACAAGAATAAAAAAAGTTTCAAGGATCACAAACCAAAGAATGGCATCATGCACAAGTGAGGTTATGGCAGCAACTATCATATTCAGGCAGAAAAAAGAGCAGGAATCAACACTTCATATGATGCAGGAATAAATTAGAAAGCAAGGATAAAAAGATAATGCCAATATACCATCATAAATTCAACAAAACCAATTCGAGTTGAATGACGATGGTCACCCAGCAACCTCAAGCGAAGAACCTGCGGCTGAGAAGGCATCCCAAGATTTACACACATGGATTCAAGAATAAATAGTAATTGAGAAACTATAGAATATCAGCCATAAACCTCTCCGCAGATGGACTCAAAGAAGAGCTTGATATCTGCTTGTGTGACCTGAATTAAGCAACAGAAAGTGTCAATAAATACAGTCCAATTGCAGGGTTGTCAATGACGGCCAATTTAAGTTCCAAACATACCTTATTATCTATGTTTGTACAGTAAATAGTTCTTGCACTACAGATCAGTCACGGAGAATACAAGACATTAGCACATCAACCTAAATGCATCAGCATCTTCATGCAACTTGAGGTTGAAAGGTGTTTCTAACAAAAATGAAAAAATGTCTCACCCTGGGCAAGAAAGTTGGATTCACAGGAGCAATATCAGTTTTTGAAGGGAGCACTCTTACAGGATAACACAGGTTGCCATCAGAACCAATATACAACTTTTGATAAAAAAAAATTGTTCACATACAATTTACTCAAAACAGTAAACTAAACAAGTCCATGTACCAGATATCTCAACCTATATAAGAATTCCAACCACTAAAGATTCTTGCAATTTCTCATCACCAAATCAAACCCACAATCAGGAAAAAGGAAAAAGGAAATGAAAAAAAAAAAAAAAAAGCGTTCGAAATTTACCCGTCTAGTGGAATTTCCATTGGGAATTCCATTAGAGTGCATTACAAAATTGTTAGCCGTGTACCCAAAAGCCCAAGCAGCTGGTGACAGTAGCTGCATATGAAAAACACCGATGGAAGATATTCGAATGGACCTATATAAGCTTGAAATCAGCTGCAGACACAAATTTCAAATACCTGAACTTCATCTGGAGATGTTCCGCCTCCTCCTGCTCCTGCTCCTCCTCCACGGGCACAAAGTTCACCCTGCAGAAGTTCTAGTTGTTGCCGCATCTTCAGCATCTCATTTGAAGCAGGATCTCTGTTAATCTGTCAAGTTTCCAAAAAAATAATTATTAAAGATTTATACTGAATTAACATTAGGGGAAAAAATTGAGAGGGAGAAAGAAAAGTAATTTGTATAACTTACAACTGGCTTATTGCGGATATTCCGAGCCCGATTTGCATACTTTAGAGTGTTAAGAGTTTCTTCATTATTAATATCAGTAGGGCTAATGCAGGCTGTACAATAGGAGAATTATAAATATTCTTCCGCTTAAACAAAAAAGTTCATAAAAATCCCAACTATACTCTTCCGCTTAAACAACATGAATTATCTTTACGGGAAAGAAAGTAAGTGATGTCTCTATATAAGCTTGCAAAAACTCTCAATAAAAAAGTTTATTTAAAAGAAAAGCACAGGATTTACCCACAATCCAAAACCCTAACCCTAATAACCAATTAACCAAAATCAATATGATACAAATCACGAAATCAAGTAATATAATACCTTATTGTGCATCGAATAGCACATCCGTGCTCAAGTCGCTCCTTATCAACAAAGCGACAAGATCCCGACATAATATTCGGTCCAACGGGACTGACGAAACAATGGCGTGATTCTCATCGATAAGCTCCTCTAAGTTTCCGACACTCATAGGAGATCCACAGAGATCGTCAACCTTAGATCGATCCTCTTCGGTCTTTTCCTCTTGGGGGTTTCAACCTTTCCGATTCGTCACGAATTCCTCTTCCATTAAGAGGTAATCTTTTATCCGATCAAGCTTCAACAATCGCGAGTTTACACTTCGTCAAATGAGTCACCGTCGGAACCACTAGCAGCCCGCTTCACGAACCCTTTTGCTTCCTCTGCTTTCCGGCCTACGCGAGCTGGTGGTCTTTGCCGGCTCAAATTTCCTCTCTTTCTTGTCGCCATCATTCTTCCGGTCATGGGAGGTTGCTGATCGAGACCACCGGGGAGTTCCCCGACCCATATTTTGGAATTTCGGTGCTGTGAATCGAAGGAAGCTTAGGGTTATCTATGTTTTGAAAACGAGTCGGGAAAATTCTATATTTCTGAGGCAGAGAGGTAGAGTCGGAGAGGTAGACAAAAATAATATCGAAAAGGGCAAACAAAAATAATTAATAAAATTTCATATATGTTTGCTACGGAATTTCCGTAGCAAACGAAAAATAATTTAGCATAAATATTCCCTCCAATAAAATTTACGTTTCTGTAGTAATTCCGTAGAAAAAGATAATTTAGTTTAATTTATTTTTTTGTTGGATAACAAATACCGCTACAGATTTGCTACGGAAATAAAATTATAATATCGAAAAAGGCAAATAAAAATAATTAATAAAATTTCATATATGTTTGCTACGGAATTTCCGTAGCAAACGAAAAATAATTTAGCATGAATATTCCCGCCAATACAATTCACGTTTCTATAGTAATTTCGTAGCAAATGATAATTTAGTTTAATTTATTTTTTTTGAATAACAAATACCGCTACGGATTTGCTACGGAAATAAAATTATAATATCGAAAAGGGAAAGAAAAAATAATTAATAAAATTTCATACATGTCCGTCCGTAGCAAACGGGAAAAAAAATTAGTGCCAACATGCCCGCCAATACAATTCACGTTTCCGTAGTAATTCCATAGCAAATTATAATTTAGTTTAATTTATTTTTTTGTTGAATAACAAATACCGCTACGAATTTTCTACGGAAATAAAATTATACTATCGAAAAGGCCAAACAAAAATAATTAATAAAATTTCATATATGTTTGCTACGGAATTTCCGTAGCAAACGGGAAAAAAAATTAGCGCCAACATTCCCGCCAATGTTCCGTAGCTAAGTATGATAAGTTTAACCTGAGAAAAAAACCCGCCAATTTTGCTAAGTCTTTGCTACGGAATAGCTACCGACAATTATCCGTAGCTAATCCGTAGTTAATATAGAAACATTAACTACGGAAATAATTCCGTAGATAAAATCCGTAGCTAATCGGCGTTTTTCTTGTAGTGATTGTGTAATGCAGGAATTGAGCTCTTAATTTTATAATTTGAGCAAGTAGTTTGGCAAATGCTGCATTTCTAGTTGAAAGCAAGCAAACATGTGACCATCTAGTTGAGGCATCAATTAAAACCATGAAATATCGAAATGGTCCACATGGTGGGTGTATTGGCCCACATATATCTCCATGTATTCTTTCTAAAAACTTTAAATATTCATTATTGACCTTCATTCTGGAAGGTCTAATAACTAATTTGCCTTGTGAACATGCAACACATGAAAGATTATTTGGCAAAAGAATCTTTTGGTTCTTTAAAGGATGCCCTTGTGTGTTGTTAATTATTCGACTCATCATTGTTGTTCTAGGATGTCCACGTCGTTCATGCCAAAGTATAAAACCTTTTATGTCAGCGAACTTCTGGTTCGAGACATTGTTTGATTCAATTATTTTTATGTATGTATAATACAATCCAGATGGTAATGCTGCCAATTTTTCTATTACCTACTTCTTTCCAGATAAAAACGAATTTATGCAAAGATACTCTTTGCCATTTTCTTGCATCGTCTCAATATGATATTCATTGTAGCGGATATCTTTAAATCAAAGAAAATTTCTTCTGGATTTGCTGGAATAGAGTGCATCACTTATATAAAATTTTGTATCGTTTGGTAAATTAATACAAGCTCTTCCAGATCCTTCAATTAACTTTGATGCACCTGATATTGTGTTAACATTATTTTCATCTAACGTTAACTTTAAAAAATACTTTTTGTCTTGAAGAATGATATGTGTAGTTGCACTATTAATAAGAATAATATCTCGATTCATCTATAAAAATATAATAATGTGAATTAATTGTTTTGTTTCTAAAACCCAAATTTTATAGAAGAACATTAAGATAATTAAAAAAACAACTAAAATAATGAAATAGTTCGAAAATGTCCGAAATACAAAAAAAATTCAACAAACTTAAACAAAAATAATCTAGGAAAATAAATGAAAATTTGTTCTTTGTCTTTTAATATGCCATGTCCATAGTGTGATGTTGCACTTGCTTCAGGAATTGCAGTACCATTTTCTTCGGGCAATGGTGTGGAACCATTTGGACGTATTCCATGAGTTTTCATAATCAGTTCATTATTTTGTTCAGCAACTAATAAACATGATAGAAGTTCTGAGTAATTTTTAAAAAATCTCTCACGACATTGCTGCTGCAAGAGCACATTGGAGACGTGGAAAGTAGATAATGTTTTCTCCAACAAATCTTCATCAATTATTTTCTCCCCACAACGTGTTAATTCATAATAAATCCTAAATAACTCAGAATTATACTTGGATACAGATTTAAAATCTTACATACGCAAATGTCGCCATTCATATCGGGCTCTAGGGAAGACTACGGTCCTTTGGTGGTCAAACCTTTGTCTCAGATTTTTCCATAGTAGCCGTGCGTATTCTTTCAGATTTTTTCACAGTAGTGTGTATTTTGAGATATTCGCCATGTGCAATTCTACCAAAAATAACAAAATAATGTCAGCAGGACATATATTCTTTCAGGGATTGTATTAACATAACCAATTATTTTCAAGACAAAATAAATGTTACTGCAGGAGCATAATAAAAATTTACGAATAAATAATTGTTACTTCAGGAACAATATTTCGATATTCTTCTGGAATATTTTAGATTATAATGTACTCGTCAAGAGTAAATAATTAATTTATAATAATAATATTCTTCAGGAATATTAGATGGTGTTCTTCAAGAACATTTAATGTTATTAATTTATACTATTATTACTCTAGGAGTAATAGTTTAATATTCTTCGAGAATATTGATATTATAAATACAATTCAATAATAATAAATAAAATAGAGTGAAAAAGAAACAAACAATTAAAAGCCAATTGGTATTGTTCTTTGCTTTTTCTAAATAACAGAAGCCACACAGTCTAGTTACCAACATAATAAAAATTACAGCTGGAATTGATATGCTTCCATTGTAATATATATAAATATATAAAGCTAAGAAAGCATAAATTATCGCGATGAACATATGAATATATCAAAAGTAACAAATTGCTTATCAATAGAGGTTCAATTATATAATAGTGATTTTTATCAAAACAACAGGCGATCAACAAGATAATATAAAAATAAAATTCAGAAATAAATAATATGCTTCAAGAATATTAGATGATGTTCTTTAAGAATATTTAATATTATTAATTTATACTAGTACTACTTCAGAAGTAATCGTTCAATATTCTTTAGGAATATTGATATTTTAAATTCTTGATAATAATAAATGAATATATATATATATATATATATATATATATATATATATATATATATATATATATATATATATATATATATATATATATATATATATATATATGATGAAGCATGCAATATATTAAAAAAAATCGCTCAAAAATATATACTAGGAATATGAGTTTATTATTGAAGAGTAATACATTCATAGTATATGCTATGATAATAAACAAGTTAAAAAGCATGCGTTTGACAATTCAAATCTTAGAAAACAATACAGATCTAAAGCGTTACATATGGCGGCAGAATTGATGTTCATATAGATTTAGAATTTTTTTTTAAAATTCTGTTATAAATGCTAGATTTATTGAGTACTCCAATTAATTTGAATCCGCAATATAAAATCGAGCTATTCAAAAATTAATATAACTAATCTCGTAACTTGCGTTCAATCCAAATTGGCAGAATTCGTGTTGATAACGTGTTATAAGTATAGAGAAGGGAGAAGAGAATTTGAGAGAAAAGAATATTACAGGTGTGTATTGATATGAACCAAAAGCCTCTATTTATAGAGGTTAAACCCTTTGCTTCATGAGTCTCACACTCTATGGCTTTATGGACCTGGTGATTCATTATTTACAACATTTTCCATTTAATAATGTTTTTTCCGTTTGTATTGTTATAACAAGAATTCGATGCAAATGGTTCGGATCCTCAATTCAATTGATATCTTATTTATGTTCTTCATAATGCATATCTCAGGATACTTGAACATCAAATCCATGAGGATCTTATATAGGGTAGGACAAAAGAATTGGTAATTTATATTCTAGAAATTTCATGCATATTCATGTTTATTGTATCAATTGTAATTCATATTATGAATTTAAAATGCAGTTTAAAAAATAAAAACATGTGTCTCCATGAACATGGCTGACCTACAATGCATTCCTTTAATTTTTTTTTTAACAGTGCATTCCTTTTAACTTGAAGATGAAGATTATGGAAGTTAAAAATATATATATATATATAAAAAAAAAGCTTAAAGAGTTCATCCATTTGTGACATGCATGTGACAGTTTCCTTATTATATGCTTTTTGAAAAGCTGGCATATTATATAGTGCCGATTTTAGAGTAAGGTGGATAACATCTCAGCAATGACTATATTAGTATATCAAGAAAATCTTTTACTTAATTGGAGGTTGGTTGCATTTGCCACATCTGAAAGTTGAATTTGCACGTCGGCTTGAGAGGTTTTCTTTCTTTTATAGACCAGACAGACAGCCTAAATGTTTGGTTTTCTTAACTTTTGCCTACTGCACAGTTAAAAAAGCCAAAAAATCGCTTGTCTCGTTAATTCTGTGTCACGTTTTCTATCCCATCAATAACAAATTACCATGTGTTAATTTTTCCCATGAGGGTTCGATTATTTTTTTAGGTTAAAATTTTTTAATTAAAAAATTAACACATGACAATTTCTTATTGATGGGAAAGGGGCCATAATATAGAATGAGGACATACCATTCTTACCGGTTAAAGACCCCAAAAATAAAAAGGGAAGAAAATCTCATTTTGATTTGTTTTGTCCCTGATGATCCAAAGATAATTTATGTAAGCCATGACTACTTTTTCCTGGGATCTAAGTGCTGATCCAGGGATGACTCATCAAGATAAAAGTTAACCTCCAATAACTGTTTTTTGTACATATAAATATTGTCCCCCATCAACATTTTGGCATCCAAACATACCATTCCAGAAATCATTCTGATCTGAAGAAGTAAAGTCAAGTTGTTTTCTGAAGTGAAAGTAGAAGAAAAAAAATGAAGAACCAACTATCCAAACAAATTATCACCATCCCAAATAGCTCAGCAGCAGCATTCTTGTTTGACAGGTCCATCAAAAGCCTTCTACCTTCAGATTATCATAGAAATCATCAGTCTTTCCATATTGGACAAAGAAATGAAATCTCAAGGATAGGCAAGAAGATCAAACTGGGATCCAACTTTGAAAGTTTCACAAAAGGCTTCCTAGATCATGGTAATTTCATTTTTCTTTCTCTTTTTGCAATTTTTTCCAATATTGTTATCTTTTGTATAGCTTGTGGCTAAATCTCTTTTTGTTTTGTATATTTGCAGTTAGATTGGCACCAAAGTTAATTGAAACTGTGAAAGGAAAGTTGAGATTAGGGGCACGGATTCTTAAAGTTGGTGGAGTCGAGAAAGTTTTTAAGAAGCTTTTTAATGCCGGACATAGTGAGAAGCTTTTAAAGGCTTCTCAATGCTATTTGTCAACAACAGCTGGTCCAATCGCAGGTCTTCTTTTCATTTCCACAGAGAAAGTCGCGTTCTGCAGTGAGAGATCGATTAAACTTGTTTCTCCAACGGGGAAGCTACTAAGAATATACTACAAGGTATCAATACCATTGAACAAGATTACACGAGCAAATGCAAGTGAGAACGCGATGAAACCATCTCAAAAGTACATAGAAGTGGTCACCAGTGACAACTTTGAGTTCTGGTTCATGGGATTCTTGAACCACCAGAACACCTTGAATTTTCTCCAACAATTGTTACATGTAGCTCAGTGAGTTCTGATTCATGGGATTAAAGTGGCTTTTGAATTCCCTTTTCCACAATGTAAATCTAAGATAATTTTAAGGATGAAACTGTACAGAGTTTTGTAAGCTATTGCTTTATTTTCCTGTAATGAAGATTTTAATATACCAATCATATTTGCTCATGACTTTTAATTTACTCCGTGAAGCAGAATAATTAAAGTAAGAAAAACAATACTTGAAAGAGAATCATAAAATTAAGAAAGACAATAATTTGCTTAAATCTTATGATATTAAATTGATTTTCCTCGTAAAGTCTGAGCATTTTCAAGCATTAATATGTGACCTTACTAATTATTTGATTATTCATTTCATCAAAATAGATTTCAAGTTACTCAAACATCCTCCCTAAATTTGATATGCCTCATTCTGATTCCAGGGACTGAAGATGGTGCTTAAAACGGAAAAAAAAAATGGAATTTAAAGTAAATACAAAACGAATTTTTATCTATTAGTACTTAAATTTATGGATTTTGGTCTTGGCATGATGCATATGGTCTTCAATTACTCTGATGAAATACAATCATAAAGTAAAAAAAACAAAACAAAAAAACAATAATTTGTTTCTTAGGAAGGATATGTTGATTTTCAGGCCCGTCTCGAACAATTCTGAGGCTCTGTGCTAATTATCAAAGTTAAGTCCTTCAATTATTTTAAAAAAAAAATATAAACTATAAAAAATGTCAAAATTTAATTATAGACTCAAGTTTCAATAGTGCAAACAACATAATATCAAGTGGAGATATAGTGATTTTTTTAAATATGTTAAGTGATTTTTTTAAAAAATTTGGGGCCCATAAAAGGAGATACCCGATACAAAAGAATACTGAATTTTTTTCAAAAAATTACACACATATTTAAATAGGTAACAAAATAATTGGGGGTATGTCACTTTGAGCCCCAGTTAGCTGGGCTTGTTGATTTTCCTTTCAATTCAAATCAGAGATTTCAAGCATCCCATGTAAATATTTATTTCTTCCTTCCATAAAAACATTTCATGATAGTCAAACAGTCTCCTCACAGACACTGAAAAAGTGCTAAAACTGGTTCCCAGAAAATGAAATAAAAAACTCTTAGGATTTGGTTATGCAGTTCTTCATTTAGATTATTCTAGGTTGCAGAATGACATTTTGGGGAATTTTTTAGCTTTGGATTATCAATGTGTAGAAAAAGGAAGAACAGAGAGTTTTTGAGAATTTTTCAGATATTTTCATTAATTAAAGATGAAGTAATACATGAGATATTTATACTAATCAGTTGGGACAACTGACTAACTCTAACTAACAATTAGATAGGGTTTAGAGTATTAATTACGCTACTAACTAAATGCTAACAGCTATCCATTTCCTTCAACCCTGATCCACGTGCTTTCCTTCTGACCCGCATTTGTCCCTTTATTTGATGCATGGCTCGAATCCTTCTTCACACCAAATGAGCTGATTATTTATTCTTTTTTTGTTACCTTCAATCTTCAACACTCTTCCTTGAGCTGGAACTTGATACAAATTGAACAGACCTATGCTTCTCAACATAAAGTTAAATCTGTCTGTGCTCAAGGGCTTTGTGAACAAATCAAAAAGTTGATTATCCGTTGATATAGACATAGGATTTAGAATTTCTTCCTTGTATTTTTGCCTCACAATATGGCAATCTATCTCTATGTGTTTAATTCCCTCATGGAAAACTGGGTTCTATGCAATGCAGATTGCACTTGAACTATCACAAAACAAGTATCATGTGCATCTGGTTAAAATGACCCTCATTGTAGATGTTGTATTTGGTGTCTCTTTCTACCAGGTTCACAAGCTTGAGATTAAACTTCTTGAAAAGCCAAATGAGCATGCTTCCATATGGTATGAAGTTCCTAACACTCCTTGCACACTCACTTATATGTCTCAAGGCCAAATACCCAAAATTCGTCTCTCTTCTCTCCAAAGGCCATTCCATAATGGTCATTTTGAATGTAATCGATGGACCTTTTGTGGCCTTTGATAGGGAGGACCACATTGGATACCATATGGTGAAGAATTCGACCATATTTGTCAAGATTATTGGTCTCCCTCTCCGTAGACCTACTAAATTCCCCCTTAATGTTGAAATTTGTCTTGAAGCTCTTCATATCTAAGATCTCCTCATAGGGCACACTCCCGGAGTTATCAAAGTGCCTAGTTGCATTGTCATCTAGTTCTACTCCAAGAACTTCACAAAAAGTAGCTTCCGAGAAGCTAAACTCCATTAGATAAACACACAAAGTCCACCAATAATCCATATATTCTCTTCTACCATCTTCCCTCAAATTGGCTCCAAACTCATAAATAGTATTGGGGTACAACTGCCAATCATGTATAAGAATATTCGACCACCCCATCTCACTAAATAATTCAATAATTTCATCAAGCCCATTTTCAAAAGTTTTGGCATTTATAACATACCCCATTAAAATTCCTCTTTTCTCTTTAACTATTGTATCATAAAATTTCATAGCTTGAGGAGAGTGAAACCTAGAGGATTCCTTGGTGGTAGTGAAGTTAGACGACTCTCCTTGATGTTGTGGAGGTCTTTGAGGTGGTGGTGAGTGAGGTCTTTCATCATCGGTCTCTGTCTCGGAGTCATCACTCTATCTCTCAACCGGTTTCATGACTTTAACCCTCTTTTGAACGATTCCTTTAACCATTTTTGGAGAAGGAGCGACTCCTTTTTCGATTGAAATCCCCTTTCCTATTGGTATTTTGGTGGGTGGTTTCCTTTTGGGAGGATTTTTCTTGGTTGGAGGTTTTGGGTTGATGTGTATTCATGATAGGTTACAAGCAAAACATCAAGTCTATCAAGAAAGTGCATGCATGACAAAGACAATCTTCCACATTGAAGATCCAAGAGATGCCTACAATAAGCACTTGAAGACTTTGGTATATGATAGTGTAGATAAGATATTTCATTATCTTGTAATCTCCCTTAGGAAAAGTTCAAATGATAATGCTCATTAAAATGTTTTCATGTTGAAACGTTTTAAAAAAGGTTTTTTAAAGTGTTAAAGGAGACATACACAGTTTACACTTGTGATAAATAGCATTTGATTTGAGACTTAGTGGGAAAACCACTTTTAACCTTCATCTCGGTCGACCAAAGTGTTACTTAAGAAGACCGGTTGAAGGTCGGTCGACCGAAGTGTGTCTCATCACTCAGTCTTATCAAATGGTTTAAATCACTCAACGGCTATTTTGGTTAGGTTGACCTCAATCCAGTTCGGTCGACCGAGATCGAAACAGAGCCTTTTCAAAAAGTGGTTCGGAAGCACCCCAGACAACTTGGACCAAAGTCCAATCTCCCGCAGGGCTGATTTCTGGTAGTTTTATAGCCGTTAATGCATTTAATGCTAGCCAATTTCTCTCCCCTATTTAAACCCCAAAGCTGAAATTTTGCAAACTACTCATTCCATTAAGCGCATTCAATTTACTCTCATTCAAAGTATCCTTTATTACTATTTTCAATCTATTTCATGTGCTAAACAAGTTTGAACAAAATCATTTTACCTATAGCATTTATTGAGGTTTACACTTGTAACAAACCCATCACTTCAAGGTGATATTTGGTTATTCCCCTTTCCCTCTCATTAGTGAGATTAGTTCTTTGGGAGCTAGGAAGTAACTTTTTGTGAGTTTGTTCTCTTTGTGAGATTTGTAGACTCTTTGTGAGTTAATCTCTTTGAGAGCTAGTTGAGTGGTTCAAGTAAAATTCTTTGTGAGTTGTCCACTTTTGTAAAACGTTGATCCCACCTTACATTTGTTGTGCAGGGAACTTCTTAGTGAAGTGTTGAAATCCTTGGGTGTGTCTCACGGTAGTGGACGTAGATTCTAAGTTTTGTTGTTATTTTCTCTTGTCTTAGTTATTTTGAAGAAATTTTTAAAAACATTAGGAAAACCCTATTCACCCCTCCCTCTCTAGTATTTTTCAATTGGTATCAGAGCCCTGTCTTCTCTTTTTGGATTTACATCCTTGAAGCAAATATCATATGGCTGGACATTCCGGATAAACCATCCTCCTTTCTTTGATGGAACTAACTACAATTGTTGGAAGAATCGGTTTCGCATCTATGTTTTCTCTATCAACTTTGAGCTATGGAGTGTGATAGAGAATGGACCTTATATTCCTATGAAGGAAGAAAATGGTTCAAGAATTGAAAAATAAAGACATGAGTTTAATGACTACGAGGTCAAGAAAATGACCATGAATTTCCAAACTATGAACATATTGAGTTGTGCTCTCCACCAAAATGAGTACAATCGTGTGAGTGGTAGTGATACCGCTCATGACATGTGGAAACCCTTGAAGTTACTCATGAGAGTACAAAACAAGTGAAAGAATCAAAGCTCAACATGTCTGTGAGGGACTATGAGTTGTTCACTATGAAATATATTGAAACCATTAGCGATATGAACACTCGTATTACAAATATCATAAATGGGCTCAAAACATTTGGCAAAAAATACTCTTGTGGAGAAATAAACATGAAGATACTCAATGCCCTTCCTAAAACATGGGAAGTAAAAGCTTTGGCCATTGAAGAGGCTAAAGACTTAAAGGCCTATCCCATCGAATAGCTTATTGTCCCTCTTCTTACTCATGAGATGAAACTAAATATACAAACTAGCCTTGAACATGAAAAAGGAGCACAAAATTTCTCATGAAGTAAAAGAGAGTGATGATGAGGATGAAGATGGTACGGATGATAAGGCCATGGCTATGATGGTAAGAAGAATGAATAAGGCATTCTAGGGAGGAAAGAGAAAGAAGCCAAATGGTATGAACTGCTTTGAATGTGGGAGTAGGGAACACTTCATTGGAGATTTCCAAAGAACGAAAACAAAGACAACCAAGGGGAAAAGAAAAAGAGGTTTTTCAATGCCAAAAATGCAAAAGGGATGATTGGCACATGGGATAAAGAGGATATTCAAGAAGAAGAGGATAATCCTAGCACTCAAAATTCAAACATTTGTTTTATGGCACTAGAGGATGAGGTACAATCTAATTCTTCATCTTCTTTATTTAGTTGCAAAGATACTTGTGAAGAGGAAGATTGTGATAACCTGGACTTTTTGACATTTAAAAATAATATGCATATTTGAATTTATGTGCTAAGTGTTTATTATGTTTTAATTTGATGTACAAATGTTTAGAGTGGCCTATTAAAATGAACCTAACTTAAATGACTTAAGTGTAGACTAGTTGTAACTTGTGGAGTTGTTTGACACCTTTTCAAAAGGTGTGTCTCAAGGGAGGTTAGAGAAAAGAAAAGGGAAAAGAAAGGGGAAAAGAAAGGAAAAGAAAATCCGGAAAAACAGAGTTCTTGTGTGAGAAATGATAATTGAAGTAGCAATTGGACACCGAATTTAGTAATTCCTGATGATAATCAAAGCTAACACATAAGGCTACAAGTGAGAAGAAACAGGGATAGATTTCGAGTTCCCAGCAAACGGATTTTTGTGTTTGAAGTTACTGTTTATGTGCAGAATTCTGGTTTGTGTATTGCTTGCTTTGATTCCAAGTAAGACTCTTCACCCTTGTATTTTCAGTACTAAAATTCATGAAAAGTATACTTTGTTAGATGAGTGAATGAAAAAGTACAATACATTGTATAATCCAAATACATGTATGAATCTTGTAGATAGATGTATGAGATACATGTATATGTGTTAATCTCTTAAGTTGAGTCATGAATCAAGTATTAAATACATTCATGAGATGAACACTTGGTTCAAGTAATCTAACGAGATAAGATGAATGTTTCATATGGTTCATGTATAGAGGTTTAAAATAAGATTCATCCATTCAATTCTTATTCATGAATGTTCCTAGTGTCCTTTGATGTGGGTCATTCCTAGACTCTATAAATATGACTTCTTCCTTCACTTCCAAAATAACAAGTAACAAGAACAATTCTTCTAGTAAAGTTTTGTTTCTCTCTCTCTCTCTCTCTTTCGATAATGCCATGAAGTCTTTGAGTGCAAGTCTGATTCGGTTCGATTGAGAGTATGATATAATAGTATCATTTCTTACACTACGAGCGTTGTATCTTGGGAAGCGATCGTCTAACAACTGTTGACATCATAGCAAGGGCGAATTCATCTTTAAGGAGATTTGCTTCGGCATACCTCACTCGATAATGTTTGGTAATTAGTAATTGTATTCTGATTTCCTTTTAAGAGTACAAGGTATATGAATTTATTCGTATATCCATTGATAATAAAATAAATATTTATTTATTGTCTATCTTTCGCATTAATACACTATTTATCAAGGACTAGTTACAACAATCTTAAAGCCGAATTTAGTATATTTGCAGAAATGTTTACTTCTGGAAATGAGACTGCTTTGCCGATTTCAAATTCTTCTACTCCTTCTGTTGGTCTACCTGTGGATGTTCCTCATCCACTTCCTGTGCATGAGAAGCCAAAGAAATTATCTTGAAATGACTTTAAAAGGTGGCATCAAAAGATCCTATTTTATTTAACCACTCTAAGTCTTGCTAAAAACCTCAAAGAGGTTCAACCTGTGCTTAGCACAAATGAGTTGGATATTACAAGAATTGCTGCAGTTGATGCTTGGAAGCATTCTGACTTCCTGTGTAGAAACTACATACTCAATGGGTTGTCTGATACACTTTACATTATTTATTGTAATATTGGGACAGCCAAAGAGTTGTGGGAATCACTTGAAAAGAAGTATAAAACTGAGGATGCCGGTACTAAGAAATTTGTGGTGGCCAAATTTCTGGATTACAAAATGGTTGACACCAAAATTGTAATCAGTCAGATTCAAGAGATTCAAATTATACTACATGATATTGTGGCTGAGAGGATGTTTCTTAGTGAGTCATTTCAAGTTGCAGCAATAATTGAGAAATTACCACATGGGTGGAAAGACTTCAAGAACTACACATGGGAAAGGATATATTTGTGATGGTCTTTTTAAGGCCAATGTTGTTGTGATTGACAACAAATCCAAATTTATGTATCTAAAAATTATGTATAATGAGAATTATGCTATTGCTTACACTGTTGTGTGTCCTTTTCTATGGCATGGTAGATTAGGACACGTAAACTTTAGAAGCATGAGAAAATTGTCAAACTTAGGTTTGATTCACAAATTAAATTTGGATGATGGTCACAATTGTGAAACTTGTGTGGAAGCAAAGTTTGCTAAGAAACCATTCAATTCAATTGAGAGAAGTACTGAACCTCTTGCACTAGTTCATAGTGATTTGTGTGACTTAAAATTCATACAAAGTAGATGATGTAAGAAGTACTTTATTACATTTGTAGATGATTGTACCCGCTTTTGCTATGTCTATTTACTAGCTAGCAAAGATGAAGCGATGAACAGTTTCATTAAATACAAAAATGAAGTTGAAAATCAACTTAGAAAAAATATAAAAACTCTAAAGGCTGATAGAAGAGTGGAATATGAATGAAATTCCTTCATTGAGTTATATGAGAGGTTTGGAATTGTGCACCAAACAACAACTCCATATACACCTTTGTAAAATGGAATTGTTGAAAGAAAAAATCAAACTTTAAAGGAAATGGTCAATGTCATGCTTATAAGTTCAGCTTTACCTCTAAATTTGTAGGGGAAGCAGTTTTAACTGCTAACTACATCCTTAATCGGATACCTCATAAAAAGACAGGTAAAATTCCATATGAGTTCTGGAAAGGAAGAGCGCCATCTTTCAAAATTTTGAAAGCGTGGGGGTGTCTTGCTAAGGTGGTTGTACCTCTACCGAAGCGAATAAGACTAGGACCGAAAAGAGTTGGTTGCATATTTGTTGGATATGCTGAGAATAGTAGTGCTTTCAGATTTTTGGTACATAAATTTGAAATCAATGATATCCATGTTAATACTCTCATGGAATCACGAGATGCTGAATTTTCCGAGGAAATTTTTCCTTGTAAAACAAATTATGATTCTAAAAAAAGAACGAGAGACACAATTTCTGAGAATAATGGTTTGAGTAAAAATAAAATTGAACCAAGAAGGAGCAAGAGAATGAAGATCTCTAAATCTTTTGGTCCAGATTTTCAAACTTTCCTGTTGGAAAATGAACCTCAAACATTCCAAGAAGCAATGGCGTATCCGGAATATCCATTTTTGGAAAGAAGCTGTAAACAGCGAAATTGAGTCCATTATGAGCAATCATACTTGGGATTTAGTTGATCTTCCACTTGGAAGTAAACCGATCGGATGTAAATGGATATTCAAAAGGAAACTAAAGACCGGTGGTTCCATAGATAAATACAAGGCAAGGTTGGTTGTTAAAGGGTTTAGACAAAATGAAGGTCTAGACTATTTTGACACATATTCACTAGTATCTAGAATTACTTCCATAAGGATGTTAATTGCTATTGCTTTGCTATATAATTTACAGATACATCAAATGGATGTAAAGACTGCGTTTCTAAATGGTGATTTAGATGAAGAGATTTACATGGAACAACCCGAAGGCTTTCAAGTCAAAGGGCAAGAATCAAAAGTGTGCAAACTTGTAAAGTCATTGTATGGACTTAAACAAGCTCCTAAAAAATGGCATGAGAAGTTCGACAAAGTCATGAGTATAAATGGATTCAAGATAAATGAATGTGACAAATGTATTTACACAAAGACCATGAAAAATGGTAGTGTAATTGTATGTCTCTATGTTGACGACATGCTCATTCTTGGATCCAATAATGAGGTTATTATGCACACTAAGAATATACTCATGAAAAACTTCGATAGGAAGGATATTGGAGTTGTAGATGTAATTCTAGGTATCAAAGTTTTGAGAACTTCAAACGGCCTAGCTTTATCTCAATCTCACTTTATTGAGAAAATGATTGAAAGATTTAA
Organism: Vinca minor; assembly: GCA_026122235.1. Taxonomy (NCBI): domain Eukaryota; kingdom Viridiplantae; phylum Streptophyta; class Magnoliopsida; order Gentianales; family Apocynaceae; genus Vinca; species Vinca minor. The sequence continues at coordinate 1,701,376 of JAOCZM010000235.1, forward strand.
AGGACATGGCATTAAAGATGCTTACAATCCTTTTCTCCCACATCTAGTGTTGCATAAAAATACTGGCAATAGTATTTTGCAACTAGAATACTCTCAGATAATTGGCAGCATAATGTTTCTTATGAACTGCACGAGACCTGATATTGCTTATCAGTTAGTAAATCGAGTCGTCTAGTACACGAGCAGTGGAAGGCATTATTGAGAGTATTAGGGTAACTCAATAGGACAAAAGATTATAATCTTCAATATGGATCTTATCCAGCTGTGGTGGAAAGGTATAGTGATGCCAATTGGATTTCTGATTCCGGTTAATCTAATTTAGCAAGTGGCTATGTATTCACCCTTGGGGGTGGTGCCATTTCTTGGAAATCCTCAAAACAAACTCTAATAGCACGTTCAACAATGGAATCTGAATTCATTGTGTTGGACAGGGATGGTGAAGAAGTTGAGTGGCTTCGCCATTTCTTCGAGGATATTCCTTTGGGGCCAAAGCATGTGCTTGCAATTTGCATACATTGTGACAATCAAGCATCGATTGCAAGGGCACAAAACTTCAATTACAATGGAAAGTCTCGACACATTCGTCGTAGACATAATTACATTAGGCAGTTGTTCTCAAGTTGTGAAATCAAAAGATAATTTTGCTGATCCGTTTACTAAAAGTTTGAGTAAAAAGAAAATTAATTGCGTATCAAGGGGAATGGGCTTAAAATCCTTAAATAATTGAGTTACCTTGATCGAAACCTAACTTAGGTGATTGGGGATCCCATAGACTAGGTTCAATAGGAAAACAAAAGTTTTGTGTAACACATACGTGAGCACTTTGGAGTCTAACTCCATACAATGATACTAGTTAGGTTATGCTATATGCTTTAATGGTGCCTATATCTTGTAATTTACAAGTAGAGTATAGTAGGATACTCTTCATAGGACACCACCTAAGCGAGTGAAGAGTAAGGCCGACTATATGAAAATATTTCTAAGGCAATATTTTCTAAAAGTACTCGCAGAACCCAAGAAGTTCAGGGCCGAAATAATGAACACAATTGAGAACCATTGAAGAATTGGATTGGTACTGTGTAAAGAGTATAGTCTAGGCTTACATAAACAATTGGCAGTTCAAGGCTTCAGTCCACTGACTAGTTAAGTATGTCCGATACTTTTGCACTAGGGAAGGTTCGAGGTTAAGAGCTACCTATCTCGATGCAGTATCTTTTCGCTTGCACTCTTTGACTTTTTTCCTTGTCCATCTTGTCGTCCTTTTCCATTCATGTGGGGGGTTATTGGATGACTGAATGAAAAAGTACAATACATTGTATAATCCAAATACATGTATGAATCTTGTAGATAGATTTATGAGATACATGTATGTGTGTTAATCTCTTAAGTTTAGTCATGAATCACACATTAAATACATTCATGAGATGAACATTTGGTTCAAGTTATATATTGAGATAATGTGAATGTATCATATGGTTCATGTATAGAGGTTTAAATGAAGATTCATCGATTCAATTATTATTCATGAATGTTCCTAGTGTCCTTTAATGTGGGTCATTCCTAGACTCTATAAATAGGACTTCTTCCTTCACTTCCAAAATAACAAGTAACAAGAACAATTCTTCTAGTAAAGTTTTGTGTCTCTCTTTCTTGATAATTCCATGAAGTCTTTGAGTGTAATTCTGATTCAGTTCGATTGAGAGTGTGAGATAATAGTTTCATTTCTTACACTACGAGTGTTATATCTTGGGAAGCGATCGTCTATCAACTGTTGACACCATATCATGGGGTGAATTCAGCTTTAAGGAGATTTGTTTCGGAATACCTCACTCGATAATATTTGGTAATCAGTAATTGTATTCTGATTTCTTTTTAAGAGTACAAGGTATGTGAATTTATTTGTATATCCATTGATAATAAAAAAAAAGTATTGATTTATTGTCTATCTTTTGCATTAATACACTATTTATCAAGGACTGGTTCCAACATACTTTACACCTATGGAATTATGTATTGAAAGTATTTAAAACTCTTGATTTCCTGCATAGGATGAAGCATTGAATATCCGTATGTGTGTTGATTTTTGAAACTTGATTGTGCATGTTAAATTGTTATCATTGTTCATGATCATTTGAGTCTTCTTGTTACTGCTTTTTGGGTCTTAAATTATGCATGTTCTATAGTGTCGTCACTAGTTGAGCTTGTTTAGGAACGATCTCATTGCAGGATTCTTTCAAATGTGCAAAAATGAGTGTTTTGTCATTGAACCCGGGAGTTCTCGATTTAAGTGTTGGTGAGTACCCGTTCCTAACCGGGAGATATGTTAGGGAATATGACGGTCTTGTGGAGTCCACAGGGATGGGCGATGATACATACGAAAAAATCCTTAAATCGTGATCCCTTTCGTTCGGGGAGAAACTAAACCCGTGTATTGCATTGAAAGTCTTCCCTTCTAGACTTAAAAGTTGGGGACCGTTGTAGTAATTGAGCTCTGCATTGTGAATGTTGTGTCATAGAATAAGTCGTATTCGAAGGATCCAATGTTGTGTATGTCTGTATGTTGGGATAGATGAAAGCATGGAGCTTGTGTCACATTTTCGATGTGCAAATGTTAGATTTAACGAGTACGGTTTATGTCTTACTTTCTTATATGTTTGCCTTTGTAAGTTATATGTTCATATGCATCAAAACTGGTCATTTTGGGGTTGGAATTCGGATTGTGCATAAATTCACTTTTCCTTCACAAAATTCTACTGCAAAATTGACTGACTGAACTTCGGTCGACCGGTTGAGGTCTACCGGAGCTTCAACCAGTTGTCCGACTCAAAGTACTGGGAGCAAATAAATGATGGTAGAGTCTGAGTAGGTCGACCGGGTTAGTAAACCCCTTGAACGAAGGTAAAGTCGGTCGACCGGTCGGTGGTGCTGGCCAAACGGACTTTGGGCAGTGAGTTGTCCTGTTTTTATAAAGACTCTTCGGTCGACCGGTGGAAGTGTCCAGGTCGATCGGAGTAGAGGTGTTTGACTTTCATATTTTCTGTTGTCTTGGTTTCTTCTAGTGTTTTCTTAAAGATTTGTTGGTAAGGTTTTCACGTGTAAAATGTGTCTAGTGCAGGGACCTAAACATGCATGGTTTAAAACTTGATTTGGGAATCGGGAAAAGTGTTTTGAGTCTCATTTGGTGTTTCATCCCAAGGGTGTTGATGCTTACTGGGCTTTATAGTTCATGTCTTTTTTTTTTCTTTACTTGCAGAAGAATATATTGTTGGAGTTTTGCATTTGATATAGGTGCTCAATTGTATTGGGGCGGCTCAATTGGATTGGGCAAAAGATCCCGGTCGACCAATAGCTGTCTCGGGTTGACCGAACTTATTGTCACTCCGGTCGACCGATAACCATTTCTCCGGTCGACAGAACCAGTTGGACTTGGTCAAAACCGACACATCTACATGTGTGAGGGAGTGGGAGAGAAATAAAGGGAGAGTGTGGTGAGTGGGTAATTCCACTTACACCACATCAAATGAAAATTTGTTTTCATTTTAACTCTCACAAGTATTGAATTCTCTCTTTTTCTCTCTACTCTAGCCGAACCAAAAGAAAGGAGAAAATAATGATTTTTCTTTTAACAGCCTCTCAAGAACAATCAAGAGAAGAAAATTTGATTTTATTGTCTATTTGATTTCTGGTTTTCCTAAGTAACCTATGAAGGGATTCATGGGCAGAAACTTGTTCTAAACACCCATGAGTCATCTCCCGAAGGATCCGCTCATACAAAACGAATCGTAAGCAGACGAAAAACTTACATTTTTCCTGTTAAAGATTCTGTCTTTGGACTCTTAGCAGCAATCACCTTGAGTCCTCCCTTGCTGAATTACTCCCTACCGGTATACACACGACGAAACGAACAGCGATTGCTAGCTCTTCATTTTTCTGAGTTTCAGGAATTTTGAGAGAAAGGGAGAGCGAAAACAAGAAAACTGATTTCTAGGTTTTTGGTATTAATGCGGCTCAAGCATTAGTCACTAGAGTTTCGGTTAAGAGAAGGTTATATAGGGTGTGAGAGGTTATTTCAAACACAACTCCCACGTCCTTACCACCTCTACTGGCAGTGGGAGCCTTTAACTCTCACGTCCCCTAGACTTCTGTTGGTAGTGGGAGTATTTATCGGATAATAACTCCCACGTAATCCCAACTATAACTAAATACCAAAATGCCCCTCCTTAATCTCTAATTCAAATAATAACGTTTTATTATTCTTAGAGAAACAAATGTCAGATACAATGAACCTAGACACATTATAGATTAATTGAATCTAGACATGAAGCTCGTTAACTCGTCTATGTGTGTGACCCTGTAGGTTCATATCACAATGGCAATGAAAACAAACAGTAGCAGTATGTGTTCATAAATCACAAGCGGTCCCTAGCAGGACATTGTGACTACCCAAAGTGAATGAATTTACGGTGGAACCTAATATCAATCCACTATTTAATCCCTTTGTCTCGTGATATCCTAATTAAGCATAAGGCATGGTAGTCGTCACCCTTATAAAGCTTAATTGTGTTTATGCTCGATCTCAAGGTGGATTGTTCCAACAAATAGTATTTAATAACCACTTAATCAAATACATTTTAGTACGGCCATGCATTTAGACAGTCTTCCCTATCGAGGGACTCATGGATATCTCTCTCTAATAAGAGAGTGACAAATTCCTTACAATGCCTCTCACATTCAAGCCGTGAAATGATACTGCATCCGATCATCAGTCGTATTGATTACTCGATTAAAAGTAACGTCCGACTGAGTCAAAACGTGGCTCCATTCATGCTAGAGTCAATGGAGACATAATGTCTAAGGATTCCAAAATAGTATTGAGGAAGTAATACTTATAACTAAGGACCATGAAGTATTACTTCTCTAACGGATCACGTCCAATACAATATATCCCAATATATTGCATCTATGATTTGATTTGTATTCATTACACATAATTAGTAAAACATAATCATCAATCAAACATCATACTAGTTTTATTTCATTGTAAAGAACCTTACATAAAACTAGGGACAACTAGAATAGTAATTACATAAGCTAATGAGTTTTACTATCAAATCATGCATTTGATGTTCAGAAGCAAAATTAACTATTCAAAAACATGCTCAAAAAGATACCAAACGTACAACATATGCTAATGGTCCTAGGGCAGTACTAAGTAGAATTTTTGGGTTCTGATTAGAAGAAGAGTGGTCATATCATGCCTGTAATTTCAGCGAGGAAGGTGATGAAGTTTATCAAAAAGGGCAGCGAAGCTTTCTTGGCTTATGCGGTGCTGAAGCATGACAAGAAGAAAGTCCAATTTGAGGACGTTCCTGTAGTGAGGAAGTACGGGGATGTTTTTCTTGACGATTTTCTGGGTATTCCACCTGCCCGAAAAATTGATTTCGAGATCCTACTTCAACCCGGTGTGGAGGCAATCTCTAAGGTCCCGTATTGTATGGCATCTGCGGAGTTGAGGGAGTTGAAGGATCAACTTCAAGAACTTCTAGACAAGAAGTTAATAAGACCGAGTTTCTCACCCTGGGGCGCTCCGGTTTTATTTGTGAAGAAGAAGAATGGAAGTATGAGGATGTGTATAGATTACCGTGAGCTTAACAAGATAACAATTAAGAACCGATATCCCTCCCTCGCATCGATGAATTGTATGATCAGTTGAAAGGTGCGAAATTATTCTCTAAGATTGACTTACGATCGGGTTACCATCAACTTAGAATCAAACCCGAAGACATTCCTAAAAGTGCCTTTCGAACTCGATATGGGCACTATAAGTTCCTGGTTATGCCATTCGATATGACTAATGCACCGGCGGCATTCATGGACATGATGAATCGGGTGTTTAGCGATTATCTAGATAAGTTCATGGTGGTCTTCATCGTCGACATTCTGATTTACTCGCCGTCGGATGAAGCTCACAATTAGCATCTTAGAGTGGCGTTGGAAATTTTGAGAAAATAGAAGTTGTATGCCAAGTTTAGCAAGTGTTAATTTTTGTTAAGAAGTGTAACATTTTTGGGGCATCTGATATCTTCTGAAGGGGTGTCAGTGGATCCAAGCAAGATCGAAGCAATTGTTGATTGGCCTCAACGGAAGACAATTGCGGAGATTCAAAGTTTTCTGGGGTTAGCAGGGTATTATTGGAAATCCGTTGAAGATTTTTCCAGAATTGATGCACCGTTGACAAAGTTGACACAAAAACGGGTGAAGCTTGAATGGTGTTCAGATTGGGACTAAAGTTTTCAGATGTTGAAAGAGCGTTTGACTACTGCACCGCTTTTTGCACTACCTGAATTGACTGGGGTTTTAGTATCAACAGTGATGCATCAGGCATAGGGTTGAGGTGTGTATTACTGCAGAATGGTAAGGCAATAGCCTATGCTTCGAGAAAATTGAAGCCATATGAAAAGAACTACTCTACACACGACTTAGTATTGACAGCAGTGGTATTTGTATTGAATATTTGGAGACATTACCTCTATGGTGAACCTTGTGAGATGTTTACCGATCACCAAAGTCTGAAATACCTTTTCACCAAAAAAGAACTCAACATGAGCCAAAGACGATAATGACCTCACAATTAGCTACCATCCCGGGAAAGCTAATTGGGCAGCTGATGCTCTAAGTAGGAAGAATTCGGTACAACTAGCAAGTTTGATCACCGAGCAACCAAGTTTGATAGACGATTTGAGATGTTAAGTTTGGAGGTCGTTGAGTCAACCATTAATGTTTTGGCAACTTTGGTAGCTCAACCGACACTCTTGGGTAGGATAAGGGAAGGGAAGAAAACTGATCAAAATTTGGAAAGTGAACTGAATGTGGTACAGTCGGGTGAAAAATCAGATTTTGGGGTTCAGAAAGACGGTAGTTTGAGGTATCGGGGTAGTTTGTGTGTACCTTCTGATTTGGGGTTGAGAGCTGAAATTATGGAAGAAGCTCACAGTTCCAAGTTGTTAGTGCATCCTGGGGCTACAAAGATGTATAGTGATCTTCGTGGTAACTTTTGGTAGAAAGGTATGAAGCGGGACGTCGCTGATTTTATAGCTAAGTGTTTGGTATGCCAGCAAGTAAATGCGGAACATTAAAGACCCACGGGTTTGCTTAAACCTTTGAAATACCCGTTTGGAAGTGGGAACGCATCACTATGGATTTTATGGTCGTTTACCTAAGGACAAAATCGAAAAAAAGACACGATTTGGGTAATCGTTGATCGACTCAACAAATCTGCTCACTTCTTGCATATGAGAATCACAGTCTCCATGGATACCTTGGTGCAAATGTACATGAACGAGATAGTTAGACTTCACGGGGTGCCCGTAAGCATCGTATCAGGCAGGGATTCAAGATTTGTGTCACGGTTTTGGCGAAGTTTTAATGAAGCAATGGAAACAAAGTTGTTCTTGAGCACTGCTATCATCTTCAAACCGATGGACAGTCGGAAAAGACAATTCAAGCATTGGAAGACATGTTAATGGCATGCATATTGGACTTCAAATGAAGATGGGTGGATCATTTAACCTTGGTAGAGTTTGCTTACAACAACAGTTTCCAAGCAAGCATTGGTATGGCGCCGTATGAGGCATGGTATGGAAAAAAGTGTCGCATGACGGTTTGTTGGGATGATATCGGGGAGAAGGTAATAACAGGGCCAGAATTGGTACAGGTAACCATGGAAGTGATGTCACTTATTTGAGAAAGGTTGAAGGTAGCTCAAGATATGTAGAAAAGTTGGACGGATAGCAAAAGAAGACCAATGGAAATCGAGGTAGGTAACAAGGTATACTTACGAGTCTCGCCAACGAAAGGTGTGATGCGGTTTGGTAAGAATGGAAAGCTAAGTCCAAGATATATTGGACCATGTGAGATATTGAAGAAAGTGAATGATTTTGCCTACCGTTTGGCATTACCGCCAATGTTGTCACGAATACACAATGTATTACATGAGTCACAGCTAAAGCATTACGTGCCAGATCCTAGCCATGTTTTAGACGTGGAACCTTTGGAACATCAGGAAGACTTGTCTTATCAAGAAGTACCAGTAAGAATAGTGGACCGTAAGGATTTGATTCTGAGGCGACGCACCATTCCTTATGTTAAGATACAGTGGTCGAATCATAGTGAAAGGGAAGACATATGGGAACTTGATGAAGAAGCTCGTCGGAAGTACCCACAGCTGTTTGAATTCCGAGGTAATCAAGTTTCGAGGACGAAACTTCAGTAAGGGGGGAATGATGTGATAACTTGAAATTTTTGACATTTAAAAATAATATGTATAATTGAATTTGTGTTCTAAGTGCTTATTATGTGTTAATTTGATGTACAAATGTTTAGGGTGGCCTATTAAAATTAACCTAACTTAAAGGACTTAAGTGTAGACTAGTTGAAACTTGTGAAGTGGTTTAACACCTTTTTAAAAGGTGTGGCTCTTGGGGTGGTTGTTGTAGGAAAGTTTAGAGTTTAGAAGATAAGGGAGGTTAGAGAAAAGAAAATGGAAGAAAAGAGAGGAAAAAGAAAACCTGGAAAAACTGAGTGCTTGTGGGAGAAATCATAATTGAAGTAGCAATCAGACTTTGAATTTAGTAATTCCTTTTGATAATCAAAGCTAACACATAAGGATACGCGTGGGAAGAAACGAGGATATATTTCCAGTTCACACAAACAGATTTTCGTGTTTGAAGTTACTGTTTGAGTGCAGAATTCTGGTTTGTGTATTGGTTTCTTTCATTCCAAGTAAGACTCTTCACCCTTGTATTTTCATTCCTAAAATTCATGAAAATTATATTTTACACTTATGGAATTGTGTATTGGAAGTATTTAAAGCTCATGATTTCCTGCATAGGATGAAGCATTGAATTACCATATGTGTATGTTGATTTTTGGAACTTGATATGTACGTTAAATTCTTGTCATTGTTTCATGATCATTTGAGTCTTCTTGTTACTGATTTTGGGGTCTTAAATGATGCATGTTCTATAGAGTCATCACTGGTTGAACTCTTGTTTAGAAACGACCTCATTGCAGGGTTCTTTCAAATGTGCATAAATGAGTGTTTTGTCGTTGAACCCGGGAGTTCTCGACTTGAGTGTTGGTGAGTACCCATTCCTAACTGAGAGAGCTGTTAGGTACTACAATAGTCTTGTGGAGTTCACACAGATGGGCGATGATACATACGAAGGAATCCTTAAATTGTGAGCCCTTCGTTCGGGGAGTAACTAAACCCGTGTAATACATTGAAAGCCCGCCCTTCTATGCTTAAAATTTAGGAACTGTTGCGGTAGTTTCTTTAGAGTTGTGATTAGACAATTGAACTCTTCCTTGTGAATGTTATTTCATAGAATGAGTCATATTCGAAGGATCCAACGTTGTGTATGTCCGTATGTTGGGATAGGTGAAAGCATGGAGCTTGTGTCACATTTCCGATGTGCAAATGTTGGATTTAACGAGTACGGTTTATGTCTTCCTTGCTTATATGTTTTCATTTGTCATTTATATGTTCATATGCATCAAAACTGGTCGTTTTGGGATTGGAATTCGGATTGTGCATAAATGCACTTTTCCTTCACAAAATTGTACTGAAAATTTGATTGACTGAACTTCGGTCGACCGGAGCTTCAACCAGTCGTCCGACTCAAAGTACTTGGAGAAAACGGACAATGGTAGAGTCTGAGTAGGTCGACCGGGTTAGTGAATCCCTCGACTGAAGGTAGAGTCGGTCGACCGGTCGGTGGTACTAGTCAACCGGACTTTTGGCAGGTGAGTTATCCTGTTTTTCTAATGACCATTCGGTCGATCGGTGGAAGTGTCCAGGTCGACCGGAGTGGAGGTGTTTACTTTTATGTTTTATGTTGTCTTGGTTCCTTCTAGTGTTTTCCCAAAGGTTGTTTGGTGAGGTTTTCACGTGTAAAATGTGTCTAGTGAAGGGACCTAAAAGTTCATGGTTAAACCTTGATTTGGGATTCGAGAAAAGTGTTTTGAGTCTCAATTGATGTTTCATCCCAAGGGTGTTGATGCTTACTGAGCTTTATAGCTCATATCTTTTTTTTACTGGCAGATGAAGATATACTTGATGATGTTGCTTATGTGGAACCATGGGATCGGGAGGACTTCGAGTGATTCTTAAACTATCTTGTAATAGATGAATTACACTTTAAGTACTTACGCTTGGCTTGTAATAAATGATAGTAACTCCATTTACTTCTGTTGGATTATGTTTAACTTGGATAATTAATGTAGTATTAATGCTTACGCTATTAATAGTACAATGGACTTTACTATTCTGCTTTTGTTTTGGTGCCTCATTGGCATATATGAGGTGTTGTCAAGTCATCATCCGATTTCAGGGTGTGACAAAGATCCTCATGACTTGCTTTGTGACATGTATGCGGAATTGAAACGTTTTTCAAAACAAAACAAAGAAATGAAATCTAAAATTGATGCTTTGATTGTTGAAAACTCAATTTTGGCTTGTGAAAACAAAGGCTCATTGATTCATTGGATAGTAGTAAGATTGAATAAGAAATCCTTATAACTACTATGAGATCATCCACTTCACAACGTAAGGAAGTTTTTACTAAAATGAGGACCTTAGAAGAAACACATTTTGACTATGATTTCTTAAAGAAAAATGTTGTTGATCTCACCACTCTTGTAGATAAATTTCATTATAGTAAAAAGAACATAGAACAACTTCTTAGTTCCCAACGGATTTCAAATGACAATAGTGGATTAAGATATAAGGATAGTACTTCATCTTACATTGCTAGCACTTCATCTCATATTTCTAGCACGTCTAAATCTATTATTCCATTTACATCTCATACATTTGCTAAAAGAGGTATTGGGTATAAAAACAACACACACATTCCTAGACCTAAGGCAAATGCATCTAGGACTTCCTCATACACAACATCTCATGTTAGATGTACATATTGTGGGAGACATGGGCATAAGGTGAATAAGTGTTTTATTAAACATAACATTGAGCATGGTGCTAAATCTACTTGGTGTTTTAAGATTGCTCACACTAACCCAAAGGACCCAAGAAGATATGGGGTACCAAAAGTCACAATTTTACCTCCGTTTTAGGTATAAAAAAAAGAAGAAGAAAGAAAAGCACTTCCGGCAAAATAGTTTCTTGATAGTGGAAGTACAAGACACATGACTAGAGATGCTACTCTCATGAGGGATGTCAAGCCAATAAATGAAGGATTTGTCACATTTGGTGACAAACAAAAAGGAAAAATCATAAGCATTGGAAATGTTGGTAAAGGCTCTTCTACTCTGATTAGACAAGTGCTTTTAATTGAGATTTTATAGTATAAATTTCTTAGCATTAGCCAATTATGTGATAATGGATTTGTGGTTTCCTTTAAGAAAGATGCATGCCATATTTTTTTTGAAAACTCTAATGAAGTCATTTTTGTGGCTAAAAGAGTTGGTAATGTTTACATGCTTTCTCTTGATGAATTGATTGCATATTATGTACAATGTTTGAATGTTCATGATGATGATGCATTTCTATGGCACCGTAGATTAGGACATGTTAGCATGGACTTACTTAACCGACCATCGAGCCAAGAAATTGTGCGTGGATTGCCTAAAGTAAAGTTTGAAAAGAAACGCTTATGTGATTCATGCCAATTTGGAAAACAAACCAAAAATTCTTTAAGCTCAAGAAAAAGGTATCTTCTTCAAAACCATTGGAGTTAGTTCATCTTGATATTTTTTTTACCTATGAGGACCACTAGTCTTGGTGGTAAGAGGTATGTATTTATTATAGTAGATGACTTATCTAAATTCACTTGGGTAATTTTTTTCTTTCACAAAAAGACTACTCATTCATTGAATTTTTCTATTAGGACTTATGGATGAAGCACACTTTACTTTATTTTGGTCTTGTTTTCAACAATGTGCCTATCCTATGCGACAAAACTAGTGCCATTAATTTGACTAAAAATCCCATTCAATACTCTAGAACAAAGCACATAGAAATGAAGAACCTTTTCATTAGAGACCATGTTGCTAAAAGTGATGTAAATGTGCCTATCCTATGCGACAAAACTAGTGCCATTAATTTGATTAAAAAACCCATTCAATACTCTAGAACAAAGCACATATAAATGAAGAACCTTTTCATTAGAGACCATGTTGCTAAAGGTGATGTATGTGTTGATTTTGTGAGTACCGATGATCAACTTACTGATATTTTCACTAACCATTATGTTTTGAAAGATTTGATTACCTAAGGCGTTGCCGAGGAATCACACATTTACAAGTTGATATGTTTGCTGAAAATGTGTAGGAAAGAGGGAAAATTCAATCGACCAGATATAGGAGTCGGTCGACGGGAGAAATGGTAAAATTTTCTCAAGACAAAAAGAAAGGCATCTCGGTCGACCAAAATCAAGACAGAAACTTTCCAGTATTAACTTCGGATGAGGTCCAGATGACCTCTAAAAAGGGCCGATCGACCAGACCATCGGGATTTCAGAATTAAAGGGGTTTCAACAGTGCAAAAATTCAAATTTTCATTTCCCACTCTTTCAAACTCTCAAACCCTTAGACATTCTCTCTCAGAAATCAAAACCCACACTCATCTATACCAAATATCCTCATACAAATCTTAGATTCACATCACCATGAAGACAAATCAACCACCATCCAAAGCACCAAAGTCACAAAATACCAAACCCAAGAAAAATACTACTAATAAAAAAGCTCCCTCAAATAAAATTCTTGAAAAGGGGATTACTATCCAAGAATCAAATGAGCCTACTCCAAAGAAAACAAAGAATATGGCTCAAAGGGGAGGCAAAGAAAAAAAAAACAAATGGAAAGGAACTTTGATGAAGAAACGGAGTCGGATAAAGATAGACCTATTCCTCTACCCTCATCAAGATTTCGAGGAGAATCATCAATTTATGCGGCTACAAAGGTAACTCCTCGATTCTATACTCCTCTAGCCAAGAAACCATATTAAGCCCTTATAAAAAAAAATTAGAGGAATTATATCGGGGTATATTAGGGATGCAAAATCTTTTGATAAGGGGTTAGGTGAATTTTGTGAGTATTTTGGAGATATGGGGTGGATGAACTTATTTCATCATGATAATGACATGTATCCTTTGGCCATTTATGAATTTAGAGTAAACTTGAGAGAAGAGGGAAAAGGAGATGATGGTAAGTATTGGTGGACTTCTAGAATAGAAGGGTGGGAAGTAAGCTTTTCAGAAGCCATATTTTGTGAGAGTCTTAGTTTAAAACTCGAGGGAGGGGCCACAAGATTTTATGAAAGAACTGGAGGTATTCCAAATGAAAAATTATTGGACTTGAGGCATTTTAGGGCCAATTTAAACATCAATGGGTTATTTAGCAAAGCTTATGAGAGAAAAACCAATAAGCTAGACGAGTATGGTCGGATATTGAATAATATGGTTGCCAATGTTGCCCTACCGGTAAATGGCCAAAAAAACTCTGTAACCTTCTTACAAATTATAGTGATTAATAGGCATTTTGAGAGAACTAAGGCAAATTTTGGCTATTTAGCCTTGAAACACTTGAGTGAATCCATAAAAGCCGGAAAAAACATCATACCTTATGAGAGCATGCTTACATCACTCTTTAAGAAATTCAAACTTAAACTTTCAAACCCGGTTCCTAGATCAGACAAATAAAACAAGTATAATGATGGAAACTTCCATAGAATGCACTTGATCCTTGTGAATGGAAAATGGAAAAGTAAATTCGAGTGCACCGAGGAAGAACTACTTGAAGCGGCGGTTCCAATAAGAGCTAGTCAAAAGGCTAGTGAAACAATTAAAATAATCATAAGGGAATGAAAGGTTCAAAGGAGAGAGGAAGATCAAGAAGAGGAAGAACGGAAAAGACAAGAAAATGTCCAAGTGGAAGAAGAAGTCCAAAGAGACATTGGGGAAAATGGTGAAGAAGAAGATAATAAGGAAGAAGAAGTGCCTCTTATAAGAAAATGAGGAGTTGAAAAGCCAAGAGCAACTTCACCAAACCAAAATGAGCTTCTACTTCAAATCCTCTTTAAAATGGGAAAGTTGGAAGAAAGAATGGATGCTATTGAAAACAAGGTTGATGTGGTCATCCAATATACCAAAACAAAAATTCCAATAATTCCTGTGGTGGATGAAGAAATTGAAGAAGAGAAAGAGGAAAAATGATAGTGAAACTAACAAGAATGGTAGTGGGAATGTAAATGAAAAAGAGCAAGACAAGGGTGAATAAGAAAGAGAAAAAGAGCAAGGATTTCATGCTACACTAACCGAAGAAGAAATTGCACAAGTCATTGAAAACTTACAATGAAGATGCTTCAACATACAAATAAGCCTCGCTTAACCCTCTCTACTTCTTATGTTTATTTTACGTGTTATTTCCTTGTACTCCTAGTTTAGAAAGTCTATGCCTCTTATGTTTTTTATCCTATGTAGTACTTGCTACTTTTGATGTATAACCCTGCCATGTGTTATAATATGATGATTTTTGGGTGTAGATTTTAGAGAGCTCAATGATGATATCTTTGTGATGAGAGCTCATCCTTTTTAGAAACCCCCTCCCAACTCTTTTTGATATATGACAAAGAGGGAGAAAAATGTGCAATGTAATGTGCTTATGCTTAGTCTTTACCTTAAATCATAGCATGCGGATCTTCAAGTTTTTAAGCATGTTCTTTAGTTGGTTGACCGTCTTTATGCTTAACTTGGAGTCTCTAATATATTTGTGGCATAGAACTACGTTGGTGGAATTTAGAAATGCCTCAAAATTGTTTATGTAGGATGTTCTCAATCTCACCTTAAGCCTGGTCGACTGGATTGGTTAAATTGCAATCTACCGGAGTGGCTCGGTCGACCTGAGGAATTATTGCGGTTGAACCATATCCTCAAAATCAAAAAATTGTAAACTCTTTCCTCTACATCTTTTTCAGTTTTGTTATCTTTTAGAATGGACACACCCTTAGGGGGAGAATTCATCAACCAATATTCATATACCCCTAAGGTTGTTCTATATTGAAAAATTTTTAAAAGTCCATAGATGGCCTTGTTCTTATCTTTGACCACTCAGAGGTCATCTTCTCTTAAGATCGTTTCTTTTTAACTATCACATTACATCAAAGTTTGTCATAATAAAAAAAGGAGGAGATTGTAAGCCTAAGGGCTAAATTCACTATTTTAATGAACGACAAACCTTTGATGAAATTTAATATAATTATTGTTTATGTGATAGGTTACAAAGCATCAAGTCTATCAATAAAGTACATACATGACAAAGACAATCTTACACATTGAAGACCTAAAAGATGCCTACAAGAAGCACTTGAAGACTTTCGTATATGTTATGGTAGAATAGATATTTCATATCTTGTAATCTCCCTTAGGAAAAGTTCAAATGACAATGCCCATACTTGCCATGCATACACTTAAAATGTTTTCAAGTTAATTTTTATACAAAGTTTACACTTGTGATAGATAGCGTTTTATTTGTGACTTAGTGGGAAAACCACTTTTAACCTTCATCTCGGTCGACCGAAGTGTGTAACATCACTAAGTCTTTTCAAATGGTTTAAATCACTCAACGACTATTTTGGTTAGGTCGACTTCAATCCAGTTCGGTCGACCGATATGGGGTCAGGTCGACCAAGATCGAAACAGAGCCTTTTCGCAAAGTGGTTCAGAAGCCCCCCGGACGACCTGGACTAAAGTTCGGTCGACCGAAGTGCCGATTTCTGGGAGTTTTCTAGTCGTTGATGCATTTAATGCTTGCCAAGTTTTCTCCTCTATTTAAACCCCAAAGATGAAATTTTCCAAACTACTCATTCCATTAAGTGTATTCAATTTACTTTCATTCAAAGTATCATTTATTACTCTTTGCAATCAATTTAATGTGGTAAAGAAGTTTGAACAAAATCATTTGAGCTATAACATTTATTGAGCTTTACACTTGTAACAAATCCATCACTTCAAGATGATATTTGGTTATTCCCCCTTCCCCTCTCATTATTACGATTAGTTCTTTGTGAAGTAGGAAGTAAATCTTTGTGATAGGCTCTTTTTGAGCTACTTGAGTGGTTCAAGTAAAACTCATTGTGAGTTGTTCACTTTTGTAAAAGGTTGATCGCACCTTACATTTGTTGTGAAGGGAACTTCTTAGTGAAGTGTTGAAATCCTTGCGTGTGTCTCAAGGTAGTGGACGCATATTCTTTGTGAATCAAACCACTCTAAATCGCTTGTCTTTTATTATTCTTCTTTACAAGCTTTAAGTTTTGTTGTTATTTACTCTTGTCTTAGTTATTTTGAAGAAAGTCTTAAAAAGATTTCCAAAACCCTATTCACGCCCCCTCTAGTGTTTTTCAATTTAAGCAATAAAAAATAGGTGGTCTAGATAGAGAGGAGTCCTCTAAGGGAGATATATAAAAACATGTAGCCAAGGAACCTCCTAGGATGTAAAGCCTAACAAAAAGGAGACGAGTCTCTGATACCAAATGAAATACCCAAAGGTGAGAACCTAAGAGGGGAGGGGTGAATTAGGTTCTCAAACGTTTTCGCTTTTCTAATAAAATCTTCACCTATGTGTTGATATAGATAACGTGTATGTTGATTAATCACAAGAAGGTAAGTTAAATGATATAAAGCTTATATGGCTAGTGTGTTAGGTGTAACACATAAAGACCTCAAGAGGATGAAGATGATCTAGGAAGGATAAACTAAGTCAAAGATCCTGTATGCAAAGCTTGTAAAAACACTTAGTGCAAGTCACATGGCCAAGACAAGGCCCGATATACAAATCTAGACAGCTAACTCAAGATAAACACTTAATTCTAAAACTAAACCGGTTTATATAGCACAATAGATAAAGATAAGAATTTGAAATTAAAGAAGAAGTGTTAAAGATATCAAACACAGGGATTTAGAATGGTTCGATCACAAAGATCTACATCCACTACCTTAGGACATACCCAAGGATTTTGGAAAATTCTACAAGCTTGACTTGTGAGATCTCACACGAAATGATAAAACCAAGCAATGGTCTTTTATGCACTAAGCAACCTTTCAAGGGAAAAATTGACAAATTGTCTTTTATGCACTAAGCAACCCTTTTTTACCCTTAGGAACACTTTCTCTAATCTAGTCTACTAAGTGAGAAGGTTTTACGAACACATCAATTGTACTTAATTTTAGGTTTTACCACTCACTATAGTTCCTACAATTACAATAAATTTCAACTCCACTAAGGAGGCCCAAAACCACCACTCTCACAATCAAGCCTTGCCACTCAACCCGTTACAAGAAAGACTGATCTCAACAAATGAAAGTTTACAATATAGCTCAAGACAAACAGATCCCTCAATGGACTGGATAATACAATTGAAAACTCTAATTCAAATTGATAATAGAAGAGTATGTATATGAAGGTCTTACTCAAAATGATGTATTTTGTTAAACATAGAAAGAATTGAACTCTTCAAAGTATTTGAGCCCTCAAAACCTTAATTTTCACCTTCTTTCTTTTGCACTTCTTCATCTTCCCCTTGAAGCACATGTGGCCTTTGATCCTTTATTAATTGAATAAGCTTCCTTAATGTTTCACTTGCTTTAGGGCTAATACCTTGGGAAATTGACGCCGCCAAAAGCTCCTTATCGGTGTAATTCTTGTGGAATTTCAATTTTCCACCAACTAAATTAATGTGTATTTGATGGAACAGGCCTTCATTGTATATGTTGTGCCTCTTGCTTCTTTGTAGGGGATTTGTGAGTTTGAGATTATATTTCTTAAAAATCAAGGTGAGCATGCTTCCATAGGGAAGGAATTTGCTAGTTCCTTTTATACTCTCAAAACAATTCTTCAACGCCAAATGTCCAAAGTTGTCATTCTTCCTTTCAACTAGCCTTTGCATAACCGTCATTTGTAAGTATGAAATGGAACTCTTGTGTTCACTGACGGGAATGACTACATTTGATACTATGTGGTGAAGGATTTGACCGTATTCATACAATTTATTGGTCTCTCTCTCTTTGGTCTTGTTGAAGGTTCATTTGATATTGAACATATCCTCAAAATACTCATCAATCACTTCTAATCCCTTATCAAAAGAGTCCATGTCTCTCACATACCCAAGAATTATACCTCTATTTTTCCTCACTAAAGATTCATATAATATCTTAGCTTCTTCGTAGTAGAATTGATGGGTTACCTTTCTTGTAGAGTAAGATGATGACTCTCCTTGGAATCGTGGAGAAGGCGGTGGAATGCGATGATCCTCACCGGATTCCATTTCGTCGCTGGTGTGTGTAATCTTCTTTCCTTTCCCCCCTTTCCGTGTATTTCTTTGTCTTGAATCTTTTGGGGGCGGAATTATTCGGTTCTTGGATGGATATTCCTATTTCTAAAGATCATACTTTTGGATGGAGTTTCTTTGGGTTGATCTTTGGAAGATTTTGTATTGGATTGTGTTTAGATTGGTCTTCATGATTGTTTGAATTGAAGAATTGTAGAAGGAATTTCTATTTGTGTGATTATGGGATTTGAATTTGAGAGAGGATATCAGAAGGTTTTGGTATTTTGAGAGAGGGAATTTGAATGTGTTTGAAAAATGAACTGTGAATACCCTTTAAAACTGAGAATCCCACTATTTCGGTCAACCGAGTGTCATTTCCGGTCGTCCGACCCTTGTCCGAGATAAACTTAAATTTCTCTCTGTCTTGATTTTGGTCGATCGAGGAGGGGGTTTGTTCGACCGGGATACCCGGATTTTGCCTGAGGCATTTTGACCATTTCTTCGGTCGATCGTTGTTTAGTTAGGTACCGAAATTCCCCTGTTTCCTACAATAACATGCAATTTTGGCAACCAAACTCTTTTGGGTCCTTGGGGGTTAGTTTTAAGGTTCTTTAAATTGACTTGGAAACTCTTTCAATCTTCTTCTTAAAGATGTAACTAGCAACACGATGTCCACATTTTCCACAATATGCGCAAATATCATTAAAATTGGTGGGATGTGAAGTTCTAGTGTCTGAAGAATTAGAGTGCTTATGCTTGTGTTTATGCTCTAAACAAGTATTGTCAAAGGAAGCAAATTGAGCATCAAGCACATTTCCATGTATATCTTTTGTGCATGTGCACTTATCTACATAAGAATTGAGAATATCAAGTTTATGGTTTATGGTTTATGAAAGAGTGAATGGCATAAAGTAGACTTTAACAATTTATGATTTTCTCTTTATAAACTTAAACTTTGTTTTTGTACATTCATGAACTTAAACAAATTATATGATGCCCGATATAGAAAAAGTGGTAGATTCCGGCGATCTTCTCATTATATTTTACCCGAAGAAATAAAAAGACTAACATACCCTTTACATAAAAAATATAAATAATGAATAAAATAAATTCAACCCGCTTTAAAAACCCGACCCGACCCACTTTTTTCAACTTCCTCCCCCTTTCATCTTCTCCTCTTCCGACTGAACCATTTTGGTAATTGCAGTTGTAGCCCAAAGGCTTGTCTGAGTTTCTAAAATCCTTTCCAAAATGAGGCAATAGCTCTCTCGTGCTAAAGCACAATTGGCACAATTTCTTGTTTCCTGCATATTTTTCTTTTTTACTTGTATCGCTTCTGCCCTTGTTGATTTCATTTCAATTCAATAATTGTTGTATCGAATTTTTGTGGATGGTGAGAATCTGAGGTGGAGTTTTCCCTGTCATTAAGGAACCATATTACCTTATTAATGAAGAGTATGGTGTTTTTGAGAAAGCCACCAGATGAGGTGGGGCGGATCCCCGTTTATTAATAAAGCCGAATAGGCTAAAAAATACAAGGAAGGGGACGTAATACCAAACCTCCTAACAAAAGGTGGAAACATATCCACTGCTTACATTAGACAATATGCTAGATGCAAGAATTGAACATTTATAATATGATCAAGGATGTATACAATGAAGTCTATAGTTCTAAATGCAAAGCAGGAATACAATATGCAAATCCTATCTAAGACGCAAATAAGGCGTGTTACATTGATCCAATTTAATAAGAACAATAATCTGCGAAGGTAGGGATTCAACATTGTAGAAAATGACTGAACACCGATCAGAAATGGCATGATTAGCCAATGCATCCGCTACAGAATTAACTTCCCGGAAAACATGTACCAACCTGCAAGAACCAAGAAGAGAGACAGCTCTACGAAAATAAGTGTCTAGAGACCAATTAGAAACCGTACCTAAAGAAACCGCCTTTACCAAAATGTCCGAGTCCGATTGAATCAAAATATCATGTGTGCCGCCTTGAGGAACCATTTGTAAACCTTGAACCAGTGCCTGTAATTCAGCCCTCATACTGGTACCACTATCCCCAATAAAAATAAAGAAACCTGAAATAAAGTCCCCATTACTATGCCGAAAAATGCCTCCAATGCCCGTTGGGCCAGGATTTCCTTTCGAAGCACCATCTATATTAAGCACCACACCATGAGAAGTATCATTTCCCCAACGAACAACAAGAGACCGACGAGGGATGCGGACCCCGGGGATTCCAAGTGTAAGACCCCGAGCCTGCAGGAGAGTTGTAGTATAATCCCGAAATTGAACTATGATAGTTGAATGCGTGGTAATACCTTATTCCAAATGTAAATGCGTGACAATTGTGTGACCTCCGAGATACGCATGAAATCCATAGCAGATGCTATAGAAAACCTCCCTCGTGGATTATCAATCCAAATAAGCTTATCACACTCTCCAGACAAATAAACATCAGGCAATAAATCCATAAAGCAACCAGGAACCAATGTCGCTAACTCCCGCCGCTGCCAAGAATGATCATGAATGAAATCCCAGGATGATGCTCCAGCAAGCCGAGCTGAGAATGGAACAAGGGTACTTAAAGCTCCCTAAAGAGTGATGTTCTCATAGAAAAAACTAGTGTGACCGTTACGTAACAGAATGCCAATATGCTTCTCCACTTCATCCCGAACCGCGATCATACGTCGCCATGTTGGAGAGCAACCCACAACAATTCTACTTTGTGTCACATGGGGCAGCCCTGCACAATATTTTGCTTTTAAGAAATTTGCCCACAAAGACTCTAAACTCCTGAAATTCCACCACAGTTTCCAAGTAAAAGCATCATAAAATTGTACTACCGAATGCATACCCACTCCATTACATTCTGTTGGTCTTGACATTCTACTCCAAGACATCCAATGCTTAAGCTCATTTCCATCTGTTTGACCCCAGGCAAAGCGAGAACATGCGTTCCAACTTTAACATTACTAATTTCGGTACATTACAAGTCGCCAGGATATGAATAGACATAGAATTAAGTACCGAACGAACAAGTAATAACAGACTGCCATACTTAACAGATTGCGCTGCCAACCCTCCACACGAACCGCCACCTTTTCAAGTAGACCATCAAAATACCGGACTTTGGATCATCCTGGAAAAATAGGACAACCAAGATAGATCATTGGAAACTCCCTTTCTACAAAACCTGTCACTTCCTGTGTCATATTACGTTGGTTGTCGGCTATTTTTGTGGATGTATAGTAAGAGTACTTTCCCACATTAGCACGCTGACCAGATGCCTGCTCATAATTCCTTATAAAGTCAATAAGAACAGACAGACTTCTCTTTTGCCCATTAGTAAAGATAATAATATCATCTGCAAAAGCAAGGTGAGTAACGTTGACAGACTTCTTAGGCTTATAATAAGGTAAAAAAACTCCCAGACATGGACAATGCATTAATACCTCTTGAAAATGCTTCAGCCGCAATAATGAAAAGCAAAGGAGAAAGAGGATGCCCTTGCTTCACCCCCTGCTAGCATGACTATAACCATAAGACACCCCATTAAGTAGTACAGAAAACCAGTTCGAGCTAAGAACATTACGGATAAGATTTAGGAAGTGAGGGCCAAAACCAAATCGCTGCAATACCCGAAGTAGAAAAGAGTGAGAAACCCGGTCAAAAGCTTTCATCATGTCAAGCTTAATGACCAAATTTCCTCCCCTCACCTTGTGATTAATTGAATGTACTAGTTCCATAGCCAGTAAAACATTATCAGAGATCGATCTACCTTTAACAAAACCAGTTTGATTCAGCGATATAATTGATGGCAAGAACAAACAAAGCCGAGTGGCCATTACCTTAGTGATTACCTTGTTTGCAAAATTACACAAAGATATAGGCCGGAAACCGGAAAGATGAATGGGATTTTGTGTCTTGGGGAACAACACAATTAGGGTACTCGCCAAAGCTTGCCGTACCTCCAACCGAGAAGGAAGGCCCGAGAGCACACGGTTATCAGAGTCATGCACTAACCGTGGGATTGGGTCCAAAATTCGGTCTACCCCTTGTAGAGAAACATCCTCAGAATATAGAGTAGAGTAGAAACGATGACACTCCGCGCACATAGTTTCTTGATCAGTCATCCATTCTCCTTGATCATTCTGCAAAGTAGATATAAAAAGACGTTTTCTATTGTTATTACATACCGCATGAAAGTATTTAATATTACCTTCCCCTTCTTTTATCCATTTGAGTCTTGATTTTTGCCGCCAATATGTTTCCTCAGCTCCCAAATAAAATAGATATTTCTGTTTTGCTTCCAACCACACATCCCGGAGCTGATCACAAGGAGAAGCATCAAAATCTGCTTCAGCCGAAGCCAACAAGGCCTCGGCTTCTTTAAGTTGAGACACAACATTACCGAAGCTCTCCTTATTCCAATTCCGTAAAGCAATTTTTAACCTTTTCAGTTTTCCAGTTAACGCCATCATCCTATTCCCATACAAAGAATTTCCCCAACTGGCTGCCACCACATCCTGAAACTGAGAGTGTTTGGACCACATATTCTGATACCTGAAAGAAGAAGAGTAAACACGATTCTCCCTAACGAGATTAACATTTAAAGGACAGTGATCTGAAACCGTCCTATGTAAATGTTCAAGCTTGGTAAGAGCAAAAAATTCCAGCCATTTAGTGTTCACCAAAAGACGATCAAGACAGCGCAAAAGAGGCGGTGAACCCCTGCACCAAGTATAGGGGCTGCCTACAAAAGGAACATCAGAAAGTCTGCAATCTCCCACCATTTCCACAAATACAGCCATTGGTAGAGATGCCGGTATAGAGCCAAGACTCTCTGAAACACTTAAAACCACATTAAAATCACCGCCTACGAGCCAAGGTACATCATGTTGTGAGCTAAAAGTTCTTAGCTCATCCCACAATGCTCTTCCCTGCGTATAAGCGCATTTAGCATAAACAAAATATATATACACCGAAGCTCCAGCATAGTTATTAACCAAGACAGTCAACATTTATTCGGAATTCCCCACAAGTGAAATATCTAGACAACCGTTCCAAAACAGCCATATTTTACCGTTAGCATTACTGATACTCTCATCAAAACCAAGCCGGCGTGTATAAAAAGAAAGCTCAGAACTACTTAGCATAGGCTCCATTATAGCAAGTAAAGAAAGATTATTATCAAACTTAAGTTGGCGAAGTCGTGCCACCGAATCATTATTACCAATTCTCCGAATGTTCCAAAACAATAGATTGAACTTATTCATAAGGAAATATGATATCAAATATAAGAACCCATCAAAGGGTGTTACCTTTAGCCTTCTCCTCAAGGCGAGAAGACTTACAAGAAGCAGCCACAAGTTGTTTTTTTTGTCTTTTCAGTGCGGGTGGTTTGAGTAATAGGAATATTATCGAGACCACTCGCCGGCTGCACCACCGTGGGTAATGTCAAAACATTCGTCATATGAGGTTCATCCTGAAAGGATTCATGGGCGGAAACTCGTTCCAAACACCCATGGATCCTCCCCTGAAGGATCCGCTCATATGAAACAATTCGAAAACAGCAATAAAGAACTTACGTTTCTTGGATGCTAATCTGCCACCAACGGAATTCCCTTTGCGGAATGTCCCTCTACCGGTATCCACGCGACGAAACGGGCAGCGATTGCTAGCTCTTTGTCTTTCTGGGTTTCGGGAATCAGAGAGAAAAGGGAGAGGCAGAAAACTCTTTTCTGGATACTAAGGTATTTCGGCTGAAAAAAAAAATTAGCCTTCTAGGTTTCGGCTAAGAGATGTTATATAGAGTGTGAGAGTTTGTTGCTAGAACAACTCCCACCTCTACTCAACTTCTCTCGGCACTGGGAGTCTCAGAATCCCACGTTCCCTATACTTTCGCTTGTAGTGGGAGTCCTTATCGGATAATAACTCCCACGTAATCCCAGCTATAGGTAAAATACCGAAATTACCCCTATCTCTAATTCGAGTAATAAACACTTTATTATTTTCAGAAAGACAAATGTCAGATACAATGAAACTAGACACTTTCTGGATTCATTGAATCTGGAATGAAGCTCGTTAGCTCGTCTATGCGTGTGACCCTGTAGCTTCATATCACAATGGAAATGAAAACACACATAGTATTAGTGTGAGTTCATAAGTCACAAGAGGCCCCTAGCAGGGCATTGTGACTACCCAAAGTGAATGAATTTACAACGGAACCTAATGTCAATCCGCTATTTAATCCATTTGTCTCGCGATATCCTAATTAAGCATAAGGCATGGTGGTCGTCACCCTTATTAAGCTTAATTGTATTTATGCTCGATCTCCAGGTAGACTGTTTCGACAAATAGCATTTGATAACCACTTTATCAAATACACGGCCATGCATTTAAACAGTCTTTCCCTATCGAGGGGCCCATGGATATCTCTCTCTAATAATAGAGAGGGACAAATTCCTTACAATGTCTCTCACATTCAAGCTATAATAGGACACTACATCCGATCATCAGTCGTATTGATTACTCTGTTACAAGTAACGTCCGACTGAGTCAAAACGTGGCTCCATTCATACTAGAATCAATAAAGACATAAGGTCTAAGGATTCTAAAATAGTATTGAGGAAGTAATACTTATGACTTAAGACCATGAAGTATTACTTCTCTGACGGATCACGTCCAATACAATGTATCCCTATATATTGCATCGATGATGTGATTTGTATCCATTACACATGATCAGTAAAACAAGATCATCAATCAACAATCATACTAGTTTTATTTCATAGTAATTAAGCATTACATAAAACTAGGGACTTCTAGAATAGTAATTACATAAGCTAATGAGTTTTACTATCAAATCACACATTTGATAATCAAAAGCAAAATTAACTATTCAATTACATGCTCAAAAGATAATAAAACGCATAACATGTGCTAATGGTCCTAGGGCACTACTAACAATCTCCCACTTGCCCTAGGTCCAATCATACATGATCCTCAATCCCATTGACCTAGTATGACTCTCATGTTTAGGCTGTGGGAGTGGCCTGGTCAATGGATCTACAATGTTGTCGTCTGTATGAACTTTGCAAATACTAACGTCTTCTCTGTCGATGATCTCTCTAATCAGATGGAAACGCCTGAGAATGTGTTCGGATCGTTGGTGAGATCTAGGTTCCTTAGCTTGTGAAATGGTACCAGTACTATCACAATAGAGGTCCACTGGGTTCACAATGCTAGGGACAACACCTAATTCATCAACAAACTTCCCCGATCCAAACGAGCTTCTTTAGCTGCTTCAGAGGCAGACTAGATACTCATCTTACATTGTAGAGTCGGCCACGGTTTCTTGCTTTAAGCTCTTCCAGCTCACAAAGCACCTCCATTCAAACAAAACACAAAACCAGATTACGATCTATAATCGTCTACGCTCGGTCCGGAGGCTTGCGTCACGTGTAACCATTTACAACCGGACTTCCTTCCCCGACCTCCAGTAAACTAAGAACATATCTTTAGTCATTCTCAAGTACTTAAGAATGCTTTTGACTGCAGATCCAATGTGACTCACCGTGGTCGATTGATATCCCGCTAGTCATACTTAAAGCAAATGAGACATCCCAGGCGAGTACATATCATGGCGTACATAATAGACCCAATGGCCGAAGCATATGGGATCTTACTCATGCGCTCTTGGTCCTCCCTTGTGGAAGGTCCTTGAGTTCTGCTGAGTTTAACGCCATGTGACATGGGCAAGAATCCCTTTTTGGAGTTTTGCAAACTGAACCGTTTCAGTACCTTGTCAATGTATCCACTCTGGCTCAGGCCAATCATTTTGATAGATCTATCTCTATAGATTCTTGTACCCAAAATGTATGTGACCTCGCCTAAGTCTTTCATGGAAAACACTTCCCCAACCAAGCTTTTACACTTTGTAATGTGGGGATGTCATTTCCAATCAGTAAGATGTCGTCCACATAAAGCTCAAGGAACACTACTGCATTATTAGTTACTTTCTTATAAACACAAGGCTCGTCTTCATTTTTGATGAAACCGAATTCTTTAATACGTTCATCAAAGCGACGATTCCAGCTTCGAGATGCTTGCTTCAATCCATAAATGGACCTTTGAAGCTTACACACTTTGCTAGGATTTGTTGGATCAACAAACCCTCAGGTTGTGTCATATACACGTCCTCGAGAAGGTTTCCATTAAGAAACGCAGTCTTAACATCCATTTGCCATATCTCATAGTCATAATATGCGGCTACGGCAAGTAAAATCCTAATTGACTTTATCATCACGACAGGGGAAAAGGTTTCGTCATAGTCAATACCATGAACTTGTCTATAACCTTTGACTACTAGTCGCGATTTAAAAGTGTGTACATTACCATCCATGTCGGTCTTCTTTTTATAACACCATTTGTTATCAATGACCTTGCACCCTTCGGGTGGGTCAACCAAAGTCAATACTTGGTTGTCGTACATGGATTGCATCTCAGACTTCATAGCCTCTAGCCACTTATCTGACTCAGAACTACGAATTGCCTCTTTGTAGGTAGAGGGTTCATCTTGATCAATCAGCTTCAACTTTGATGATCATCGATCCACGAAATCCATATCTCTCGAGTCGTTGATGTACCCGACTCAACCTTCTTGGGCCTTGTGTCAAAGATTGAAGCTCGAGTATCGCGCGGTGAGCTTGCTTGAACTTCCAAAGTTGGTTCGGATGTTGTTTGGGGATTTTGAATTTCCTCAAGATGGATCTTACTCCCACTATCCTCTTTGGAAATAAATTCCCTTTCAAGGAATAAACCATTACGAGCAACAAACACTTTGTTCTCCGATGGAAGATAGAAGTAATATCCTTTAGTTTCTTTAGGATATCCCTACAAACAAACACTTGTCGATTTAGGGGCGAGTTTATCGGATAACAAGCGTTTTACATATGCCTCGCATCCCCAAATTTTGAGAAATGACAAACTAGGTCGTTTCCCGATCCATATCTCATATGGAGTTTTACGAACCGCTTTAGAAGGAACTCTATTTAATATAAATGCGGCGAGTTTCTAGGGCATAGCCCCCAAAAAGAAATTGGAAGACTTGTTTGACTCATCATAGATCGAACCATATCTAATAAGGTGCGATTCCTCCGATTCGACACGCCATTCCATTGTGGTGTGCCAGGAGGAGTTAATTGTGAAACAATTCCACAACCACTAAGATGTTCGTCAAACTCTTGGTTAAGGTATTCGCCACCTCGATCTGATCGAAGTATCTTAATACTTTTGCCAAGTTTATTTTGTACTTCATTTTGAAATTCTTTGAATCTTCCAAAAGATTCTGATTTATGTTTCATTAGATAGACGTAGCCATACCTACTAAAATCATCTGTGAATGTGATGAAGTACTGAAACCCTCCTCTAGCACTAGTGTTTATTGGTCCACAAACATCTGTATGTATGAGGCCCAATAAATCGGAAGCTCTCTCACTTTGTCCAGTAAAGGGAGCTTTAGTCATTTTGCCTAACAAGCAAGAATCACAAGTCTCATAAGACTCTAAGTCAAATGATGTCAAAATTCCATCTGAATGGAGCTTTGATATGCGTTTCTCATTTATGTGGCCCAAAGCAGACGAGTGCAAAAGTAGGTCTGGTTTAATTCATTTGATTTAAACCTTTTAGTATTAATGTTATAGATGGGCCTTTTATTGGAATTATCGAGGTTAAGAATATAAAGCCCATTCATCAAAGAGGCATCTCCATAAAAGATACGATCTTTATGAATGGTGCAAATCTTATTCAAAATATTAATTTCAAAACCTTCAATATCCAAACAAGAAACTGAAATAATATTCCTACTCAAAGTTGGAACATACAAACAATTATCCAGTTCTATAATAAGGCCACTTGACAAAACTAAATTAAATGTCCCAGTAGCTACATCAACAACTCTTGCTCCGTTGGCTACTCTGAGGTCCACTTCTCCTTTTGCCAGTGATCTACTCCTTTTGAACCCCTGCACATTTGCACAAATGTGAGATCCACAACCGGTATCTAATACCCATGAAGTAGGAGCAGACATGTTAATTTCAATAACATAAATACCTGGAGAGACAGTCAAACTGTCCTTTCCCTTTTTCTTCTCTTCCAAATAGAGCTTGCAGTTCCGTTTCCAATGACCTGGTTCATTGCAATGGAAGCAAACTCCCTCTTTTGGTGCCTTGGCTTTGGGATGGGGCTTGGGCTTGTCATTGCCTTTGCCTTTGCCTTTGCTTCTCCTAGCCATGGGCTTTCCCTTTCCTTTCTTCTTGAAATTCCCTTTTTGAACCATTAAGAATTCAGGGGTCTTCTTAATGTTCAGTTCAGCCTGCTTGAGCATCCCGTGTATTTCATGTATGGTCTTCTCCATGGCATGCATGTTGAAGTTCATAATGAATTGGTCATACTCAGGTGGGAGTGAGCCCAAGATCATATCTGTGGCCATGTCATGACTTACGGGAGCCCCAAGTTTCTCAAGTTGGTCAAAATAGCCCTTCATCTTCAGAACATGTGCACTTACAGAGGTGCCAGGGGCCATTTTGCAACTATTTAACGCCTTAGTTGTGAGGAATCTTTCATGACGAGCTTGCTCTTGGAACATTTCCTTGAGCTGGCCCATCATCTGGAAAGCCTAAACTCTTTCAAACTGTTTTTGAAGGTCAGTGCTCATTGTGACTAACATGAGACAAGTCACATCGTTAGAGTCATCGTAATGCTTCTTCCAAGTATCTCTTTCAGCTCTAGGGGCGTTATTTGCAGTGTGCTCGGGAATGTCCGTATCAAGAACGTCATGACTTTCTTTCTCGCTTAAGGACAATCCTCAAGTTGTGGGCCCAATCAAAGGAAATTGGTCCCGCTTAGATTTTCCTTCTCAGGGACGGGATCGCGATGAATTGTGTGATGTATTGGTTGCCATTATCTACATTAAGTTAATTGCAAAGTTATTAGTTTTTGAGCAAAAACATTTTCCACAATTTCAACACTTGATAATAGTGGGGAAAAACATTTTACAATAGTTATAGGAAAGCTTTGGCTTAACACCCACAATTAAAGTAAAATCATCTAATGGGAATGACATCTATATGTCCCGGCTTTTTCCCATTTTATGCCCTAGGCCCAAAACTATTTTGATGGCCTAGCTAAGTTGAACCATGTCTAAGCTTATGGAAATCACTATTTTTCCATCTCTCTTTGCTTAGATAACCACTTGTCTGTTGCTTTGGCAAGCTGACAAAGTGTTGATCCAAGCTCTTAGAGTATGGTAGGCATTTTAAGACTTAGTTAAAACGTTCGGTTTGAATAAGACGATAAAAATCGTAATACATTCATACAAGCATCTCATGCAGTATATAAAGCATAATAATTAAACGTGAGATAGCATGGCCTAATCCTATGATGACTCTCACGAGCCTTGTGGGAGCCAATGGTCAATCTAAGTCAGTATCCATCTCATGGATAGAGTCTTCGATCCAGCATCCACCAGCCTTGTTACATAGTTGCATGGGCATACCCAGCCTTCAATGTAAAGCAATAAAGCTAATCTAAGAAAGCGATTACAATTTTACAACATTAAAACAGCTCACACCGTATTATAAAATTACAACAAAAATATGTAAAACAATGGGTATAGTAGGCCATGCTATTCACCATGCTAAAATCACATATAGCATAATGAAATCAATAAAAAGTATATACACAAAGTCTTAATTCGGGGGGAACGACGAATCGGAGCAACGCAGACGGCGGTCCCGCTAGCCGGTTAGCGGGCGGGGGTCAAGGGGGCAGCTCATCGAATGAGTTTTTCCTCCCAGATTTACCCTTCAATTGCCTTACTTACATAATCGGATTATGTATTAGTTAATCGGATTAACAGACACAGTTTACGCGCAATAACAGAATTTAATCAAATTAATTTCAGATTCACAGAAACGGTTTATGCAGAATCAATATTCACAGAAACAGTTTATGCCAAATAATCGAATTAAATACACAGAACTGAATCATGCTTGCGCAGTTCATGCATAATCAAAACCCGAAAACAGTTTATATCATAACAGTTCATATAACCGTATAAACATGATTAAACCGAGAGCAATTTCATAAACATGGTTACAAAACTAAATTTATTCATTTTGTTTACCAAGTCAATTGCATATTCATGTTCATAGTTTCCATTGGGATTCATGTTAAAATGCACATTAAAAAATAAAACATGTGTCTCCATGGACAAGGCTGACCTACAATACATTCCTTTAGACTGTTCTTTTTAACAGTGCATTCCTTTAGACTTCAATATGAAGTTCAGGAAAGTAAACAAAAAATATTTGCAAAGGTAGCCCAATTAATTTAGGGGTGACAAATTGTCTATGAGGAAAGTAAAAAAAAAAAAAAAGCACATTAAATGATGATTGTTAGTACATTGTATGCTTTCTTTACTAACTTGATTAGGTCATGAGAGGTTTTCTATCTTTTCTAGACCAGGCAGCCTAATGATTTGGTTTTGTAACCTTTTGCCTCATGCACAGTTAACGACCCCACCCCCACCCCAAAGATGATTCATTTAACCCATGACTCATCTAGATAAAAAAGTTAACCTCCAATAACTGCCTTTGTCCATATAAATATCGTCCCCTATCAACATTTTTACATCCAAACATAAGGGTGAAAATTGTGGGTACCTGTCTGTTTACTTATTTATATGCTCAATCAATAAAAATTAATCATGTTGTTGAAATATGAAGTCCCACATCGAGTGCCTAAGGAAGACAAATGGTGAATTGTGATTAGTTGGGATAACGTCCGATACAATATATCCCAATATATTGTATCTACGATATGATTTGTGTTCATTACACATGATCAGTAAAACATAATAATCAATCAAACATCATACTAGTTTCATTTCATTGTAAAGAACATTACATAAAACTAAGGACAATTAGAATAGTAATTGCATAAGCTAATGAGTTTTACTATCTATTCATGCATTTGATGTTCAAAATAAAACTATTCAAATGACATGCTCAAAAAGATATAAAACGTACAACATATGTCCTAGGGCACTACTAACACAAACATCTTCTTGAAGTGTTGAAGTCCTATAGCAATCTTGAGTTGTAGTGTGTGGGACTTCACACTTGTTATTGGTCAAGGAGCATACTACTTGATTTTTCTCTTATTGAACTGAGTAGCTCTTGACATGTTGATCTTCCTTATTCTTGACTTTGCAAGTACTTCCATAGCATGTGGATTGACTTCTGTAAAACACAAGAGGGGGGGGATGAATTGGGTTTTAACTAATCTTGTAAACTTTTTCCGATCTTTTCAATGCAAGTGAGAGTTTGAACAAGATGAACAAAAACTAAAGCAAAACCCAATAACAAGACAAAGGATTTATAGTGGTTCGACTCACTCAGAATCTACATCCACTACCTTGAGCCGCACCCAAGGATTTTAAACAACTTCACTTAGAAGAATGTTTACACTTGTGGCTAACTCACTAAGAGTTTTACAACACAACCACAACTCAAAACTCACAAAGAGCTTGCCCACACAAAGTAGGACTTTTACAACTTGCCCACACTAAGTAGGACTTTCACAATTGCCCACACTAAGTAGGACTTAAACAAATAACCCTATCACTAAGAAAGGGAATGAGATAGGTTAAGTACAAAGTTGTTCACTCTTCTAAGTGAAAGATAGATACCTTTTAAGTACAAGAAATTCAGCTCTTGAACATATGAAGCACACTCTTTGTCTTGCTTTTGAAAGAATACTCTTGAATGATTTAGATCATAGAGATGAAGAGTATTTTGCTTTGAAAGTCTTTAGACTTGATAAGATATGAATATTTATTGTATCTCAAAGTCTTTTTTCGTTTGTGTGTGTGTGTTTTTTTTTTAAAGATTTCTCAGCAAAAGAGCTTTTATACATTTCAAAAAGTGCTGAAAAATGGACTCTGCAACGGTCATATAACGGCTAGAATCCGCAGAGTTCGGATGACCGAAAAGCAACTTCGGATCAACCTTACCCAAACTCGGTCGACCGACCCAGTGCCTTGGTCGACCGAAGCCAAATGGTTCAACTCACTGTCTTGCTTCGGTTGATCCGAGGCAAGCTCGGATGATCCGACTTTTTGAGCTTTGAAAGAGTTGATTTAACACACGTTTTGAAATCTTTTGAAGTCTAAAAGGTTTTCACAATATGTAACAAGTAAGGGCATTTAGAAAACCATTTTAAAGTACTTAGACTTTGAAAACAAAGGCTTTTGGAAATAAGAATCCTTTTGAAAACGTGTTTATGAAAACATGCAAGACTAGAGTGTAGAGCTTATGTTCATGAGAGCTTTGGTTAGAGCTTATAAGATAACAACTTATAATGACAAAGCTATTCTAACCAAACCTAAGTCTTCAATCTTCAATCTTGATAGATGAGCCTTGAATAACTTTGAATCTTGATACCAATGGCTTGATTGAAGTACTTAGAGCTTCCATAATGAGTTCCGATATTCTATCACAAAGATTAAGATCATTAGACACAACATCAAAAGTTTGTCCAATA
Organism: Vinca minor; assembly: GCA_026122235.1. Classification (NCBI taxonomy): domain Eukaryota; kingdom Viridiplantae; phylum Streptophyta; class Magnoliopsida; order Gentianales; family Apocynaceae; genus Vinca; species Vinca minor. The sequence goes on from JAOCZM010000235.1 coordinate 1,734,344, forward strand.
TCAAAAACTGAGTTTGTTCACCCTTAGGGCTTACAATCTATCTTGCGATATGGAGTCTTTGCAAAGTGTATCTTCCTTATGTGTAGGATGTTGACTATGATGCACACAATAATATAACTTACCATTTTCATCAATGTTGGTGTGAGTTCTAATGATCCTATAATTAAGAAAATGTCACACAAACATTATAACCTATCAATGCATTGTTATCATCAAAACAAGATTGATCACATTAGCCCATAGGGCTTACACTTAATTATAAAATTGTTATATAAGTAAGATGGATCGACAAGAAGGAAACAACAATGAAAATAATGAATCCGAAGTACCGTTAATCACTTATGCACGTCGTGGTCCAAGGAATAACTGAGAACAAAATAATGAAAGGGTAACTAGACAAGGGCTGAATTTGTACCACCAGCACCACCAGTCAATCCTGGGGCACCAACGAACTTTGGGGTTGTATTCAACTTATTAACAAAGGTAGTGCAGAATTAGCAGAATCTGACACAAGTTTTACAAAATCAAGAATTCCAAATTAATCAGAACATTAGGCAGTTGGGGTACCGAAGGTGGAAGTAGACCCTGGGACTTACTATGAAAGGTTGTAGAAGATGATAATGGTGTCTTTTGATGGTACTGTGGGATCTGATCAAGCTGGAGAGTGGTTAGATGAGATGGAGCAGACTTTGAGAATCAGAGGGTACCTGAGGGTGATAAGGCCGATGTGGTCGTGGAAACGCTCACGGGAAGAGCAGCTGAATGGATGAGGGGAATTGCCCCTATTTACTAACAAGGGGAACAATCCATCCCTTGGGTGCAATTCAAGGCTGCCTTTTTAGGTCAATACTTCCTAAGTCATTCAAAATGGAGAGACAAAATCAGTTTTTCAAACTAAAGAAAACAGCGGGAATGTCAGTATCTGAGTATGCTGGGAAGTACAATGCCCTCGGGAAGTACACTAGAGATGAGAACTCAAAGGTTGACTATGAGATTACTATCTAGAATTCGAGGCAGACTATTGGGTAACATTTCTACGACATATAGAGATGCTTATCAGAGGAGTATGGATGTTGAGGCAGAGTTTACAAGGACCGAAGCAGAAAGGGTACCGAAAAGACCACATACACAAATTATTCAAGGACAAGTCTTCACAATAGTAAATTCAAAGCCTTCGGTAAACCGTGAGAGTGTGATGCAAGCACTCAGACCAGTAATCGAGTCTAGGTCAATAGTAAAGACAGGAGGTAATACAGTTAAGATGGGAAATCAAATGTGGAATATGTGTACTACTTGTAATCGAAGACATCTGAGGAAGTGTCTCTTTGATTCAAGAGCTTGTTACAAATGTGGCAAATTGGGACATTTCATGAATCAGTGTCCTTTGTTGAACTAATGGAATGAACATACAGTAACAGTGGTGCCTGGTGTGGGGAATCAGGAGCCTGATGCAAGGGTATTTGCATTAGGACGGCAGGAAGCTGGGAAAGTAACAGACACGGGGAAAGTTACAATTATGTCATTTATATGTGATGTTTTCTTCTGTACTTGGTAGATTTTCATCTAGTATCGTAGTTGTTTTGTGTATAACCATAGTGTCGTTGCATCTAGTGGCATAGAGTTAGTACGTGTGTTCGTAGAGAGTGCAAGTTTCGAGGACGAAATTTCTATAAAGGGGGAATGATGTGATACCCAAAAAATTACTTGCTTACGTGTCTAGCATGTTTATATTTAATGTCGTGTATTAATTTATTTTCACATGCTATATGTTATGTACATTATTTGGTTGAGGGGCGTTGTGGTGTGTTTGGTTAGTTGTGGGACTTGAGTATAGATATTAGCAAGTTGTGGATTCTTTTGTGAAGAAGTTATGGGTGGTTGAGCTGGTTTTTTCTATATGTTTTAAGAGACTGGGAGGTTAGATTAAAGAGGAAGAGAAAGAAAAGAGATAAGGGAAGAGATGAGATTTTTTAGTAGATTTGAGTGCTGTGTGGAGATTCGAGATTTGAGATAGTGAATAGTGTCCATTTTCAGCTTTTTTAGTGCCTTTTTAAGAGGATTGAGATAGCTACGCTTGGGCTTTGATGGATTAGCGTTTGGAGTTCGCTGCAGAGAGTTATAGGTTCGGCAAGTAGGGACTACGAATTTGGAAATTCCGCTTTTGTGCATTCTTGAGGACTTTGATTTAAGTTGCTAAGGTAAGCACCCTTCACCCTTGTTTTTCAGTCCAAAAGCATGAAAGATGTATTTTTCTGAAATGATTTCATGTTTCTGTATTGATTTTATTGAATGAAATGGTTGAAGTATTGTAGAATGTGATTACATGTTATCTATGTCGAAGTTGAAAGTTCTGCATTCATATGTGATTATTCAATTATGTGAAATTATGTGGGTTGTTCATTTATGTTGGTTTATAGTAGATTAGAAGTTATTAGTGTAGTATAGATTCATGTGTACCCGCCACAATTAGAACCGTTGACGCAAGGTCATGAGAGAGGGACTAGAAGAATAGGAATTCCTCATGAGGTAGAACTTCGTAAGATTAGAAGCCGCTGGCCCCGATCAACCGGTGAGGGAGATAACCTTTGGAAAGTGGACTGATATAGCAAGCTCAAAAGGCCTCGACTCTCTGAAAAGCATAGCAGAAAGTTAAAAAGCGGCAAGTATTAGAAGTAGTAAAGTAGTAGATGAGTTTTTGTGTAAGTTCAAGATGATTTTTATGTGTTTAAGTGCTTATATGAGTTGTCAAGTTAGTATTTTGGGATAGGGAATGATGGATTTCATAAATGGATCTTTTACATGTGTTTTGTGGTGAAAAATCACTTTTCTAGAGGTTGTGGACGAATGGTTAGTCCTGAGCATCATCCACACAACATCTTGGGCTTTCTTCCCAACATCGGACTAATGCTTTGTCCTCAGCATCGTCCGCGGGTCGCGGACTAAGCCGCAGACTAATGCTTCGTCCTGCGGTTTGTTCTAAGGTCCTGTTCTAGCCAGTTTTGATTTCTGTTTTGTTCCGTTTCAAGCCAAGTCTTTTATAAGTTCTTTAAAGTGTTTTGCAAGTTTATTTCAAGTGTATTTCAAGTTAAGTTTTCCCAATTAGAGTATGAATTATTTTCACATGTTTTCGGGTGAAACAAGTATATGTTTTTCGAGTCTAACGGTGCTTCATACCAAGGGTGTTGGGACCTTACTGAGCTAGTTTTGTAGCTCATCCCTTACTATTGTTGCAGGTTAACAAGTTGTTGATCAAGTTGATGAACCGTGGATCGAGGAGAGGCTTGAAAGATTTATGTTGTAATAGATAGTTGTTATTTTATCTTTTGAGATATGTATTTCTTTTGGGTTATAAGAACATGTGTTTACCTTTGTAATACATTGGATTCCTTTGAAGTTTATGTAAGACTTTGTGACCTATATTTAAGTATTGTAATGAGGCATTATTTCGGAAAACTGAAATCCTTATAGGGAGACCACAAGACTGAAACCTTATAGATATCTACAAAAATCTGAAATCCTTATAGGGAGACTACAAGACTAACTATTGTCACTTGTTCCCATGTTCATGCCATTGCCTTCAACCTTTAGTCATTTTATCGATAGATTTGTACTTGTAGAATAGAGATATGACCTATATGCTAAACTCACATTGTGCCTTTACATGAACAATCATAGCTACTAATATGTATATTCATGTTCCTTCATCGCAAACTACTAATATATCATGGTTGCAACTTTTAGTTAGGATCCAAGAACCTTTAAACAACTATACAAACTATATTCATAGCATATTGCATAAGAGAAAATCGCTATATATGTACACCAACTATTTTTTCTTTTCTCTAAATAGCACAAAGATAAAATTAGAGCCTAAATGTACATGGACTATGTACGGGTGCTCTTTGTTTATCAAAATAAGGATTTAGGCGAAAAATTTAGCCAAAATAGACCAGAAGGGCAAAAACGTCAAACATATGGCTGGTTCTCTCCCAAAATACAACTAAACATAATCTTCATCTTCTTCATACCATTTTCACCAAATTCTACCTTGTTCTTCATAAAAAAAATTGCATTTTCTGCAATAATCTCTTCATCCTTTTCATTTGAAGTAGTATTTGGTACGAATTTCCCTTCAAATTAGAATTGAATTAGATGTCTTCTTCAAGTTCAAGAACTTTAAGGTCAAGAATTTCCCTTCAAATTAGAATGTAGGACCTTAAAGTTCTGGGGTTTTGAGCGGATTTTGAGGGTCTTTATTTGAGGTGGATTTTGAACTTGTGGTGGTGGGAGGGGTTTTATTTGAGGTGGGTTACCTTTATTGGTGGTGGTGGTGGGAGGAGAGTCTTTATTTGAGGTGGGAAGGAAGGGGCAGAGGATGATGGTGGTGGATTTCTTGGATGGTGTTTCTTGAATTCTCAAACACTTGGTTGTTGAAGATGAATATGATATTATTAAAGATACATATGTTATTTGGTATGCCATCGCCAAACCATTGAATATATTTAGGTTGTTGAAGATCAAGATTTGGAGTTGGGAGTTTAGGGTTAAGGGTTATCAATTGGTGGCGGTGGTGGTGGTGAGATGAAGGTCTTTATTTGGGGTGAGTTTGGATTTCTTGGAGGAGGATGATGATGGTTTTTTATCGGTGGAGGAGGAGGAAGAAGGAGAAGGGATGGGCGGGAGATGGCGGTGTCATGGCCTAGTAGCTGAATGAGGAGGAAGTTTGGGAATGATGAGAGAGAAATTACCATTTTACCCCAAATCCGAGCCATGTGCGAGGCACATGGCTATTTTAGCCGGAATTGTCCCCCTTTTTTTTTATTTTGTTAATTTGACAAATAGAGCAGCCGCGTAAATAGTTCATGTACATTTAGGCTCTAATTTTATCTTTTTACTATTTAGAGAAAAGCAGAAATAATAGGTGTACATATATAGCGATTTTCTCTATTGCATAATCTCCAACACCTAGATACAAATATAGATGAGTGTTTCTAGAAAAACAATGTTCTACTTTTATTGTCTGGTTTAAGTATACATTTAAACTTAAATATTTGCCTCGAGAGGAAGATCAAAAGTATTTTTTTTAAATTTTAAAAAAGAAAAAGAAAAAGAAAAAGAAAACTTAAATTGAAGGCTTAATATTTGATCATATTATGAGCTGCATGTGGATGTTTCCTTATATGCCCTTTTGAAAAGCAGTTGTAGTCCTGTTTTTGATAAGGTACATGATATATCAGCCACGACTATATATTGTATGGTTTCTTTACTTAATCTGATAAGCCATAAGAGTTTTTCTTTCTTTTATATACCAGACAGCCAAAAGATTTGGTTCTCCAAACTTTTGCCTAATGCATAATCAACCAAACTTTTTTGCTTTGCTTTTTTGTCATTGATGATCCAAAGATGACTCATTTAATTAAAAGTTGAGCTCCCATGACTACTTTTTGCCAGTACATATTTGTTGCACCATTATCAAACACTAGACATCCATCACAAACAATTTTTTTGTCTGAAACATTAGTGTTCTCTCTGCATTGCTGAATTCTATAGAACGACAATGAAGAACCAACTCTCCAAACAAATTATCAGAATCCCAAATAGCTCAGCTGCAGCACTCTTGCTAGACAGGTCCATCAAAAGTCTTTTACCTGGAAAATATCACAAAAATAATAAGTCTTTTGATATTGGAAAGAGAAATGAAATCTCAAGGATCGGTAATTTCACTTTCTTTTTGCCCTTCTGAAAAATTCTGGTTGTGATTTTGTTCAATATTGTACCTTTATGACTAAATTTTTTTATCTGTAAATTTGCAGTTAGATTGGCACCAAAACTGATTGAAACCGTGTGTACCTTCTCAATGAAGTGTTGAAATCATTGGGTTTGTCTCAAAGTAGTGAAGGTAGATTATTTGTGAATCGAACAACTCTAAATCTCTTGTCTTTAATCTTCTTTACTTATTGTTTTTGTTTACACAATTTTATCTTTATTTGGATGAAAGTTTAAAAGTGTACAAAATACTATTCACCCCCTCTAGTGTTTTTCGACCTTTTTTTGCTTTGTCTAAATCCAAAATTCACTATAATGAAGAGTCAGATTCTCAATTTGGATACATTAACAAGCTTCAATAATGTGTTTTCCAGTGAACAAACGGAAGAGAAACGTCATCAGACGGTTGACATACCTGAATCGGCCCTTAATCGACAATGATGCTTTCATTGCGTCTCCTACGGTCAAGAACGACCAAAATACCCAAATCCTTCAAAACGGGCAGCAAGGTAATAGACCAATTTGTATTTATTGCGTTAAAAGTGGACATAAATAGGACCATGTTGGACTCTTTATGGGAAACCGACAGATTTTCCACCAAGTACCGACACCGCAAATTTTGCCGACACCGATACTCTTCTTCAACAGTGGTATCTCATGGGTGCACAAATCAAAATACAAACGGGGTGACATTCGGTGCTTTTGGAACTTCTAATGCCACTGTGGGCCTAAGTCAAGCCCAACTTCGGGCTTTGGCTATGGAATTAAATGGTTTAATTAAACAAGATAAACCCAACTCTGTGAATTTCTATGGTAAACCCAATTTCCACATTCCAATTTTTTGGTACTTGATAGCATAACAGTCAAACTCGCGAGTTGACTCGTAGGATCGTACGATCCTATGAGTTTTAAGGGGTCTTCCGAGTTAGATCCTACGTAGAATCGGTAATCCGGTAGGATTGGAGTAAACTCGGTAGGATCGGTGTAGAAACGTAGGATTGTTACGATCCTATCGATCCTACGAGTCCACTGAAAACTAAAATTTTTAATTTTTTTTTTTTGTTGAAACACTTTATATTTTTTCTAATTTTTTTATCATTTCTTATACTCAGAACTAATACTTTAAGATGTATACAAATTTATATATCTCAGGAGATATTTGAATCTTAATTAAAAATAGAAATTACGCACATTTTACCAATTAAATTAACTCCGGTTGACTATTTTGCTGAATACTTAGTCACTAAATATGAAGTTTCACCATTTTAATCATGTTTCAGAAACATGTAAATTCTTTACTTAGTCATTAACTCCGGTGATTAACTGTTTCAATTCTCACATTTTCTTTGAAAAATTTAGTTGTTTCACAATAATCTCAGCTATTTTTACAAAATCTTTTTACATTGCCTTTATTTAATTTTGTTAACTTCAAATTAAATTTAATAAACATGTTTAATTTTAGTACATGATATTTGTACTTTTATCTTTATAATTAATAAACATGCTAATAACTTGAATGATTTAGTATTTGATTATCATTTTTTTATTTAAGACACTTTAAATTTGTGATTGAAATGTTTTTCTAAGAGTACATATATATTTTCAAATAATTTTTTAAAGTAAGTAGGATCTACGATCCGAGTTACGATTCTACGATCTTACGATCCTCATATGCCCTTCCGATCCTACGTAGGATCACGAGTTTGACTGCCTTGCTTGATAGTGGTGCCAGTCATCAAATTTCTTGTGAAAAAAGTTCTTTTATTAATTTAATGCAACTAACAAATCCTGTTAGGATGCATCTTCCAAATGGTTTGAATATTGTTGCTACTCATGGGGGTTTAGTCAACACTAAGATTACTTTATTTAATGTCCTTTACATATCCTAATTTCTGTGTAATTTGATTAGTGGTCCTTAGCTGACAAGGGAAATAAAGTGCCCAGTCACTTATTATGCTGAATATTGTGTTGTGTAGAATCTGTACCAGAAGAGGAAGATTAGAGAAGGTGAGATTCACAATGGTGTTTACTGTTTCCTAATTGATGGTGGGCATGCTTTCTCGGTGGTTTCCAAGAACGACAATTCTCATTTTTGGCACCGTAGACTTGGTCATCCATCACCCCAAACTTTAGTAAAATTTATCTTTCCTTTATTATCTCTAATAAAGAGTCTCAAGCACCTTGCGACATATGTCATAGAGCTAAAGATTCTCATTTTTCCATTGTGCTTAGTAATCATAAGGCGCAAGCCTCATTTGAACTTATTCATTGTGACTTGTGGGGCAAGTATCAAACTTGTTCCTCAACCGGAGCACATTATTTTACATGTTTTGTGGATGATTATTCTCGTGCCATCTATGTCTATTTATTGCATGATAATACAAGTATCAAACTTGTTCCTCAACCGGAGCACATTATTTTATATGTTTTGTGGATGATTATTCTCGTGCCATCTATGTCTATTTATTGCATGATAATACAGATGTACAAACTATATTTCCCTTTTTTTTTCCAAATGGTTTCCACTCAATTTAATTGTTCTATTAAACGGGTATGCATTGATAATGGGAGTGAGTTTACATGTCTAGGGGTTATTTTCGCGAAAAATGGATTTTGCATGAGACATCTTGTGTTTACACTCCTCAGCAGAATGGGCGGGCAGAGCATAAAAATGGACACGTCTCAACGTTGCTACTTGCTAGAGCCCTACGCTTTGAAGCTGTTACACCTCGTATCCCAAGTGATGACATGGAAGTACTCCAAGTCAATTAAGCACCAAACCCAAAAACTCAAAAGGAACTTCAATATTTACTATTACTTATAAGGTAAATAACATTATCCATAAGTTGATTACATCATTAAAGAAAAACTAGTGTTCGAAGGAAAATGCTTAAACTGTAAATTGTTCATAAGTTCGCTATTACAATATCAAACTAGATCATCTTCGTACTCGTCCTCAAAAGTAAATCGATCTCGCCTTCGATAATCTCATATGAAAAAGAGGAAACAAATATGGGGTGAGCTAACACGCTCAGTAAGCATCGATCACCCTTGGGATGAAGCATCAATTAGACACAAAAGACTTTTCCCATTCCCAAAACATTTGTACTAACTTAAAGAAATCCCATGCAAAATACTTTAAAACAGTACAAAATATAACTAAAACAAATAAAAAACAAAAGACGAAACCGAAAACTGAAAAAAGGCTAAAACAGTGCTTAGGCAAACTGGAAAGCTCCAGTCGACCGAATCGGTCGTCCAAAATCCGGACAGAAACATTGTCCCAAAACTCCGGCTGACCGCAGACCCGACAAGTAGACCGACGTATCTCTGGTCGACCAAATTTCCCCTACCAGACTTCCGCCAAACTCTCAGTAGTTTGAGTCGGACGAAAGAAAATGGATGTCGATCGACCACAAACCAGTGCAGCCATTTTCATGTACAAATTAATAAAAGAAAATGTTATTTCAGCACACTTCAAAAATCCAACCCAAAATGCCCCATTTTGACTCTAATCCACATATAATAACAAATGCCAATCAAACATATAACATGCTCAAACTATATCCAACGAATTTGACAAAAACGGATTGGAAATGGTGTCAAGAGAACCACGAACTACTCATGCACTTCAAAAGGATTTTCGTATCAAACCAACGGATACAATTCTAGCAATAACAACACATAAAAATCACACAAATGAGCTCATATGTTTGGAAATAACTCTACATCCCTGTTAACAGCCCTTAACTATTCATTTACCCGTTATAAAGGGCCTAAATGATCTTAACACGGATCTGGATACTAATACCCTCCGAACGACAAGGACTGACATTTAAGGACACGTCTGGTATGTCATCCTCACCCTTGTAAACTCCACAACGACTGTTAATAGCCCTACTTTTTATTCTCGTTAGAAACAGAGTCTCATAAGTTAAAACCAACTGATGTGCTCCTGGGCACTATAGCAAAATAATTTCGCCGATGTCCTGAACTATGATCATCAACAGACATGAGGTCTAATTGGGAATCTACACAGACTCCAACAGAACAGTCAAACAAGTAGAAATTACCACACACAACAATTTCAACTATCAAACTCACAATCAATAGCAATTTATATCAACGCCTCATCCATTTTAAATTCATTTAAGACATAAATGAAAGAAAAATCACAGCAATTCAATAGGTTCTGTAAAAATGACATTTCATGATGATTTAAGGACTAAAATTCAAGGCTGAAGGATCTTTACAAGTCAAACTTAAGCAAAACTTCCAAATTCTAGAAATTCACCAAAAGCTGCAGAAACCAGCCCACTAATTCTGCAATTTTTCTAACTACCGAACTCAAAACTGTAATCTATGGACTTTCCAATGTAGCCTACTCCGATAGCCTTGAAACCCAACAAGAATCGTCTAATTCCGATTCGTTTGCTTCGTAAATTGTTCAAAAATCCTCATAGCACTCCTGAATTCTACACTCTTCTCTTCTCACTTTTTCTTTATTTCTTTCTTCTCTAACTCCCTCTTTCTACAACAATAACCAACCTTCTAAACCTTTTCAAAAGTCTACATTCCAGCCCTACAACTTCTCAAAGCCTACACTCAAGTCCCTCAACTTTACACTCGTCTGATGCGCCCCTTAAAGTAAATGTATCGCACTTATAACACGTAGAGAAGTAGTAGAAATTAACTAGGCATATATCACATAATTTCATACTATAGCAATTAATGAACACATACATGCAAGTCATAGAAAATAAATTCCAAAAAGTCTCGGGTATCACGTCCTTCTCCCCTTACACAAGTTTCATCCCTGAAATTTCACTTACCTTGGTTCTCGAACAAATGAGGGTACTTCTGCCGGGCTTCTTCTTCTAGTTTCCAAATGGCTTCTCGCTCGGTATGATACGACCATTGCACTTTCACATATGTGATGGTTCTACTCCTCAACACTTGATCTTTTCGGTCCATAATCCTTACCGGTACCTCAACATATGTCAAATCCTCTTTTAATTCCAATGGCTCCGCTTCAAGTACATGACTGGGATCCGACACATACCGCCTTAGCTGCGACACATGGAATACATTATGTACCCGTGGCAGCGTTGGTGGCATCGCCAAACGATATGCCAACTCATCAACCCTTTCCAAAATCTCATAAGGGTCAATGTACCTTGGACTCAACTTTCCACTCTTCTTGAATTTCAATGCACCCCTAGTTGGTAAAACCCGAAGATAAACCTTGTCGCCAACATGAAATACCATAGGCCTTCGTTTATTATCTGCCCAACTCTTTTGCCTATCTTGTGCAACCTTGATTCTTTCCCGAATAAGCGGAACCTTTTCAATTGTGACTTGTACCAATTCTGGCCCCGTTACTGTCTTCTCCCAGATATCATCCCAACAAACCGGTGATCGAATTTTCCGACCATACAAAGCTTCATACGGTGCCATACTAATACTCGTTTGATAGTTGTTGTTGTAAGTGAATTCAACCAAAGTAAGATGATCTGCCCAGTTGCCTTTAAAGTCCAAAACACATGCCCGAAGCATGTCTTCCAAGGTCTGAATTGTCCTTTCGGATTGCCCATCAGTTTGGGGGTGATAGGCAATACTTAAGGACAATTTAGTCCTCATAGCCTCACTGAAACTTCTCCAAAATCGTGAGACAAAATGAGTGTCCCGGTCTGACACAATACTTATCGAAATCCCGTGAAGTCAGATTATCTCATCAAGGTGCATTTGCACAAGTGTGTCCATACTAGCGGTGATCTTCATAGGTAGAAAGTGAGCGGATTTGGTGAGACGATCCACTATTACCCAAATAGTGTCCTTCCCAGTCTTGTCCTTAGGCAATCCTGTCAAAAAGTCCATGGTGATGTGTTCCTATTTCCAAACAGGAATCTCGAGCAGTTTGATTAGGCCGGCGGGTCTTTGATGTTCCGCCATAACTTGTTGACACTAATGACATCTAGCCACAAATTCAGCTATGTCTTGTTTCATACCTCTCCACCAGAAGTTACCTTTCATCCCCTTATACATTTTAGATGACTTTGGATGTACTGATAACTTCAAATTGTGAGCCCCTTTCACAATTTCCAATCTCAATCCCGAATCCGTCGGTACACATAATCTGCCTCGAAAACCGAATACTGCAATCTTCGTGAATCTGAAATTCTGTTTCTGCCTCCGACTGTACCAACTCTCTTTCCTTTCCCAAACCAGAATCCAACAACTGAGCTTCTTTAATCTTCCCCAAAAGTGTAGATTACGCTACCAAAGATGCCAAAACATTACCCGTAGACTTAACTCCCGCTGTTCGATGATTAACGCCGCTAACTAACCCGAATTCTTCCTACTAAAGGAATCAGCCACATTGTTAGCTTTCCCTGGACGGTAGCTAATTGTGAGGTCGTAGTCTTTCAATAATTCAACCACCGCCTTTGTCTCATGTTAAGTTCTTTCTGAGTGAAAAAATACTTAAGTCTTTGGTGATCGGTGAACACGATCGCTGCCAACTCCAAGTTTTCCATATAGATAATGTCTCCAAATCTTCAACGCAAACAGGACCGCTGCCAACTCCAAGTTTTGTGTGGGGTAGTTCTTCTCATACGGTTTCAACTTTCTAGAGGCATATGTAATCACTTTCCCATTCTGTATCAATACACAACCCAAACCGATTCTAGATGCATCATTGTAAATGGTGAAACACCCAGATTCTGCCTGTAGTACCAATATTGGTGTTGTAGTCAACTTCTCGTTAAGTTTCTGAAAGCTACTCTCACATTCCAATCCCCACTCAAACTTAACTCATTTTTGTGTCCAACGAGTTAAAGGTGCAGCTATCCTAGAAAAGTCATCCACAATCTTTCTATAGTAACCAGCTAGTCCCAAAAAACTACGGATTTTTGCCACGATTTTTGGTGTACGTCACTCAACAATAGCCTCAATCTTGCTCAGGTCAACTGATACCCCTTCCGCTGTTACGACATGCCCCAGAAATGACACATTCTTCAAAAACAACTCGCACTTACTGAATTTGGCATACAATTTCTCCTTCCGCAAAATATCCAACACCAATCTCAAGTGCATTTTGTGAGTTTCAGCCGGCAGTGAATAGATGTGGATATCGTCGATGAAGACCACCACGGACTTATCAAGGAAATCCCGAAAGACGCGGTTCATCATATCCATGAATGCCGTCGGTGCGTTAGTCATTCCAAACTGCATCATAATGAATTCATAGCGCCCGTACAGAGTTCGAAAAGAACTTTTCTATATGTCATCGGGTTTGATTCTCATTTGATGGTAACTCGATCTCAAATCTATCTTAGAGAATATCGTTGCCCCTTCAAATGGTCAAACAGATCATCAATACGAGGCAGAGGGTATCTATTCTTAATTGTGATCTTGTTCAACTCTCGGTAGTCGATGCACATCTGCATACTACTGTCCTTCTTCACAAACAAAATCGGAGCCCCCCAAGTTGAAACGCTTGGTCTTGTGAACTTCCTATCAAGAAGTTCTTGTAGTTGACCCTTCAACTCCTTCAACTCTGCCGGTTCCATACGATACGGGGCCTTAGAGATAGGCTTCGTACCAGGTTGTAAAAGCATCTCGAAATCGATCAGGTGGAATACTCGGTAGTTCATCATGAAACACATCTTCAAACTCTCTCACGATAGGAAAGTCCTCAAGTCGGACTCCATTCTCGTCTTTCAACAGTACATAGGCCAAGTACCCTTCACAACCCATCCTCAAATGTTTCTGATCCCTGATGGTTGACATGATAGGAAGACTACGCTCATTCTTCTTCCATTCAGACCCCATAAATTCTAACACTTCTCGCTCCCCGTAGGTGAACTATATTGTCTTCTCACGAAAATCAACTAATGCATGATGAGTGTACAACCAATCCATCCCCTTGATGGCGTCAAAATCTACCATGTTCAATTGTATAAGGTCCGCTTCTAACACTCTGGAGTCTATTTCTACCTGACATCCCTTATGCACCAAATTAGAGTCTAAGACCTTCCTGTTTGAAACCTTAACTCTATATGCATCCATAATACAAGCAGAGAAAGTATTAAGGACCTTAAAATATCTACGTGACACAAATGAATGGGTAGCTCCACAGTCAAATAGCAAATAAGCTGGTACTGAAAAACTAGGAGCGTGCTTGTCACCACATCCGAAGCTATTCCCGCCTCTTGTTGAGTCAAGGAGAAAACTCTTACATTCAGTCCCGGCTTAGTGTTACCCACTCCTGGTGTAGCTACATCTGCTTGACCATAACTCTTCTCCGGCATAGTAAACTACCTAATTCGATGACCCGTCTTACAACAATGGAAACAACCCATGGTCTTCCAACGACATTCACTCGGATGTCTTCTACCACAATTAGTACAAATAGGAGTAAATGTTGAAGTAGTTGGCTGATATGGACTTGGTGCCGCTGCTGGTCCCCCAATCCTTATTGCATTCACTCTAGTCCTCACTTGTGGCCTTGTAAAGTTAGTCTGTCCCGAGGTGGGTACAAACATTTTGCGAGCAGCCGTAGGTGTAGAAACATTAGGACGTGAAGATTTTCCTTGAGTCATAGTGGAGAAGGATCTCATACCAACCCTTTTTGTATCAGCTCTCAAAATCTCCGCCTCAATATCCAAGCTTCTCTAGTAAGCGTCCATATAGGATGTGAGACGAAAACCAGAAAGCTTGCCCCGAATGCGAGCCAAAAGACCTCTCACGAACCTCTGAGTTCGTGTAACCGGATCCTGAATAGTTGACATAGAATACTTTCCTAAGGAAGTGAACCGACTTGTGTATTCTAAAACTATCATACCTTCTGTTTGTTTGAGTTCGAAGAACTGGTTTTGACGTTCCATTTTGAAGGTGTCGGGGAAGTACTGATCCAGGAAATCTTTCTTAAATCTTGCCCAGGTAATAGGCTGCACTTCTTGTCCACAGATAAGCCCAACGCCTTTCCACCATTCAAAAGCTTCAGCTGTGAGGAACCCAATCAACACATATGTCTTGATATTTTCAGGGACCGTCAATATGTTGAAATGTTGCTCGGGCTCCTATAACTAAACCTCATCTTGATCCGGCCCAACATTACCGTCAAAAGATACCACCCTAATCCTCCTCATCCTCTCAAAATAAGCCCCCGGGTCACCTTCATTTCTCTGCACCCCTGATTCTGATTGAATTTCTAATTCAGATGGTTTTGCTAATTATGTTGATGTTGTGCTTGCAGCAGCTGTGCTATCATAGTTAAGGCTGTAGCCATTTCATTCCCGGACCCTGTGGTAACCGGTGGTGGTGGTAGTGGAGCATTAAACGGTGGCGGAGGAGGAGGTATTTAAAATTTAGCCCTCTCATTCTGTCCTTGTGGTGGTGGATGTGGCGGAAATTGTAGCTTCTGTATGCTAGTGGTACCCACATACTGCCTACGATTTCCCCTCTGACCTTGGCGAGCATATGTCGCAATCGGCAAGTCGAAGTCATCGGTGTTCTCTTGATTCAGATCCATCCATACCCGAGACAGTTCATATATTAATTACTCGCTTTCATATATATATATATATATATGAAAGCGAGTAATTAAACAATTAATCCACATACTAGTTAAGGTAACAAGTAAAACATGTAAGGTAGGTATAGAATATCACATAAATACAAGGAATGCTGATATACAATTTAAACACATGATAACATGTGAGCAATAAAGTATAAACTTTATTTCCTATTCCAAGGCTCTACTCTCAATTACAATCCTATGTTCATTCCATACTTAGTCTAACCATGTTCAACCCTAAGGTTAGACCTCGCTCTAATACCACTTATGTCACACCCCGTATCCGAAGTGATGACATGACAGTACTCCAAGTCAGTGAAGCACCGAACCCAGAAACTTAAAAGGAACTTCAACAGTTACTATTACTTATAAGGGAAATAACATTATCCATAAGTTGATTACATCATTAAAGAAAAACAAATGTCTGAAAAGAAAATGCTTAAATTGTAAATTGTTCATAAGTTCGCTATTACAATATCAAACTAGATCATCTTCATACTCATCCTCAAAAGTACCATCGATCTCGCCTTCGATAAACTCATTTGAAAAAGGGGAAACAAATATGGGGTGGGCTAACATGCTCAGTAAGCATCTATCACCTTTGGGATGAAGCATCAATTAGACACAAAAGACTTTTCCTATTCCCAAAACATTTGTACTGGCTTACAGAAATCACATGCACAGTATTTTAAAACAGTACGAAATATAACTGAAACAAATACAAAATAGAAGACGAAACAGAAAACTGAACAAAGGCTAAAACAGAGCTTAGGCAGATTGGGGAAGCTCTCGATCGACTGAAATCTGGACAAAAACATTGTCCCAAAACTCCGGCTGACCACAGACCTGAAAAGTAGACCGAGGTATCTCTGGTCGACCGAATTCCTACTACCAGTCGTCTGCCAAAATCCAGTAGCTTGAGTCGGACGAAGGAAAATCGGTCTACCGCAATCTAGTGTAGCCATTTTCGCGTACAAATTAACAAAGTAAAATGTTATTCTGCACACTTCAAAATTCCAACCCAATAATAACATATAATAAAAAATGTAAATCAAACATATAACATGCTCAAACTATATCCAACTAATCTTACAAAAACGGATCGGAAATGGTGTCAAGAGTACCATGAACTACTCATGCTATTCAAACAGATTTTCGTGTCAAATCAATGAATACAATTCTAGCAATAACAACACATAAAATTCACACAATTGAGCTCATATGTCTGGCAATAACTCTACATCCCTGTTAATAGCCTTTAACTGTTCATTTATCCGTTAAGAAGGGCCTGACTGGTCTTAACATGGATCTGGATACTAATACCCTTCGAACGAGGGACATTTAATGACACGTCTGTTATGTCATTGCTCACCCTTGTTAACTCAACAACGACTATTAACAACCCTACTTTTTATTCTCGTTAGGAATCGAGTCTGATAATCTAAAACTAATTGATTGTGCTCCCGGACATTTTAGCAAAATGATTTCGACGATGTCTTGGACTAGGATCATCAGCATACATGAGCTCTAATTGTAATCTACACATAGACTCCAACAAAACAGTCAAACAAGTAGCAATTACCACACACAACAATTCCAACTATCAAACTCACAATCAATAGCAATTTATATCAACGCCTCATCCATTTTAAATTCATTGAAGAGATGAATGAAAACCAAAACATAGAAATTCAATACATTCTGTAAAAATGACATTTCATGATGATTTAAGGACTGAAATTCAAGGGTGAAGGATCCTTACAAGTTAAACTTAAGCAACACTTTCAAATTCTAGAAATTCTCCAAAAGCAGCAGAAACCAGCCCGCTAATTATGCAATTTCTCTTACTACCGAACTCGAAATTGCAATTAGTCGACTCTCCAACATATCATACTAAGATAGCTTCGAAGCCCAATAAGAATCGTCTAATTCTGACTTCGTTTGCTATGTAAACTGTTCAGAAATCCTCACAAAACTCCTGAATTCAGCGCTCTTCTTTTCTCCCTTTTTCTTTCTTTCTTTCTTCTTTAATTCCCTCTTTCTATAGAAATGACTAGGGGTGTCCCCGAACTCGGCTCACAGAGCTCGAAAAAATGTGAGCGTGAGCTCAATATTCAAGCTCGAATTTTATGTGAGCTGAGCGTGAGTTTGTCCCCGCTTAGCCCGAAAAAAGCTTGAACCCGAATAAGAATAATATAATTAAAATATTATATATATAAATATAATAATACTAATTATAAAGAAGAAGACCTATAAAATATCTTTCTCCTGTTTTAGTCTCTATAAGGATTGCTTTTACGTTGTATGTAGATTCTTTAATCTTTGACCTTACTATGTATTTATATTTTGTTATATTTTATTAGTTTATTTTGCTTCAAAAATTTAGTATCATTGTATTATTGTCAGAATTTTGTTTCAATGCTCATTGTATTATATTATTTTTGCTAGAGGATTTTTGTTTTTTTACTAATATAAATTTAGCTTGTGAAGTTCGTGAGCTTAGCTCGAAAATGTGAGCTCAATGTTTGTGAGGTTTCTTGGGCTGAGCGTAAGCTGAGCTTTCCAATTTTTATGAGAGCTAAGCCAAGCTCGGCTCACATAGCTCGATTGACACCCCTAGCAATAACCAACCTTCTAAACCTTTTGAAAAGTCTACATTCCATCCCTACAACTTCTCAAAGCCTACCAAGTCCCTCAACTTAACACTCATCTAATGCGCCACTTAAAGTAAATGTACCACACTTGCAACACGTATACAAGTAGTAACAATTAACTAGGCATATGATCACATTACATATGACATAATTTTAATGCTATAGCAATTAATGAACACATACATGCAATAATTAAATGCAAGTCATGCAAAATAAATCCAAAAAATCGCGAGTATAACAGAAGAAAATTTAACTATTTATTATATATATATATATATATATATATATATATATATATTTAACTATTTATTTTTTTTCGAGAAGTGTATTTTGATTGCTGCCAATCTCATAAATAAAACATCTAGTAATATCCTCATAGAAAAATCACCTAAAGTAGTTTTATTTAATAAGCCCCTACATATGATCACTTGCGAGTTTTTGGATCCGTTTGTTATACACATAATGTTCAACATCATCGAGATAAGTTTTAAGCACGCTCTATTAAATTTATTTTTCTTGGCTATCCCCCAGGGAAAAAATGGTGGAAAGTATATGACCTTGCCTCACGTAAAAAATTTTGTCTCTAGAGATGTCAATTTTTATGAGAATATATTTGCTTACCAACCTCAGAAATCTCCTACTATTTTCTCTGAACCATCTCCGCTGGATGATTCACAAAAGGCCCAAAATAAAAAACTAAATCCCCTGCCCAAACTCACATCAGCTCAAATCCACCCATCCCAGATACATTGTTTGCTTCCTGACCCAACGACCCAATTTCTCCTCTCGCGGACCAGTCTGCCTCCTCCACCGCAGATCTTGCCTCTAACCCGTCTTTCAAACTTGTGGGTCTCCCTCACTCCGCCCCGCGTGCATATGATCTGCCCATGTCTGACCCATGTGTTTCTGGGTCGTATCTTCTTGGGGCGCTTCAATTCGAAGAGCCCAATATTTCTTCCATTGACCCATTTTCCATTCCTTATTCCAATAGCCCAAGTTCAACTCCTCTTGGGCCGGCTACAGTTGGCGAGTCCATCGTTCTTTCTGTCCCTTTTTCCTATCATCCTTTCAGTAGTCCAAGTCACATCCAAAATACAGTAAGTCCACATGTTGCTCTTCGTCGATCCCAACCGGACTCCAAGCCCAATGTCAGAATACACGATTATGTTTGCAATACGGTAACCTAATTTGATGAATCTCACTCTCGTCAATCTCCTTTGAAAGGTTTCATGTATCCTCTACACAATTTTTTATCATATGATCATCTCTCTGATTCTCTCACAAGTTTTTTCTTGCCACTTTATCTGTTTATCCCGAACCCAAGACTTTTGCATGGAGGCAAGAAGAACTCTCCGTCCTTGATAATAACCATACTTGGGATTGGGCGTATCTTCATCATGTAAATAAATCTATGAAATCTCGTTGGTTATATCGTATCAAATATAAATGTGGTGGTTCCATTGAGCGCCCTAAGAGCTGTTTTGTTGCCAATGGTTACTCTCAGGTCGAGGGGGAGGATTTCACTAAGACCTTTACTTCTGTAGCAAAGATGGCTACAGTCCGTTGTCTACTTGCTCTTGCTGCATCTCAGAGTTGGCATATTCATCAGATGGATGTTAACAATGCAGTTCTCCTTGGTGATCTTTCGGAGTAAAATTATATGGACCTCCAGGTGTTGTACCTCCTAAACCAGGACATGTTTGTCGTGTAAATAAAATGTATATATGGCCTCACATTGGCAAATCAGTGTTGGTCCCAAAAGTTAACCAATACTCTTCTCAATTTTGGTTTTCGACAATCTCCTAATGATCATTCTCTTTTTGTGTATGTGAGATGTGGTGTTATGATTGTTATCCTTGTATATGTTGATAATATTATTATTACAGGAAAAAATATTCAGAAAATTGAGAAATTTAAAGAGGTCATAAATTCTAAGTTTAAGATCAAAGACTTGGGCAATTTAAATATTTTATGGGGATAGAGGTAGCTCGGTCGTCAAAATGAGTGTTCATTTGTCAGATAAAGTATGTCTTAGATATTTTGCACGAGACATGCTTATCTGGGCCAAACATTTTTCTACACCTATGGATCAACAACTTCGATTGAAGGATAAAAATGAAGATGTGGCCTTTATAAACGACTTTGGGAAATATAGGCGATTAATAGGTCAACTTCTTTATCTGACAATTACGTCCTGACATCACTTATTCTGTACATATTTTGAGTCAATTTATGCAGAATCCAAGACAAATATATTGGGAAGCAGCTCTCAGGTTTGTGCGTTTTATAAAAGGAAATCTAGGGAGATGAGTGTTGTTGCCAAAAGATAATTTGGATATCAACTTAGTGGCTTATTGTGATTCAGACTGGGTCGTTTGTCCCATAACTCGTCGTTCTATTACATGATATTTTATCATGTTACGGAAGCACCCATATCTTGGAAATCAAAGAAACAGCAGATCGTTTCCAGATCCTCCGCAGAAGCAGAATACATGGCTATGACAAAACGCAAATGTTACAAGTGAGATAGTTTGGTTGAAAAGCTAACTAAGATTTCTTGTCGTCTCTTTGGCCCCTACACTACTGTATTGTCATAGTCAATCAGCTATTCGTATCACTGCTAGTCATGTTTTTCATGAACGTACCAAACACATAGAGATTGATTGTCATTTTTTAAGAGAAAATCTCCACTCATGAGTGATTACTACTTGTCATGTCGGTACCAATGAGCAACTTGCGGATGTTATAACAATGGCACTACATGCTGGACAATTCAATTATCTTGTTGACAAGTTAGGAGTTCTAAATATCCACTCTCCAACTAGAGGGGAGTGTTGGAATTATCACATGTATTTAAAATATATTTTGAGATCTTTTGTGTATTTGAGTATAACGTGATTAGGATTCTAGTAACTTCCTTATTAGTGTTAGACATCTTATTGGCAACAGCTTCCTTATTAGTATAGGACTACAATATTATATATACATGTAATTTTTCCATAGTAATTATTCAATACAAAAAGAATTAATCAATATTTATGTCAATTCAACTATTTTCAAAAGCAAGTTATGCCCCTTTTGATTTTTTTTTGTACCATTAATACCCTCAACTATTAACGAGGTTCTAAAAATACCCAAAAAGGGAGGAATCCGGCGAGGCAAGACGGCTTCATACATGTGTGGCCCACATGGTTGAATTTTCAAGGGAAAAAATCGTCCATACATTCCCCTACTTCATTTTCTTCATCAATCCACTTCTTCAACATCTTCTTCCCCAGTCCCCTTCTTCAATTCATCTTCTTCCCCAATCCCCCTCTTAAAAATTCATTCATATATCTGAAGCTCTATTGGGAACCCATTTTCTTCAAAATGAAATTAGAAAGAAACTCATCTCTTACAACTAAAACAGATGCAAACTTTTCCAAAAAGAAAAAATATATCTCAAGAATCCCATTGCTTCGAATTAATAAAATTGTGTAGAAAATATTTGAACTTGAAGTGGGTTGGTTTGGGTTTGGGTTTGGGTTTGAAGAAGATGAAGTTGGGGAATTCTGACGATTTTGCACCCGCAATTTCAAGCATGTTGACCGCACGTGTGCAAAGCCACAGTGGGTTGCCAGATTCCGTCCATTTTGGGTATTTTTGGCACCCCGCAAATAGTTGGGGGCATTAATGACACACAAAAATCAAAGGGGTATAACTTACTTTTAAAAATAGTTGAAGTGATAAATAATAATTATCTCATACAAAAATATTCTTCCAAATCTTTTAGAACCCTATTTATATAGACTCTTTAGGATCACATTCTAACTAATAAAACAAAAAACCTCCCGATTCCCCATAGGTTCAAATTCAAATTAATCTAACTGTTATAATCCTAACAAATACAATCTTAACAAAAACAATAATATCCTATATTTCTTTTCCTTTCCTATCCTATCCCTTTTTGAGCGTGTCTCAATTTCTATTATAGAATTTTCATCTAAGTTTACATCCCCTGCTGATGAAGTTTATTCTATCCACTGGGATTCAAAACACAAAAAATAAAAATAAAAAAATAAAAAAAAATAAAAAAAATGCGCCTCCATAGACATGGCTGACCTACAATCTATGCCTTCTCACTTAAAGGTTACGATCAAAAGGCTTAAGAGTCCATCAAATTGTGAGAGATTTTTTAAAATTCTAATAGATATAATAAATTTTATATGTAGTTCGAAATATTTGATGCATGTGTAGTTTCGCCCCCAATCTGCTGTATGTGGAAGTTTCTTTTTGAAAAGAAGGCACAGTTATGGATGACATGTCAGACATGACTATGCACCAAACCTCATTTTCTCATGCATTGGAGGTTAGTTACATGAGGAAAGTAACATTTGACGCATCTGAAAATTGAAAGTGCACATTGGCTTACAATCAATATCTAGTCATAAAAATAATGCAGAATGAAGTTTGTTAACATTCTATGTTGGGTAGGCAATTAAATCTGCTTTTTCTTTTTAATCATTGATGATCCAAAGATAGTGTTTAATTAAAAGTTGAACTTCCATGAAACTTTTTGCCGGTATATATATGGTGCACCATTATCAAACACTAGCCATCTATCACAAGAAATCTTTTATCTCTAAAGCATTAGAGCTCGTTTTGAATAGCAGAGTTTTGTATACAAGAACTTTTGGATAATTTTCTTGTTTACTAAAAATTAGTTTAGCATTTTTTATTCTTTTAACAAATATAATTAAAAGAAAACATTATTGAAATGAAAATACAAGACAGAAAAATAAAGCTACTTTTTTATTCCAGAAATACACAAAAAAACAGTAAACAAATTAAACTCAGAACCTTAACCGATTTTGGATTTGATCATGGACGAGACACCAGTATACCGCTTCCCCTTAAGTTCAATATGCTTTGCTTTTATCAGCTTCAGGCCTCTTGAACACTGAACCACCAAAGGTACAACGCACAACCTCACTGTTTCTTTGAAGCATAAGAAACAGAACATTCGAATCTAATTTTAACAGAAAAACTCTAGTGACAGTATACTAATATGCTGAAGAACAGAATGCAGAAATGCAAGGGGAGATGAGAGGATTTCAAGATACAGCTTCTGGCAAATGTGGTCTGCCTTTTTTAGGCACAGAAACCAGACATGTAACAGTCCATGCTTTATTACTACAATAAACCTAACGGTTATAGTCAGCCCCCTTAATACCCAGTTTAATTCTGATTGTTACAGTTAAAGAATTAATTTTGGGTTATGAATTCGGCCAGCCAATCTGTAACTCTCCAACCAAAATTCAAACTAGTAGCAAAACGTGGGTTGATCAAGCCCACGAGTTTCGGTCCGGCATTCGTGTGCGTAGGTCACGCCTGCACACAAGTTCAAGCTATTTTGGTTTTGACGAGGCTTGGATTCGCATCCCTTGCGTGGGCGCGCACGAGGTTCTAACATAGGGCATAACCTTGGCAAGTTATTTGAAACCCATGTAAATCACTTTTACATATAAAGTGATTCTCACTTTCATAGGCAACCCATGTGGGATGTGGGTTTCACATTTAATTTGCCACATTTCAACAACCCCACTTTATACCAATTTATCATTCACATCATGAATTGGTTTTCTCACATTTTATATATCATTGCGGAGTTTGCGCAACCCACTTCGTGATAATCTCAATAACATTCAAAACCAAGTGGTTTTATCTAGTCTTTTATGTGGTAGTCTATTTAGAATGTGATTTACGAAAAGAAAAGATTCCCCCACAAATTCTGGGGTGAACCAGAACTTAATTAGCATTGCATTTATCATCAATTTAAGTGTTCTTTTTTTTACGCTCTACTATTCCATCTTGTTCTGGAGTATAAGGTGCAGTTGTTTGATGAGTGATGTCACTTTTAGCACACAACTGTGCGAATGGAGATTCATATTCTCCAGCCTATCACTTCCACCCTTTCACTTCTTAGCCTTTTAATTTTCTTGCATAGCTGATTTTCAACTTCTGCTTTTATAATGGCTAAACATAGTTATTACTTCGTCTTTACTTCTCATTAAGTAAACATAGCAAAATATTTTGTAGTCGTCAATAAAAAGTGATGAAGTAACTTTTACTGTCTCTTGATTGTATATATTTTAAATCACATACATCATTATGAATTAAGTCTAAGGGTTCTGAATTTATTTCAATTGAATGGAAAAAAGATTTAGCTAGCTTTGCTTCAATACAAGTCTCACACTTGTACTTTTTATGAATGTTAAATTTGGGCAGTAAGTTTAAAGAAACTAACCTTTGTATACTTTTAATATTTACATGACCAAGTCTATCATGCCATAAATTAAAAAATTCAGCAAAATAGGAAAATTTAACATCATGACCTAGTGGAAGCATCAGTTACATTTCCGCTATTGGCTCAGTACCTAGTAGTAATGCCATTACATTCATTTTTAATAAAGTTCCAGCTAAATATACCCTTTTCCTACAAAGTCACCACTATTGGTTAGTGTAAACTTGTTTGCCTAAAAACAATTCTAAAACCTTTATTGTTCAACATTGTTCCCGAAATGACGTTCTTCCGGATCTCTGGCACATGTAGCACTGTAGTCAGAGTCAACTCCTTTCTAGATGTCATTTTTAGGACAATATTGTCATTCCCTACTACTTAGGAGACCACAGAGTTCCCCATAAATCAAACTTCATCGTCAACAACTTGATATGTTTTGAACATCCACTTATTTTAACAAATGCGAATAGTGGCCCATGTATAAAAAACCCACTCCTTTCGGTTTCCACCAACCAAGTTCACCTCTGAAACGACAGCTACTAGATGCATGTCTTCTATTCCAGAGCCCAAACTTCCATCTTCTACCACATTGCCTTGGCAAGTCTTCTGATTCTGGTTCTCATTCATAGCACAAGGGTTTTTCCTATTCTTATTGTTATTTATCGCAATTCGATTACGACAATCCTTAGCTTTGTGGTTAGATTTACCACACACATAGCATGTTCCATTAAACTTGGAGTTTGAAACATTAGACTCATTTGTACGTTTTCTCTTAGTATTAGTACTTGAGTTGTCCATTTCAACTACATAAGCCTTAGCCACAGATCTCTTAGGCTTATTACTAATCTTTTGTGAGTCCAGTTCAATCCTCATTTTTAACATCAGATCTTGCAGAGTCGTTTCCTTCTTCTTGTGTTTTAGATAGTTCTTGAAATCATCCCAAAAAGGCAGGAGATTCTCAATAAACAACGTCACTTGTAGAGAGTCCATGATTCCCATGCCCTCAACGAAAATATCATTATAGATCTTTTGAAACTCTTCACTCTGTTCAAGAACAGACTTTCTGAGTTGAAAGAGTTGAAGGAACATTTAAAGAGTTGTTTGACAATAAGTTTATTAGGCCAAGTGCATCACTTTGAGGTGCACCGGCTCTTTTTGTGAAAAAGAAATATGGGAGTATGAGAATGTGCATTGATATATTGGGAATTGAGCAAGATCACAATGAAGAACAGATATCCACTATCTCACATTGATGCCATATTTGATCAGTTAAAGGGTGTTAAGATATTTTCCAAGATAGACCTTACGTGGGGATATCATCAGCTAAGGATGAAGCCGGAAGACATACCAAATAGTGCTTTCAGAACCATATATGGGCACTACGAGTTCCTGGTAGTGCCGCTGAGAATGGCTAACGCACCGGCGACATTCATAGACATGATGAATCGGGTATTTCGAGATTGTTTGGACAAGTTTTAAGTGGTTTTCATCTACGACATTCTGATTTATGTCAAGCTCAGAAAATGCGAGTTTTGGTTGAAGAGTGTATCATTTATGGATTTGTAGTATTTGTTGAAGGAGTGTCGGTGGATTCGGCTAAGATTGAAGCAATTTTGGATTGGCCTTGACCAACAACGGTGGCAGATATTCGAAGTTTCTTGGGGTTAGCGGGTTACTACCAGGAATTTGTTTAAGACTTCTCAAAAATAGAAGCACCCTTAACCCCGGCTGCATTGAAGTGAGCAAAATTTGAAGGTGGTCAGGAATTTAAAGATAGTTTCCGAAGATTGAAGGAAAAGTTGACTACAGCTCCGATTTTGGCATTACCAGAAGAATCGGAGGTTTCACTATCTTCAGATATGCTTCAGAAATTGGTTTGGTTTGGGTTGTTTACTGTTGTAGAAATGTGAATTGATTGCTTGCGCCTCAAGACAGCTAAAACCATATGAGAAAAACTATCACACACATAATCATGAACTGACAGTGGTGGTATTTACCTTAAAGATTAGGAGGCATTACTTATACGGAGAACCATGTGAAGTGCTTACCGACCACAAAAGTCTAAAGAACCTGTTCACACAAAAGGAATTTAATATGAGGCAAAGACTGTGGTTGAAATTGTTGAAGGATTATGACTTGACGATTAGCTACCAGGCGGGAAAAACTAATCGGGTAGTTGATGCATTGAGTATGAAAAGTTCGGGACATATGTAAACCATGATCATCAAAAATAGGAACTGATTTCATTGTATGAGCAATTGGATGTTGAGGTTGTTAAGGCCACCTGGAACGTCTTGGCAGCCTTGGTATCTCAACCAACACTACTGGTTCGTATTAAGGAAGCTCAACCGACAGATTTAGAATTAGAGGGTGAGCGGGTTTGGGCACATTCGGGTGAACCGTTATATTTTCAGATTCACGAAGATGGTAGTCCTTGCTTTCGAGACTGGTTATGTGTACCAGGGGATTCGGGGTTAAGGAAGGAAATTTTACAAAAAAGCACACAACTTCATGTTATTAGTGCATCCGAGGGCATCGAATATGTACAAGGATTTTAAAGGTAAATTTTGGTGGAAGGGTATGAAACGGTAAATCGTTGAATTCGTAGTTAAGTATTTAGTATGTCAACAATTCAATGCGGAGCATAAAAATCCCACCGGACAACTTAAGCTTTTGGAAGTATCCGTTTGGAAAAGGGAACATATCACGATGGACTTTGTGGTCCGATTACCTAAAGACAAGACCGAGAAAGATACCATTTGGGTAATCGTGGATAGATTGACAAAGTCGGTACATTTTTTATCAATGAAGATTATGGCAAAATGGATGTGTTAGTTTAGATGTATATGAGTTAGATTGTTCGACTTCATGGAGTACCGGTCATCATAGTATCAGACAGGGATTCACACATTGTGTCTCAGTTTTGGAGAAGCTTCAACGAGGCGGTGAGGATGAAGTTGTCACTCAGCGGTGCCTATCATCCAAAAACTGATGGGAAATTAGAAATGACAATTAAGCCTTTGGAAGACATGTTGAGGGCGTGTGTTTTAGACTTCAAGGACAGCTGGGTTGATCACTTAACATTGTTGGATTTCTCTTACAACAACAGTCATCAAGCAAACATCAATGTGGCACCTTACGAAGCATTGTATGGAAGATGATGTAGGCCACGAATATATTGTGACGATATTGGCGAGAAAATAGTAACTGAACTGGAATTTGTACATGTAACGATGGAAAATGTGCCACTGATTCATGAAAGGATAAGGCAGCTCAAAACTGTCAGAAATGCTTGGCTGATAATAAACAAAGACACTAAGAACTTCAGGCCAGGGGCAACGTATATTTGAGGGTTTCGCCGACTAAATGAGTGATAAGGTTTGTAAGAGTGGTAAATTGAGTCCGATGTATGTGGGACCATACGAGATTTTGGAACGAGTTGGCTTATCAGTTAACAAAACCAACAACATTGTCACGACTCCATAACGCTTTCCACGACTCACAGTTAAGAAAATATGATCCTGATTCGAGTGATATATTAGAAGCCGAACCGTTAGAACTTCAAGAAGATTTGTCATATCAGGAAGTGCCAGTATGGATTGTGGATTGAAAAGACCAAGTCTTGAGGAGAAGAACGATACCATATGTGAATGTGCAATGGTTGCACCATACCGAGCGGGTAGCCATTTGGGACTTATAAAAGAAACCAAGGGAGAAGTATCCCTACCTATTTTAGGAGCGAGTTGAGTAAGTTTCGGGGATGAAACTTTTGTAAGGGGGAAGGATGTGATACCCGGGACTTTTTGGCGTAAGTAATTTGCATGAACTTATGTGATTTATGTGTATAATTGTTTTATTTGTTAAGTGTTGTGTACATATTTTGTTTAGGGGTGCTTCGATATGTTTAAGAAGTAGAGGGACCTAAGTGTGATATTAGAAAGTTTTGGCAGTTATGTTAGAATTTAAAGGGTGTAAATTTTGTTAGTTATTGCTGGATTTTTTATTGTAAGAGAGAAGAAGAAAATTGAAAAATCTAGAAAAAACAGAGTGATAATCTTAGAATACTAAGTTGAAGGATCAAACACACTCTGATCGACCTCATTCTTGTTGCAAAAGTTAGAAGAGTCATAGTTAGATTCCAACATTCAATTTAACAATAATAGCCTTCAGAACATATTCTTGAGAATCTGAGAAATAGTGAAGTGCTGCAATATTTGAAGAATTGTTCAACATTTAAGGTAATGATGTTATGCTCTTGAATTTCTATCCAAAATGCATGAAATGATTTTTAATAAAGTATGAAATTGTATTGAATGTTTTCTACATTGTTTTATTGCATAAAAATCATGAAGCGTTGAATTTCAATTACACTATTTGTATGTGTGATTGTTAAGAATTACATGCGTATGTTTTTTACTGTGGTTGATCGTCTTTTGGTCGAGTCAATACGTGTTATTTCCAATCTAGAGCTCTTGTCTGTTGGCGACCCTATAACCGAATATATCCCGCCATTTATTACTGTATTGAGTGCCCGGGAGCACTATATACTAACTGTCTGGCCCAGACCCTAACGGGAGTAAAATGTTAAGGTTGTTAACAGTAGTTGTGGAGTTCACAAGGGTGGGCGATGACCTAACGGGGTGTATCCTTAAAACTATCTGGCCCTTTTATTCAGGGGGGAAGTACCCCCAATGTCTGACATTTTGGCTCTCCTTAACTGGCAATAATAGTTTTGGATTGTTAACAGTTGATATTTGCTCTCAAAGCAATATTTTAACTTGTATAATTTGTTTCATAATTTCATAATTGCATGGGGAAGATGCTACTTATACTCCATTTTCTCTTACTTTTGGTTTAGGTGGAAGATATTAAAGTTTGGAAGATACTTGGATGAAAGAAGATGAAAGTCGCCAAATGTGGACCCTAACATGTTATTTATGTGTTGACAATTGTGGGTTTTTGTGAATTGAAGTTAATTAGTGAAATTATTTGTGAATTATCTTTTTCTATCTTGTTGGTCATTTAATTAATTGAGAAATTGAATTACTTGACTAGAACACTCACTTTTAATGGGAATTAATTTTGACCTAGAGATGGGCTTAAGCAATTCTTCCTAATTTGAGTTTGGATAATTAGGGGTTTTGGGTTTAATGCACTCTTGGGGTAAAATTGAGTAAGTAGAGATACTAACTTGATGAATCCTACAGTATGAACTTCACAAATTGAGAAATGAGTGAAGTTTATTATAGGTTCACCTAAGACTTCTAATTCACAATACCCCTTCCTAAACATATAAGTACATCTAGGGGATACCCGTTCTAGTATTCAATCTCCTAATTGAATTTTCTCTCTAAACACTCTAAATCTTAGTTTTAGCTTATAAGTAGATTAATTTAGTTAAGTAACAAACCTTCTTAAATTTTTGTCAACTAAACAATAAAATAAAAGTCACTACTAGTACTTACCCTTCTTTAGGAATACGATACCTTGGTTGCTCACTCTATATTACATTAACGATAGGTATTCTTGCCTTAAGTTTCTTGTGTCCAATTTGAGTAGAATATTGTGGGCTTGCAAGAAAACAACAAGGTTTTGGCGCCGTTGCTGGGGAAGGGTGATATTAGGAAAGCTCTAGTTTTATTGATTTGGTTTTTATGCATATCTGTTAATATTTATCTTTTAGTTTATGCTATCTTGAATTTCTTGTTATTAGACTTTGTTAGTTTTGGTTTCTTGAAGGTGACTCTTGTGTTGCATGACCCGCAAGCATCCGGAAGAATTACTTGACATTGATCCCGAAATTGATAGGACATTTCACCGGAATATAAGGGTACACTACAAGAAAACAGTTAAATAGCGACCGACTTTAGCGACCGAAATTTTCGGTCACAATTTGGACGACGGAATACCGACCGAATAGAAACCGAAAACAAATCGGTCGTTATACCGTCGCCTATCCGTCGGCCACAACGGTCTCGTTGACCAAATTGAAACGCCATCGTTTTGTTCACACTTAACGACCGAATACCGACGGAACTTACCGACCGAAAACATATCGGTCGTTATACCGTCGCCAATCCGTCGGCCACATCGGTCCCGTTGACCAAATTGAAACTCCATCGTTTTGTTCACACTTAACGACCGAATACCGACGGATAATCACGACCGAATTCCGACGGAATATATAACGACTGAATAACGACGGAACTTAGCGACCGAATATTGAAAACGTCGTCGTTTTGTTCGTTTTATCTTCAAATAACCTAAGCATTTCACCCAATTCTTCCCGTCGTCTCTCTTCACTGCGAAACCCCCACCCCGCTTTCTGCCACCCTCCTCCAGCCGGGCACCACGCCTTCTGCCACCCTCCTCCAGCCAGGCACCACCTCCTTTCCCCATACCATCAAGCTCCATCTTTACAGTCAAACCCCACCGCCACGCCATCCTTGTAGTCAAGCCTCACCGCCGCTCCATCCTTGCAGTCGAATTCACCCCACCATTCTTCATTTCTCTAATCGACGGCCCGAAACCACCTCCTGGAATTTGACCAACCACCACTCTGAAGTCGCTGCGCCACCTCCACTCCGAAATCAAATCTTCAAATAGGTATTTGCCTATAATTTTTATCATTCAAAGTTTTTTGGGCATTTGATTTTGGCTAGGGTTGATATGTTTTTGGTAATTAATCTGTTGCTTCTTTTTTTTGTTTGGATTTTCTGTGGGGTGAAGGCACGGAAAGTTATGATATCTCAAAAAAACAAAATTTTAAATTGAGTGCTTCATTACTTTGGACAATTAGTCATTTCCCAGCATATGGAATGTTGAGTGGATGGAGTACAGCTGGCATTCACGCTTGTCCATATTGTATGGAGGAAACACAAGCGTTCCATTTGCAGTCTGGTGGGAAACAATCGTGGTTCGATTGCCATAGATGCTTCTTGTCACCTGATCATCCATTTAGAATAGATGCAAAGGGATTCCGAAAGGACCGGCGACAAAAGAGAGCAGACCCGCCATCTCGCCTTACTGGTGATGAAATATTGGTTAGAGTTAGAGAGTATCAAAAAATTATCGATACAACTGAAGAGATCGGTAAAGAGCAAGGCAGGGGTCGGGATCATAGTTGGGCCAAACGTAGTATATTTTGAGACTTACCTTATTGGCGGACACTTTTGATAAGACTCAACATTGATGTCATGCATAATGAAAAAAATGTGTTTGATAATGTCTTTACCACGGTGTTGGACGTGAAAGGTAAAACTAAAGACAATGTTAAAGCTAGAGCGGATGTTGAAAGGTATTGCAGTCGTCCGGAATTGAATATTAAACACGATGGCCGAGGTAAAGCAACGAAACTGAAGGCATGTTTCACTCTTACCAAGGCACAAAAAGAGATGGTTTTACAGTGGGTTAAAGAATTACGGCTCCCAGATGGATATGCATCGAATTTGACGCGATGCGTTGATATGAAAGAGTTGAAAATGTCTGGAATGAAGAGTCACGATTCTCATGTATTCATGGAGAGACTTATCCTTATAGCACTTAGAGAAGTACTACCGACAAATGTTTGGGGTCCCTTGGCTGAACTTAGTTTGTTCTATAGAGATTTATGTTCCCCAAAGTTGAGTGTGGCGCATATGCAAGAATTGAAGGACACTACTATTTTATTGTGCAAGTTAGAGAGAATATTTATTCCGGGATTTTTTGATGTCATGGAACACTTGTCGATTCACCTTCCGTACGAAGCCAAGGTTGGTGGCCCGGTACAGTTTAGGTGGATGTACCCGTTCGAGGGCTAACAACCAATGTCTGAAGGTATCTCAACTTCATTTTATTTTCCATGTACGTATTTACAATGTGATTAACTACATATGCTTTAATTAGATACCTGCACCATCTGAAAAAATAAAATAAAGAACAAGGCCATAGTTGAGGGGTCAATTTGCAATGCATATACTTGGTCGAAGAAGCTGCTACATTCTTTAGCTATTATTTCGAACCCCACATGAAAACGAGAGTTACAACCATTGGGCGAAATGATGGTGAAGACGAGATTAGCGGACCAGATGTATTATCAATTTGCAACTTACCCGGAAGATCATTTGGAAAAAAAAGAAAAGATTCTATTATCTGATAAAGATTATAAAACAGCCATGAATTATATCCTAATGAATTGTGAAGAGGTCGAACCATATCTTCAGTAAATAAACCTATCTATTGCTTCAATTTTTTAATATAATTAAAAGTGGCCAAATAATAATATTGTCATTTAATTTGTAACTCAGGAAATTTGTCAGTGAAGTACATGATCAAACCCCGCAGATAACGGAGGCAGAACTTCAAAGCCGGGTTTATAATGATTTTTCCAAATGGTTTGGAACTCATGTGTTGGTATTGTTTAGAAATGTACTTGTCTTAAGAATGCATAATTAAAGTAATATAACTTTTGTTGTTCTCAACAGATACATAGCCTTCAGGAACATTCCGAAAGTTTGTTGAAAAATCTGTCTTGGGGCCCGTCAAGGAGAGTGATGTCATACACCGGTTACTTTGTTAACGGTTATAGATTTCACACAAAAGCCCACAGCGATGGAAAGGGAACGACAAACAGCGGGGTATGGGTTAAAGGAGATTATTACGGTGAGTTGAAGCAAGTAATTGAGGTTCAACTTGCTGGACTACCTGACCAAAAAACAATTCTTTTCAAATGCGACTGGTTTGATTCTACTCCAAATCGAGGTTTAAGAGTGCATCCTCAATATAAACTTGTACAAATCCATAGGAAAAGAACCTACCAGGGTTACGATCCATTTGTATTTGCTTCCCAATGTCAACAAGTCTACTACACACCTTATCCGGGTAGTAAGACAACATCTAGGGCTGATTGATTGGTTGTATGTCGTTCCAAACCACGTCTATTTGACGTTCCTGGTGTTCGCACCGTATCGGGGACGAAGTACGCGAGGAGGAGACCGATCGCATTGATCCAACTATTATCGAAGTTGGTCAACTTGCACACCCGGTCGGGGAAAGTGAAGTTGTACTTGTGGCCGAAACGAGCCGTGTTCATGAAGATGATGACGATGATGATAATGATGAGGATATGTCAGGTGATGACAATTCTGAAGAAGAGGATGAATTTATGTCGGATGATGATTTAGAATGATTAAGCTTTTCTCGTTTCTTGGAATTCCACATATTGCAGGTGAGTAATATTTGTTGGTTTTTTTTTTTTACTTTATTACCATAAATTAATTGTCATATTGTATAACTTTTTAACATAATTCAAAGTAGTAATTCTATTGTCATAAAATAATTTGATTCTTGAATTTTCAGATTGCTACTCATGCATTTCCAATGATATACATATGAATGACATCAAGGAGTTTATGAGAAGTGCACACTTTGATTGTGAGTTTTGATAATTCAATGTGTGCACTTTGATTGTGAGTGTTGTAATGTAATGTGCACATTTTGATTGTGAATGTTGTAATTCGAAGTTTGCACTTTGATTGTGAGTATTTAATGTAATGAGAAGTGTGCATTTGGATTGTGAGTGTTGTAATGCAAAGTGTGGACTTGATTGTGAGTGTGATCTTGATTGTGAGTGTTGTAATCTAATGAGAAGTGGGACACTTTGATTGTGAATGTTGTAATGTAAATGAGAAGTGTAAACTTGTGGGTTTAGTAAGATAATTGGCTATGTAATTTTATTTTTGAGTTTATTGATTATTTTTGCTATTTGGGATCTTATTAATGATATTGTTTCTGGTTTGTATTTGTGGGTGTGTTGCTGCTTTTTATAATAGGGATTTAATTAAATTTCAGATTTATTTTTTTTAAATTTAAAACAATTTAGCAATGGAATAACGACCGCACGAGTCAAAGCCAAAGTCAACATTGTTGACCATACGGTCGGTATTCCGTCAATAACTAGAGACGGAATATTCGTCGCTAGACTACCGTCGATATTCGGTTGTTAGAGAGTAAAAGTCAAAGGTCAACAATATGCACCATTCGGTCGTTATTCAGAGACGGAATATTTCGTCGGTATTCGGTCCGTAAATAGCCAAAGTTGAAAGTCAACAACATTGACCATTCGGTCGGTATTCGTTCGTTGGGCAGTCAAAGTCAAAGGTCAACAATATGGAACATTCGGTCGGTATTCGGTCGTTATATAGCGACGGATAATTCCGTCGCTAGAATGTCCGTCGGTATTCGGTCGGTAAATAGCCAAAGTAGAAAGTCAACAATATTGACCTTTTGGTCGGTATGCGGTCGTTAATCAGGGACGGAATCGTCCGTCGCTAGATTTTCCGTCGTATTCAGTGTAATTTTCTTAGCGACAAAAAATACACGTCCACGTAATTCGGTTGTTCATCGGTCGCTAAATAGATTAGCGACGGAAATGTCCGTCCCTGTTACACAGTTTTCTTGTAGTGGTAAGGCAACAAAAGAGTGTATATATTGTTGGGGAAGGTCTTCAACAACGTAACAATATGGAAGCCCCTCATAATGTGAATGAACAAATGAACGAGAATAACCAAGGAAATGCTCAAAGACAAGATAATGTGAATGGAAATGGTAGAAGAACCATGGGTGATAAGGAAATACCTTTCTTGACCGGGTCCGAGTCAAGCATTACTAGACCAAGAGTTGATGCTAACAATTTTGAGATCAAGCCAAATGTGATACAAATGGTTCAAAATTCGGTACAATTTGATGGGCTCGCCGAAGAAGACCCGAACGTTCACATATCAAACTTCCTTGAAATTTGTGATACTTTCAAAATTAATGGAGCTTCGGATGATGCAATAAGATTGAGATTATTTCCTTTCACTTTAAGGGACTGGGCTAAGTCATGGTTGAAGTCATTACCCAATGGTTGTATTACCACTTGGAATGAGTTGGCCGAGAGATTCCTAGCCAAGCACTTCCCACCGGCTAGAACCGCGAAGATTAAAAATGATATATTCTCCTTCCAACAACAAGAAGGGGAAATTTTATATGAAGTATGGAAGAGATACAAGGAGTTGCTAAGGAAGTGTCCTCATCATGGCCTAGACCTTGGGCTTCAAATGCAAACATTTTATGCGGGTTTGAACTACTCTTCCAAACAACTCATTGATGCTTCAAGTGGAGGATCAACAAGTTCAAAAACCACGGAAGAGTTAAGAGATTTAATAGAGAACAATTGCTCGTGGGGTAGTCAAATGATGAAGCCCTTTAAGTGGAATTCACAATGTTGATGCTTTGGAGGCTTTGGAGGCAAAGATGGAATTTTTAACAAAAAGAATGGATGGGCTAAGTACAACCTCCCACAAACCTTCTCATGTGATGATGGCGTGTGACTTTTGTGGAGGAGGTCATCCAAACCACGAGTGTCAAAGCATGGAACCTTCAAGTGACCATGTAGATTACCTTGGAGGAAATAGGCAACAAAATAACCCTTATTCCAACACTTACAACCCCAGATGGAGAAATCACCTCAGCTTCTCTTGGAGGGATCAAGGACAACAAGGGGCACAAAATCCATCGGGTTTTCAAGCTTGTTCAAACTTTCGGGCTCAACAACCATCACCTTATCAAGCACAACCTTCATCATCTTCTCATGTACCCATCAAGCCTACTTTGGAGGATCTCATGACTAAGTTTCTTTCTACTTCGGAAGCTCGTTTTCAAGATCAACAAACTAAATTTAAAATTCAAGAAGCTAGGTTCAAGAATCAAGAAGCCTCCATACATAATTTGGAAAGTCAAATTGGGCAACTAGCTAAGTTTGTATCAGAGAGGGCTCAAGGATCTCTTCCTAGTAATACCGAGCCAAATCCAAGGGAACAAGCTAAAGCAATTACCCTAAGAAGTGGAAAGGAACTTGATGATCCAAGACCTCAAGTGCTAGAAAAGAAGAAAGAAATGATAGAGGATCTTGAGAAGGATCAAGATGAAGGATTGGTGGAAATCAAAGGAAAGGCCAAGGAAGAAGTCACAAGAAAGGAGGTACCAATTTACAAACCGCCCGTACCTTATCCCGGGCGCCTTCTCAAGGACAAGGAAGGTGCACAATATGGAAAGTTTCTTAAGCTCTTTAAACAATTGTATATCAACTTACCGTTTGTTGAAGCTCTTTCTCAAATGCCAAAATATGCTAAATTTCTCGAGGACATCCTTTCTAAGAAGAAGAGGCTCGAGGACATTTCTACCGTCACATTGAATGAAGAATGCTCCGCCATCCTCCAAAACAAGGAGAAGCTACCTCAAAAGTTAAAGGACCCGGAAAGTTTTACTATCCCTTGTAATATTGGTAGTCTTTTCTTTGGACATGCTTTAGCCGACTTAGTAGCTAGCATTAACTTGTTGACATATAAAATGTTCAAGAAGCTAGACCTTGGTGAACCTAAGCCTACTAGGATGAGTATACAACTCGCGGATAGATCTATCAAGTACCCTAGAGGGATTATTGAAGATGTTTTGGTAAAGGTTGAAAATTTGATTTTCCGGTGGATTTTGTTATACTTGACATAGATAAGGATATACATGTTCCTTTGATCTTGGGTCGTCCTTTTCTTGCTACCGGGAAGGCACTAATAGATGTTCATGAAAGAAAATTGATCCTTAGGGTAGATAATGAAGAAGTAGTTCTCAAGATTTCGGAGTCTTTGAAGCATTCTCTTGATCATGATGATTCTTGCTTTATGATTGATGTGGTGGATGATTTGGTTGCTAACTATGGGAAGGAAATGTACATTGATGACCGTTTGGAGATAACCTTGATTCAAGGTGAAGAAGCAAAAAAGGATAGTCAATCAATTTAAGAAGTGTTGGCACATTTGGAAGTACTCGAGTCAATTCATTTGAAGACAAAAATTGAGAAGATGAATTTTGAGAAATTGACAAAGATAAAGACATCTCTTGAGGAACCCCCTACTTTGGAACTTAAGATGTTACCGGAAGACTTAGAGTATGCCTTCCTAGAGGAAAACTCTAAGCTTCCGGTCATTATTGCAAGTGATTTGAATAAAGAAAAGCTTATAACAATCAACACACTTGATGATGATGGAGATGGAAACCAAACTAGGGGAGTTTCCTTTTAACTCATGTTTTCCTTTAAATTTGTTAGTCTTTCTTATTATGGTATTTTTAAGGTTTCTCGTGTGTTTGTTAGTGTCACCTCAACATTGAGGACAATGTTGCCCTAAGTGTGGGGGAGTTTGTTTATATAAATGTTTCATCTTTATTTCTATTTCCTTATTTTTAAATATTTGCTAGTATGTGTTGTAGTCATTTTAAATGTTTCGTTTTTAGTTTTATGTTATTTTAAATGTTTCGTTTTTAGTTTTATGTCCTAAAAAAAAAACCTCAAAAATAGTAGTGTTCTCTATGTTTATTTTGCATAAGAAGCTCAAGTTTTGTTGAGAATCCGGTGTTTATAACAAATTAGTTGCTATCATTTTTCATGCTTATGTGATTTCACCTCTTTTCCACACCTAGCTTACATGTATTTGAGGAGTATGCTTAATTTTTCCTATGTTTTTAGTTTAAGAACCATTGGGCCATCCCAGACATATTCCTTGTAGTCCTCAGCAAAGGTTTTTTGTGCTTAGAAATGAGGGTCATGGCATCTCTTTGAACCGTTAGAGCCAAATTTACCCATCCTTCACTTAAATATATCACTAGTACCCCATTGAAGCCTTTATTGATATGAATGAACTTCTTGTTGATAGTCACTTTATAAAACCCTTAATTAGTGGAGAGTTGATCTTATTTGTCAATCTATGTGGATTTTGGGTTTAATGAAATGTCTTGAAGCATGAAGAAAGTTGAGGGAAAATGAAAGGCATGAGATTTTTTTTTGGATTATTGAATGAAAGAAAGAAAGATATTGATAACCAACATCCTTCTCATGTTTATATGCTTCAAGTGTTTATTTATGATTTATGTTGAAAAAAAAGTGAAAAAAAAAAAGAAAAGAAGAAAAAAATAAAATGTAAAATGTAAAAGCCTTTATGTTTTATGTAAATGTTCATAGCATGGGATGATGTTGAGATCTTTCAAAATGGTTTTGGGTATCCTTTTGTGCGCTAAAGAAGAAGATTTGGGATATTGTGGAACTCATAAGTTTTTGTTGAAATGTGAGTTTATGAGTTATGGAGTGATTAGTGATTTTGATTGACATGTTTGTATAGCTTTTCCTTGCTCAACTCTCATTAGATTTGCATATCCCTACCGTCGTTTGGAAACCATAAACCTTGGTGATGCGAAACCGTGATGTTTTATATCAAGGTTCGGCTTTTAAGCAGATCTTTCTCTATCTCGAATTAGTTTCTATGGGAATATACTTAAAACAACCCCGGGCAGGCTAAGTATCAATGAAAGCTGAAACACCACAACTAGAGAAACAACCTAGTTGATATAGTAACTCAAAGAATATGAAGTTCTACCGGAAGTTCATAAACAAGTATCAAAGGATTAACCTTAATCAAAATATCAATATATCA
Source organism: Vinca minor (assembly GCA_026122235.1). Lineage (NCBI taxonomy): Eukaryota > Viridiplantae > Streptophyta > Magnoliopsida > Gentianales > Apocynaceae > Vinca > Vinca minor. The sequence continues at coordinate 1,773,122 of JAOCZM010000235.1, forward strand.
AGTCTAACTATAATGTTGGCCGAAATTACTCTATATATAGAGGGATTTCGGTTCCAACATAAACAAGGAAAAGGGAAATAAGAGTCCTTGAAGAATTAGGACTCTTGAATAACAACCTTCTATCAAGTAATTACCTAAACAAGATAATAGGGACATGTGCCTATTATCTTGGCGGATAAAATCAAAATAACTACCAAATCAATGAAGAGTCCTAGTTGCATTAGGACTCTTATTAACCAACAAACTATCACATGGACAACATGTCCTTTATTATAGCAACTACTTGCTATACACGAAATTATAGTAATGAAATATGCTGAAAATAATTAAAGTCTAGTATAGACTTTAATTGTACACAAAAAGACTAAAATGCCCTTTATAATTCGTCCCCATTCTGGACAGCTTGTTGGGCCAACTTGCACGACAATATGGGATATCAAGAAGGCAGAATCTGATCTTGTGATCTCATAGAAGTTGTAGATCTGCCTCTTATCTTTAATATGCAATTGGAATCAGCTCCATTGGATAAGTATATCGAAAGATATGATCATTCTGCCAAACAGTAGCAAAGTTGTCCATTCCTTGTACACTTGTGATACTTAAGAGATTGACTTGGGAAACATTCCTAGATGTAATTTAGAGTCATCTTTGTACCGTAACACACGTTCCCTTGAGTTGGGCATCCCCAAGGTTGGTACCGTATCACTTGGCCTACGTTATAAGCTTTAAAGTCCTACCTAATCTAAGCATAAAATAAAAGTCTTAAAATTTTAGTCAACTAAACAATAAAATAAAAGTCACTACTATTTCTTACCCTTCTTCGCGAATACGAAACCTCGGTTGCTCACTCTATATTACATTAACGATAGGTGCTCTTGCTTTGAGTTTCCACTACAAAAAAAGAGACCTTTAGTAACGAAAATTTTCGTTAGGAAAGGTCAAAAAATTCGTTACTAAAGACCTTTAGTAACGAAAATCGTTTGTCACCAAGTTCGTCCTGAGAGCCCCGTCGCTAAAGGTCTTTCCTAACGAATAAGGATATTCGTTACTAAAGGTCTTTAGTAACAAGCGAGTTTCGTTAGGAAAGGTGATCTTTAGTGACGAAATATTTCGTTACTAAAAGTTTTACAAAAAATTTAAAATTTAAAGCCATGGAGCCGAGCCGTGCCCAAGTTCACCCATTGGAGCCGAGCCGAGCTCGGAGCCCCTCTACAATAATGTGGAATAAAGTCTCCACATTTTCATAGAAGTGGGAATCGAACTCAAGACCTCCAACTTGTATGGCATGCACTTAACCACTGAGCTACGTTGGTCATTTGTAACTTATTGTTCCTATTATATTTATTATAATGAAGTTTTGTATTTTGAACCTTTAATTATTTTAATTTCTCTTTGTTTGGTGATTTTTTTGTTTATGAATAAAATTAAAATTAATACATTTTCGTCAATGTATTTGCGTATTAAGTTGTTATAAAAAATCAGAATAAAATTATTCTAGTTGCATATATACTATTTTTTAGTAATAATTTTAATATAAAGACTAAACAAATATAAAAATTAAAATTATATTCTAAATTATATCATACTTATATATGTATATTCTTAATTAAGACGAAACTTTTCGTGACAAGATTTTGTTTCGTTAGGAAAGGTTGACGTTTCGTAACGAAAAAGGTATTTGTCACGAAAAGATATACCTATCGTGACGAAAATGTGTTTTCGTTACGAAAGGTCACCTTTAGTAACTGTAAACTACTACTTTTAGTAACGAATATTTTTTTCGTTACGAAAGGTGACCTTTTCGTAACGATTCCGAATTTCATTACGAAAAGTATACATTTCATAACGAAAAATGACTTCGTCACGAAAGGTTCGTCATAACAGGTAGTTTTTTTTGTAGTGTTCTTGTGCCAAATTTGAGCAGAATATTGTGGGCTTGCAAAAAAACAACAACAGTTGGTATTGAGTGTTACCAGACAATTTAGCTTGGTTGTTTGAATTAATTGTTGGTTCTATGGGTGATACTTGTAATATCTTATTTAATGTATGTCAGACAGATATGTTATGGACGATTTATGGTGCTCGTATCACAAATTGTAGTGTACAAGTTCAGTTATAGATGAGTATGGTTTGTACAATGTTATATTTATTGTTATTGTATGTTTGAGTTGGTCAAAATATGTGTTTTCTGGGTTGGGAAAATTGGATTTCAGAAAAATGGGTTTCTTTGTTTATTTAACACTGAAAATGTCATTTCTGCAAGTCGCGGACGAATGCGTCGTCACGCAAATCATCCGCACAAACTACTGGAGATGTCCGAACCGCAGACAAATGGTTCATCCGCAGCTTCGTCCGCAGAGATGTTGGGAGCTTTTCGGAGGATTACGGTTGACCGGTCTGAACGATCTGCATCATCCGGGCTTTTGGTAACATACGTGCGAACGATACGTCCGGACGAAGCATCGTCCGGGGCTTCGTCTGCAGAGGCATTTTGGTCATTTTTTTTAATTGTTTTCTGTTCTTTTTTCAAACTAATACTCTTATAAGCTTTGTGAATGTATTATAAGTATTTTAATGATTATTTCAAGTTAAGTTAATTATGTTTTAAAATGTTTTGGGAAATGGAGAAATGCTTCGAGTCTTATTTGATTCTTCATCTCAAGGGCGTTCGATTCTTACTGTGCTAGTGTGACTCATTCATTTATCTCTTTTGCAGATGATTATGTAGAAGGTGCCGTTGAGGAGTCTTGGGACGGGGAATTTGAAAAGTAAACCGAAAAAGATGATATCTAATAGAAAGACTTAAGTTTTACTTTTAGTTGAATAATGATGGTACACTGTTTATGTATTTACACTAAGGAATAATATTGAACTATCCTTAATAAGTATGATGCAAGTTATTATCATATTATAGTTTATGATTTGGAAGATATTTATCTGATGTAGGTTCGGTATCTCATTGGTAGATGAGGCGCTGTCAACTCATTATCCGATTACGGAGTGTGACACGAATGAATATGGATGATCCTAGTTTAATGAAAAGTTCAAATACAAATCATAAATAAATTTGCAACTGCAGTAGCACACACCTTGTACTTAACACTGTTACTAAAATAGGAAACATAATTACACTGTCATATAGTATGATAATAGCTGATGTTTTATCTTCTTCAAATTTATTATGACATCTCCAATTGTGCCTCTATCTTTTGGAGCTTCTCTTGTGCAATTTATCGCCACTTCAATGATGGATGTAATAAATTTTAACATTTTGCTGTTGTAATCTTCATTTTCCCCCATCAAATTGAAATATATTATTTGAATCAATGAATTTGGAAAGGAATTAGAAACCCATGATTTTAAGCACAAATTCTCTTTAAACATTTCATTGTTGGGCCTTGTTCTTGTAAAAACTTCCATCAACATAATTCCAAAGCTATAGATATCACCTCTTGTTGAAACCAATCCTGCTAATCCATACTCTGCAAAAAATGAAAGTCCCACGTTGATCATTGAAAATTTTAAATTAAATTAAACAATAAAATCAAAGAAATTTTTTAAAGGAAAACTTCAAATTAAGAATGTAAAAAGGAAAATGTTTCACCTGGTGCAATATAACCAAATGTTCCTAGAGTTTTAGTATATGTGATGCTATCCTCTTGACCTAGTATTTTGGAAATACCAAAATCACTCACATGGGCGACCATATCTTGATCAAGTAGGATGTTACTTGGCTTCAGATCACAATGAACAACTTGTGTGGAATAACCAAAATGGAGATAATGCAACGCAGTAGCCACATCGATCATTATATTCAGTCTTTGAATGATATCCAAGCAGTAGTTGTGAGAATATAACCACTTCTCCAGGCTCCCGTTCGGAATGAATTCAAGTACTAATGCCTTAAAATCAAGATTGACACAACTACTAATAACTTTGGTGAGATTTCGGTGGTGAAGATTGCGTAATACCTCACATTCTCGTTTGAAACTTTTATTTGCTACTTCTAGTTGTAAGTTAAATACTTTAACAGCAAAAATCCTCCCATCATTAAGTGTACCTTTGTATACTGTTCCGAAAGCCCCTTTACCGAGCAAGTTACTCTCATCATATCCATTGGTTGCTTGTTTAAGTTCATAGTACGAAATCCTTTCTAGTTCTTTTACTGACAAGATATTTGTATCATTGGGAACAACATGTTTACTTTTGTATCTTAGGTATAGAGCTAGTGATATGACACAAACAATTGCTCCTATCCCTGCTAGAAAAAACCCAAAGCCATTTCACCTTTCTAGACCTCAATGTTGGGTCTGATGTAGCTGCACATGGCGGGACATTGAACCTGTATTCACCACATAATCCATCATTTGAAAAGAAAGATTGCATGGTGAAATTTTTAAACGGACCTCCTAATGGAATTTCACCTGTTAAATTATTGAAGGAAACGTTAAAATACTTTAGATTTTTAAGCATCTCCAGCGATTTTGGAATAAAACCCGATAGTTTGTTATGTGATAGGTTTAGCTATTCCAAACTTAACATTTTACCAATGGACACAGGAATAGATCCCTGAAATTGGTTATGGTCCAGGTGGAGGGTTTGTAAGGTCGGAATATCTCCAATCGATTTAGGAAGATCACCGGATAGTTGATTAAAACATAAGTCTATTTGCATTACCATTTTCAGATTTCCAACTTCTGAAGGCAAAGAACCACCTAAGAAATTCCTCGAGAGGTTGAGCGACAAAACATCTTTTAGGTTCCATAAACTTTTAGGTATACTACCGCTGAATCTATTTCTTTGTAGGGATATATATCGCAATGTAGTAATATTACCCAAGCACTCAGGGATTGAGCCAGAAAATTGATTTCCTGACAACTCTAATAGAAACAGGCTCGGTAAACCACAAACAACTTCTAGTAGGTTTATTCCACTTAGTTTATTATTGCCGATATCCAGACTTTGAAGCTTTTGCATGTCTTTAAATATTGTAGATGGAACTGAACCCGACAACTGATTTTGGAACAGGTTTAATTGAATTAAGCTACTCAAATTTCCGATTGCATCTGGAATTCTATTCTTGACTTTGCATCTTCCTGAAAAATATTTAGCATAATTAATTTGAAACATCACCGTATAGTGAGGAAATTGATAAGAGAGTTAACGGGTTCGTTAAGCATTTATGTGTACATTCTCAAAAAAAGGAGGTGGATATTATGAATTATACTTGTGCTAAGATGATTACGAGCCAAGTGTAATCGTTGTAGCATATGTAAATTGCCGATCTCTTCTACAATACACCCTGCAAAATGCAATGTATATTAATCTGCACGAAAGAATTGGAAATCGCTCTAAGTTATTTACATTTACAGCTTGCTAGTGAGATGTGAAATCAGAAAGATTCAAGTACAGATGCAAAGTGCTGTTACTAGCACCTCATATTAAATATTTAATAGATAAATGTACCTGTTAGTTGGTTGCCCCAAAAGTAAATTACTTCAAGAGTAGTTGCATTACCCAACTCCTTTGGAATCTCTCCTGCAGACATAAGAAAATGTAAGTTTTCAATGTATATAACATAAGTGACGAAAGATTAATTTAAGAGTCTTGTCGTACCTATCAGATTGTTCAGACCGAAACAAAAAATCTTAATCATCTTCAAATTCCCAAATTCCTTCGGTATAACTCCAGTAAAGTTGTTGTAGGACAACGACAATAGTTGAAGTTGCGAACAATTGGAAAAGCTCGAGGGAAACGATCCGCTAAAAAAGTTATTTCCTAAGACAACCCGATTGAGTCTGTCATTATTTCTGCATACGGAATTTGGAAGGCTACCAGAGAGATAATTCATTCCCAAGGAAATCCATTCCAGTGTTGAAATATTAAAGAGCTCAGCTGGTAAACCACCCGATAGAATGTTTCCAAAGAGGACATATTCCCTGAGATTCACAAGATTTCCAACTTCAACAGGAATTTTTCATTGAAGAAAATTGAATTGGAGCCCTAACTGCTCCATACTTGATATGTTATATATGGAAGCTGGAACAAAGCCAGTAAAACTATTGTTTCCGACGGTAAAGTGTCGAAGGACTGGTATGGAACCAAAGGTTGAAGGAATTTCTCCAGTGAGATTGTTTTCATTAAAATCAAGCACTTGTAATCGGCACAAGCGACCTAAATCATGGGGCAAATTGCCATGGAAATTGTTTTTGCTTAAATTAAGGTAAACAAGAGACGAAAGATTTCCTAAATGAGGAGGTATGATTCCCGTGAGATCCATGTTCCCAATATCTAAAGAAATCACTTGGTTTCTTGATCCACAAGTTATGCCGACCCAATGGCAAACTGGGACTTCAGCAGACCAGTTTCCATCCAAGATTTCTAGAGGATCAGATGTGATATACAATTTGAGGGCAAGAAGGGCAGATTGATCTGTGGATATGTTTGTAGCAGCCATGGCTGTGGAAAACAAAAGATGATAGAAAAGAACTAATGAAACTTTAAAATGGTAAATTCTCTCCATCAATATGCCTTGTTTGGAATATAGCCAAAGATTAATTCAATTTTTGAATTAATTAGAAACTAGTAAACACAAATTCACACACATATATATAGATAGGATTCCCTCCCCTCGTTTTAAATCCTCATTTCTTTTAATAGATAGGTCCCCTCCCCAATAAATAAAAATAAATAAAAAATTCTTCACAAGTATATTAATATTTTTTTTAGAAAACCTGATATTCAGTATTATTGTCCACTACATGCGGGTTGCAACTTGCACAGCCCTAGGTCCATATCTCATGTTATTTATTCTTCGGCTCTGACTTAATACATTTAAATAATATTAAATTTTGTGCTAGCTCTTCATAATTATTATTGGGTTGACAAATTTGACTTGGCTTTTAAAAAATTGCAATTATTGTCAGACAAATAGTTAATTGCTATTGACAATGAGAAAACTAAGAAGTTAAGTTGCTCTATTTAAAAAGTGACTATTTTGTTTTTTGTTTTTGTGGAAATCCACATCTTGTGGTAGGGTTCGGCATGGGGTAGAAAAAGTAATTCAAATTGAGATAAATCATACATACTATAAAAGTAATATGGTGGTGTTAGAAAATACATACTAAATACAATTTCTCCAATGTAATAAAACATCATAAAAACAACATGAATTCTTATGTAAAATATTTTCTAAAAGAATGTCAAGAAAAAATTAGTAATTAATTGTTGAATAGATTTTACCGAATCAAGTTGAACTAGATTAATCATCACATATTATAAAATCAAAAGTTCCTAAATTGTTTAATAAGTAAAATTTCAAAGTTGTTATCAAATAAGTCATCTCATATTAATTAGTTACGGAATTACAAAATTGTTATCAAAAGAGTAAAATATATATTTATACTTACTTTTATAAATAAATTATCCACCAACATACGAGAGACATTCTCTTAGTAAAAAAAAAAAAAAAACATAACAAAGAGCAAACTTCTATATTTAGGATTCAGCTGCGGTTTTTTTCTCCTTCCAATTTTTAAATCAGCCAGAGCTTGTAGAATGTTTCAGATTTTCTGTAGCAGACCAATTTATTCAACTACTTATGTTGGGTTAGTTTAGGGAAATGTTTATTTGCAGTACAAAAAAAAATGATTGTTTTGCATGTGTACTCATATTAAAGATCGGTACTGATCAAATGAAAAGGAAAGAATGAGATGGTCAAGTACATTGAAATGCATGTTTTATGTTATTGCCTAGTGTTAGAACTTCAAGAGTATAGAGACCAGGATGATTTTAAGGCGCGTTGTGTTGGAATTATGAAATCAAACTTATTATTATTTAGGGTGTGTTTGTTTCTTGGAATTGGTTTTGAAATTGAAATTCCAATTCTATCAAATTCCATGGAATTACAAGAAATTGGAATTCTAAGGTTTTCCAATTCTATGGAATTCAAAGAATTGGAATACTAAGAAATTCCAATTCCAAATAATTGAATCCCTTTGTTTGGTAAAACTACGGAATTGATGTGGAATTCAATTATAATTATAATTTATTTGTTTGAAACACCAAAAAGTCCCATAATTAAAAACAAAATGAAAAAATGCATCTAGTGTGAAAAAACTAATATTTTCATAATACAAATAGCCAAAATATATTTGACGTAAAATGACAAAAATACACTTGTTAAAAGAATTATCGGTGTAAAATAAAGGAAATGTTTTCTTTTGCAAAATTGAAAGAACAATCACATTGCTAAATAAAATATTTATAGTATGAATTGGAAAAAATACCGTTGTAAAACGAAAATATTTTTTATGAAAAATGACGAAAATACCCCTAGTAGAAAATGACGAAATTTTTCGGGTATAAAAATGATGAAAATTCCTTACTAAAGTTAAAAATGTACCATTTTGCGTAATATGAAGAAAAACTTTATGGTCCAATTTTATAAAAAATGCATTTGTTGCAAAATGACAAAAATACCCTTGTTAAAGTGGAATTAACTCATTTTGCATAAAAACGATATGTACATGATAAAAGATGAATAAATCACAAAATGATGAAAATGAAGAAAATAACCTTTGCCCATTGGCTTAGAATGGAAGAAAATGTTCATTTTCAAAAATGACAAAAATACCCTTATTGTAAAATACCCTTAGAGTGGTAATTTATTCATTTTCATCATGGTTATTATTTTTCATTTGGTATGAATGACATTTCTATTATTTCTCAACAAATGTATTTTCGTCATTTTACAACGATAATATTTTAGGCATTTCAAGTAAACGAATTTTTTACAAGGCTAATTTTGTCAATTTTTTTTTATGGAAAGTTTTTCATTTTATTCAAAGTTAATTTTGTCATTTTGCACAAGAGGCATTTTTCCTTTTTTTTTTTTTTAAAGTGAGCGTTTTTTGTCTTTTGCATTAAGGGCATTTTCGTCATTTTACGCCAAAGTATTTTTTGTCATTTTTCATCAAAAAAATTTGAGTAATTTTGAATCATATGAAATTTAAGCTATTTGAGCCAAAGGATATTTTTTTTTATTTTGCGCAAAAGTATTTTTCAGCATTTTGAGCCGAGGGTATTTTCGTCATTTTCGTCAAGAGTATTTTCGTAATTTTTTATCATGGATATTTTGGTGATTTTATATTATGTATGTTTGTGATTTTTTATAAGAAATTGTTGTTTTGTGTCAAGGGTATTATTGTAATTTTACCCTAACGGTATATTTCGACATTGTACAAAGGGTATTTTTGTCATTTAAACAAATAACATTAGCTATTTTAAATTAAGGGTACTTTAGTCATTTTGTACTAGGGGTGTTTTGTCATTTTACAATAAGGGTACTTTGGTCATTTTATATATATTAATTTATGAGAGAGAAAATAACTTGTATGTATGATATATTTATAACCTACAATAAATCTTGTGGCATTGGAATTCAAATTCTTTGATTATAAAATGGAATTGATTTTTTGGATTGAACAATTCCAATTCCAAAATTTTGTTGAGAGACAAACAAGAGAATTGGAATTTCAATTCCATGATTTTGTTGATAGCCAAACAAGAAAATTGGAATTGAAAAACCAATTCCAATTCCAAAGCTCCAATTCCATGGAAACAAACACACCATCAGGACAATATTTAGTTTTGTTAATTACTAGTTCGATTGTATTAGGTTTGCTTTAGTAGCTTCCTAGTTAGTTTATATTTCCTAGACATCTTAGAGATTCTATTAGGTTTGACTCATATATAAATAGGAGATTTGTCTACGTATTCTGTGTGGTCTGGAGTAGTCTTGTGTGTGGTTAGGATTATAGATCCTTATGAAATTTGAGAGTTGATGAAGAGAATATTGACTGCTCCTCTCCGTAGTATTGTTGTGAGATTTGATATTTCTGTGTTCGTACTCCACCCACTCACCACCAAATTATTTATTTAAAATATATGTGTTTCCTCATTAATTTAAAAATTCTACAATTGGTATCAGAGCTTGGTAGAGCTAGTGTTATGTGATGAATCCCTATATGATGGATCACTATGTGATGGATCCTCGATTTTTGAGTTGTCCATTTTTTGTCTTTGATGGCAAAAATGATTTTGATATTTGGCGAAAATTTATTGAAATTTATTTTGTGAGACTTAATTTGTGGAAGATTATTGAGGAAGGTTTTGAAGAACCTCCTTACAACCACCAATTGACTGATGACGAGGAGAAGAAACGGTGAAAAAATATTTTTGTAAGGCATCAACTCGGTATTATGGTAGCATCAGTTGTTGCAAGACAATTTGTCAATGTTGAATCAGCAAAGCAGATTTGGGCTCATTTACTGACTACTTATGGAGGTAAGGTTTCTTCTACAAATATTGTTGGAAAAGAAAAAGTTAAAAAAGATGAATTGTGTGGATGTGAGATAGTTGATGAAAAAATTATTATTGATCATGAGAAGATTAAAATTTTATCTCCTCGAGATGAAGAAAAATATTTTGAAAAAAAATTGAAGATGAAATTGAATATTTAGATTTGAATTTCTCGAATTTGGAAGAAAAAATTGATTTGGATGATTGTGAAAATGTTATTTTGATAGATTCTGTCAGGCCCGGCTCCAAGGGTGTCCAAGGTGACATCCGGAACCGGGCCTCACATTTACAGGGGCCCCAAATTTTTAAAAAAAATTCTTAATTTGTATATAATTATTAGTTAAAAAAATTGAAGATTTTGATGTTTTATAATTTGTTGCTCAAAATCTTTTTTACCATACACCAGTGCCGGTTAATAGGGGATGCGAGTTGAGCGACCGCAGAAGGCCCCCAAAAATCCGGGGCACCAATATTTTTTTGTTTATATATATATATATATATATATATATATATATATATATATATATATATATATATATATATATATATATATATATATACTTAGCCTAGCACTACAAGAAAACAGATTAAATAGCGACTCGAAATTAGCGACCGATATTTATGGTCACTCCAATAACGACCGAATACCGACCGAATGGAAACCGAAAAAGTAACGGTCGCTAATCCGTCGCTACTTAGTCGGAAATCTCAGTCTCGTTGACCAAATTAAAAGCGGCGTCATTTTGTTCACCGTAACGACCGCATACCGACGGAAGTTAACGACCGTTTACCGACGGAATACATAACGGCATCAAAAGCGACATTGTTTATGTGTTTTATTTCTTTAAAAAAAATTCAAGTTTAAAATTAATAAAAAGCGACGTCGTTTTGTTTCATCGGTAACGACCGAATACCCAATCGAAACTTAACGACCGCTTACTGACGGAATACATAACGGCATCAAAACGACGTCGTTTTGGTGTTTTATTTCTTTAAAAAAATTCAAGTTTAAAATTAATAAAAACGACGTCGTTTTGTTCACCGGTAACGACCGAATACCGACGGAAGTTAACGACCGTTTACCGACGGAATACATAACGGCATCAAAACGACGTCGTTTATGTGTTTTATTTCTTTAAAAAAATTCAAGCTTAAAATTAATAAAAACGACGTCGTTTTGTTTACTGGTAACGACCGAATACCGACGGAAATTAACGACCGTGTACCGATGGAATACATAACGGCATCAAAACGATGTTGTTTTGGTGTTTTATTTTTTTAAAAAAAATTCAAGTTTAAAATTAATAAAAACGACGTCGTTTTTTTCACTCGTAACGACCGAATACCGACGGAAGTTAACGACCGTTTACCGGCGGAATACATAACGGCCGTATACCGACGGAATAACGACGGAATATTTAACAAAACTACGCCGTTTCAGTGTTGAATTTCTCAAAAAATATAGAAGTAAAATTTTGAAACCCTCGTCGCTATTCAGTCGATTTTCACTTGTCGGCTTGCCGCCTCACCACCATCGCCTCCATCTTCGCCGCCTCACCACCATCGCCTCCATCTTCGACGCCTCACCACCATTCACCTCCATCTTCGACGCCACCTTGCCGCCTTCCCCCTCCACTCCCCATTTCTTTCAAACTCACCAAAGACCACTTCCGAAGCTGCTCTGAGACAACCGAAACAAAGACCCATTGGAGTGATTTTTTTGCTTCTTCCCCTCAATTCCATTTCCAACGCCATTTCAGTAAGTTTTCCTTCCTTTTTAATTTTTTTCCTGAAATTATTAATTTATGTTCTTTATTTTTTCAGTTTATTTGGGGGGAATTTTGTATTTTCGATAATATTGTATATTTATTTCAATGATATTGTATATTTATTTCCTGATCCTTAATTTTTTGACCAATATTTCTTTTTGATATCATGTTGCTGCTATCCATTCCGAAAATGCTAGGAATTTTTTTTATGGATTTTGTTTGATTCTTCTGCTTTTGATTGGCAACTCTTGGTTCTAGAGTGATAAATTCGCATTTTTATAGAAAAGCAGAGCGGGAAGATTTAATATTTATCGACAAGTCTTGGTCTTGGTACTTGAATTACGTCTTTAAGGCAATCAAAGAAATGACTTATATCGATCTTACGCTTGCCGATAAAAATTGCTTCGCTCGCTTCTCCTCCGTGTTCACCTTGAGCAGACCATTTCAATTACTGTGTACAGACTTCTTGATGGGCATATGTAAAGCATCACAAACAAGAACAATAATTTAGTTACTTGTAGTGCTACTCGTATATATTCTCTATCTAGACAAGGTTCTCGATATAATTTCCAATTAGCAAATCTGGGTTTCGGTTAAAAAATAGTTTCAAGACTTGGAAAGAATTAATTAACCAATGGTCAAGTTAATATCTTTAGGCTTGCAAGCATAAAAGATCCTCTCTTTGTTCTTATTATTTCTTTTAAGGCAGTGATCTTTTCTTCTTTTTTCTTTCTACCTGTTTTTGAGGGAGTTGTCTGTGAGAGGTAAACTTATATCATTTAGTGCCTCAACAGCAGAATCCACATCAGAATCGGCAAAGACATTAAGCTGTTCCAACACCTGCAGAAAAAAAAAATAACAAATGCCCAATGAATCAAAACGATGAGTACTTGACATTCAAAACAGAATGAAAAGAGATGAAATCAAAACAGAATGAAAAGAGTGATAAATCCCACATAAGTCCTTTAGAAACTCTTTCTTGCAAATCAAATTGATGCATCTTTTTTTAATTGCAAAGCAATTAAGAAGATAAAGTGACCAACTTTGGACTTGAGTCTTGTCCCCCATATCATAGTATTTTCAGATTGAGTTTTATGTAATGTTTGTTTTATTGAGCAAATGTCGCTTTTTAAATGTAATACTTGTAAGCATTGAGCCCTTTGGCTTGTATTTCTTTATAATCAAGATGTAAATGAGAATTCCTTATGCATTGTTATATTTTTAAAAACATTCTCTTTTTAATTTAAGTACTATTAATATGTGTATGACTTATGAATTTGTTAAGCTAACCTAAAAGATAGCTTGTCAAGCCATTCCGCTTGTTGGATTTGGTCAATTTAATGTAGAAAATAGGCAAAATGACGGGAGTACTATGGTAGAAAATGGGCATTTTTGTTCCACTTTCGAGAGGTTTTTTGTTGTCGACTTTTATGTGTTGGGTCGTTTATTGAGTTACATGAGAAGCGTAACTCATAAATAAGTAAACTCGTGGAGGTCCAAAACATAGCTTTGTCTTATAGTTAGAATATCGAATAGAGGTAAAAGTCAAACACACTCTCATAGAATTAAACTTTTTTTGCAAGTATCAACTTTTTCCTTACCCAGTCTCTCTTATTATCTCACTTGAACTTTCCAACTTGCTGCTTATAATAGAGTAGTTGTGTGTGTATTCCCTAAAGAAACATATGTGTGGGTCATAAGAAAATTGAACTTTGTTTCGTTTTTTTCTTTGATTTGCAATGCATGAAAGTCATATTGAATGAAATATCTTATGGCTTGTGTGTATGCAATAAATATCTTCTTAATCGGTAGTTTGCTACTTCTTAATCCAATTATTGTATAATTCAGAGATGCCTCCAAAGAAACCTATACGAGCGTGCTTGCCATTTAGTCAGACTCCAGTGTCTGCTACGCCACCTACCTCCCAGACACCTTCATCATCCGGTTCGCAGTATAGGTTTCGGTCGCTTTATTATCGGTCGGTATTCGGTCGTCATATTTGGTCGGTATTCTTTCAGTCGGACTTCGGTTGGTAAATAGTACAGTCAACCAATTATTCTATTCGACCTTCTTTCCGTCGGCATATAGCGACTGAATAATCGGTCGCTTAGTAACGGTCGGTATTCCGTCGGTATATGGCTTAGCGACGATAAATTGACGGTCACTATTTTCGGTCGGCAATCGGTCGGTAAACATGTATGGCGACCGAATACCGACGGTACGGGCGGTCGTTATTTAACTGTTTTCTTGTAGTGTAAAATCCGGGGCCCCAATTTTTTGTTTTGTTTATATATATATATATATACTTAGCCTAAAATCTGGGGCCCCAATTTCTTTTCCGGTACAGGGCCTCAGATATGTTTGAGATGGGCCTGGATTCTGCACAAATTATTTATTATTTAAATAATTGTGATATTATTGGAGTTGAAAATTTCTTTGAAAGAAAAGAAGAGGAATGAAAAGATTTCGAGAAAAATAATCAAGAGAAAGTTGAGTATATATATTTGGAGAACTCTTGTTCGATTGATTTAGAAATTATAGATTTATCTAAAATCTCTTCAATTGTTTCGAAAGAAAATATTGAAAATATGGATTTTAGTTATTGTGGAATTTTTATTTCATAAGTCCATTATGTTCGGATGAGGAAGAACATGAGAAGATGAACATTGTGGATTTACAAGTTATTGAAAATCAAAAGAAAAATTATTTCTATGAATTTGGTAGTCAATATCATCTCAATAAAATTTTGGTTGGAGTCAAAAATTTCTTCTCAAAGAACAAGATTGACATTTTGAAGAGTTATTCTGAAATTGAATCTGAATGGATGAATATGATTGATTTCTTTGATAAAGAGGAATTAATAATGAGTTTGGTTGCGGAGTATAAGCTTTTACCATCTCCTAATATGAAGAAGAAAGTTACTACTAAATTAGTGTTGCTCAAAGTCTTCACATCTAAAGAAGTTGTTATGGAGATTTTTGCTCGCGATGGAATTGGACCGGATTTATTGCCGAGCTTGATTTTAGGGAGTCAATGTTGGAATTATTAAATCAAACTTATTATTATTTAGGACAATATTTAGTTTTTATAATTACTACTTTGATTGTATCAGGTTTGCTTTAGTAGTTTCCTAATTAGTTTATATTTCCTACATATTTTAGAGATTCTATTAGGTTTGACTCCTATATAAATTGGAGAGTTGTCTACGTATTCTTTGTGGTTTTGAGTGTGGTCTGGAGTAGTCTTGTGGTGTGGTTAGGATAATAGATCTTTATGAAATTTGAGAGTTGATGCATAGAATATTGTCTGCTCCTCTCCGTAGTATTGTTGTGAGATTTGATATTTATGTGTTCGTACTCCATCTACCCACCACCAAATTATTTATTCAAAATATAAAGCAAACAGTAAGCCCGTCCTTGCTTCTTAAGATGTTCACGTTGTGACTGTGTAAGAGAGATTCTGAATCTGACTTAAGAGGTCAAAGCCTAGAACCAGAACCAGTGCCAGCTTCTCATGCAAACTCAATGGAGGAAGATCCACCTCCTTGGTTTACCATAGATGATGTACCTCCATCCAAATGGGGTGACAAATTCCAGGATGTTTCTGATTGGCTTCATACTGACAGGCAACTATACCCACTTCATGACTGTGGCCGCTGCACCAGTATCCAACAAAGCTATCACGGGAGTGGCCAAAGACTTGTAAGAGATGATCTGTGCAGTTTGTGGGTAAAAAAATGGGATGCTTGGTAGAAATCTTTGACAGAAGTTGATACGGGATTTTTACCTAAGACTTGTCTAAGACTTCCAGAACACTTTGCTAAATCCTGTCTGGATTAAGGTTACACTCACATCCACTTTGGTGCCATCCGATTGGCGGTCACACTCCCATGCCAAGAAAGGATGGGGAAAATAGGCTTGGCTGAGACTGATCTAGCTGGGATTAAAGGGATTTGAGTTGGTGTTGAAGAAATTGCTTTTCCGAGATTTATTTGATGTGCTTTTAAGTTTTTGCCAATATAATATGACTACAACTTCTAGTTAGGCTCCTAAACGAGGAGGTATGATTCCGTGAGAGCCATGTTTCCAATATCTAAAGCGATCACTTGGTTGCTTGATCCACAAGTTACGCCACTACAGAATAAACACATTTTTACGACGTTTTAATCAAATGTCGCTTAAAAAAAAAAAGAGTAAGTTAAAGCAACATTTTTTTTAAAAACGTCGCAATGTTTGGATTTTATACGACATTTCATAGCATCGATTATAGTAATTGTTATTCAAAACGACGTTTTGATGTTGGTTAGCGACATTTACATTAAATGTTGTTATAAATTGTTATTTTTTGTGACTCATATAACGACATTTATAAACTACGTCGTTAGATTTTGTGATTTTTCAGACAAACATCACTAAATTTGAATTTTATACGACGTTTCATAGCGTCCGATATATAATTGTTGATAAAATCTATATTTTGATGTTAGTTAGAGACATGTACATTAAATGTTGTTATAAATTGTTACCTTTTGCGACTCATATAGCGACATTTATATGCAACATCATTAAATCATGTGACATTTCATACAAACGTCGCTATATTTGATTTTATACAACGTTTCATAACGACAGTTATAGTAATTTTTGTACTTACCGAAAATTCGATATTAGTTAGTGACATTTACGTTACATGTTGTTATAATTTGTTATTTTTTACAACTCATATAACGACATTTATATATTTTGTCGTTAGATCTCGTGACATTTTCAGACAAACACAAATATTATGTTTCTGAAATATTTTGTTTAAAGAAAAAATTAAAGACATTTAATTATTAAAATTTTATTGAGAGTGTATTAATTTTAATTTGATTCATAACAAAATCAAAACACAAAGAGAAATCAAAATAAGTAAAGGTACAAATCCAAAATTCCATTATAATAAATGTAATAAGAGGAGAAACAAATAACAAATCATCATTTAGGTCAGCGGCCTATTGCACGACATACATGCAGGAGGTCTCGTGTTCAATTTCCATCTCTTTGAGTAGGGAAAACAATTATCATATATTATTCAAAGATGGCTAGACTCGACGGCTCGGCTTGTCTCTAGGCTCCGATTATTCAAAGGTGGCTAGACTCAACGACTCGGCTTGGCTCAACTCGGGCAACCTGGTTTCAAAAATTACGAATGTCGGAATAGGTATTTTGTTGCGACTATTTTAAAAACGTCGTAATAACTACTTATTCATGATATTTACAAACGTCGGAATAGACGACTTGTTGCGATTATTTATAAAAGTCGGCAAAAGTACCTTTTGATACACTTTAAAATGAAACAACAAACGTCGTAATAGATAGGTACCGGCGCTTGTAACAATTGTCGTAAAAAACCATAACGACACATGCAAATGCGACGGTTATGCGACATTTGTAATAAATGTTGGTATAGATCTATATCAGCGTTTTTTGCCTTATTGCGACATATGACACAATAAACCTTTTTTTTGTAGTGCGCCTACCCAATGGCAAACTGGGACTTCAGCAGACCAGTTTCCATCCAAAATTTCTACACGATCAGATGTGATATACGATTTGAGGGAAAGAAGGGCAGATTGATATGTGGATATGTTTGTAGCAGCCATGGCTGTGGAAAACAAAAGATGATAGAAAAGAACTAATGAAACTTTAAAATGGTAAATTCTCTCCATCAATCTGCCTTGTTTGGAATATATAGCCAAAGATTAATTCAATTTCTGAATTAATTAGAAACTAGTGAACACAAATTCACACACACACACATATATATATATACTCCAACCAAAAAGATAATAATAAATAAATAAAATACTTTTTTCCTATACCAAATCAAAGTGTTTTGATATCTTAGTCAAATTTTGTATTAGTCAGAGTGGTTGAACCTTCATTTTCTCATAAGTGTTTTGATAGTATGCATTATATGAACATGACTGAAGAAAAAGTTCCACTGCCAACCTCCCTCATTTATTTCGGGTCACTCTGGCATAGAGCCGCTTGTGGGACTAGCTCTATGATCCTCTCATACGAGTTGGAGCAGGACCTAACTCATGTGAGAGGGCTGTGAGGTCAGTCCCACCAGGGCGCCTCTACCTTGGAATTTTCCACTTATTTTCGAATCATTATAATTTTAAGAAAATAATTCTTAAAAATTGAAAAACGTATATGTTGAAAAGATATAATAAATATAAAATGTCTTATATGTTTCACAGGAGAAAGATATCAAAAATCAAATTCTTCATAAGTATATTAATATTGTTTTTAAGAAACCTGATATTCAGTATTATTGTCCACTACATGCAGGGCTGCGCAACCCTAGGTCCATATCTCATGTTATTTATTCTTCGTTATTTGGCTCTTACTTAATACATTTAAATAATATAAAATTTTGTGCTAGCTCTGCATAATTATTATTAGGTTGAGAAATTTGACTTGGCTTTTCAAAAATTGCAATGTCTGTCTTTGTCAGAAACATAGTAAATTGCTATTGACAATGAGAAAACTAAGAAGAAAAGTTGCTCTATTTAAAAAGTAACTATTTTTGTTTTTTTTTGTTTTTTTGGTATAAACGGTAAGAATCTTCTAAACCCATTCAATTTTTCATTCCCTGTATCACTAATAAGAAAATTGGCACGTGTTAATTTTTTAAATAAAAAAAATTATAACCTAAAAGAAATAGTGAACCCGTATGGGAAATGTGAACACATGTCAATCATCTATTTGTGGTGATAGACAACGGAGTATAGAATGTGGACATGGGATTCTTTTCCTACAATTAGTGAAAATCGTATATACTTGTGTATCTTCTCAATAATGTGCACAACCACTTAGAATTCGCCTTGCGTCATTTCTTCTAATTATATATACACATGATAAAATGTGAGTGGGTTAGGTATAGGAATGAAAAAATATACGAATACAGACAATTATTTACCATAAAAATAATAGAATTATGGTAGAAAACGCATACTAAAAATAAGCCAAATCATGTTGAATAGATTTTACCAAATCGGTTTGAACTAGATTAATCATAATATATTATAAAATGAAAAGTTTTACTTAAATTGATTAATAAGTAAAATTTCAAAAAAAGTTGTTATCAAGTAAGTAATCATATATTAATTATTTAGTGAATGACAATGTTATCAAAATAGTAAAATATAAGTTCATACTTATTTTAATATATAAATTATCCATCAACGTGTAAGGCACGTTCTCTTAGTTAAATAAAAAAACCCAAAAAAAATAAAAATTCTATCTCTTAGGATTCATTTGAGGTTTTTTTTTTCCTTTCTCTTCCAATTTTTAAATCAGCCAGAGCTTGTTGAATGCTTTTTTAGGGAACATTTCAGATTTGCAGTAGCAGCAGACCAATTTATTCAACTACTTATGTTGGGTTAGTTTAAGGAAAAGTTTCTTTGCAGATAAAAACAATTGTTTGTTTTGCATTTGTACTGGTCAACTGGAACAAGGCAAGAATGAGATGCAAGCTTTATGTTATCGCCAGGTGTTAGAACTTTAACAGTATAGATATCAACATAACCCTAAGGAGCGTTACAATATCATTTTCCTTGAAGTTTATTTCGCCCGACCAATGAGCTAATATGCAACCCGGTGTGCAAAATATTTTCGAAAGATACAATGAAACTTTATGACGCGCCTTGCGGTAAGGAGATGAAACCATATAGTCAAGAGTGTCACACCACAGGGGAGCTGGCCTTTGCTCAAGACCGTGAGGTCGCAGGTTCGACACCCTCCTCTTATATGGGGCCAAATAATTCTCCCTTCCTAGGGCGTCCACCTCCCCCTCCTATGAGGCCAAAAAAAAAAAAAAAAATTAAACCATATAGATATCTACAGAAATATGAAAGCCTTATGTGAGACAACAAGGGTAACTATTGAAACATCTCCAAACCTAGAGTACGATTTCGAATTCGAACTTTATGAATGAAAAAAATCGGAAAAAAAAAAACTCTTGGGTGGGTGCTCTGCCATCCGACAAGTGTCCTATTTCAACGTTTTATTCTTGAACTATCAAATGGACACGAATACTGATTGAGTATCATACCTTACCAAAAAGTTCACCAACGCGTAAATGCTTCGTGATCTTCGATTCTTTTGACATTTCAATCCTGTTCATATAATGCATACTGCAAAAACGGTTATGTGGTCGAATTCACATAGGCTTCTTTGTCATTTCAAAAGTTGACCACAAAAGATGAAAAACAGAACATTGTGATTCTAGAAATACTCATCCATATTTGTATCAAACCTCAAGTATACATTTAAACTTAAATATTTGCCTGAATATGAAGATCATGAATGTATTTTTAAAAAGAGTGAATCACTTTAATCGAACGTTAATAATTTTTTCTTTTCTCTTTTTAGACATAAATTTTGTTTTTGTAATGTAAACAATTTACGAGAAGCCAGATATAGAAAAAGTAGTAGAATTCGATCAAAATTGGCCACGTGCCGATGACATGCCGTTGAGGGTAGGGGTAAACTTGTCTATCAAAAATATTTTTTTAGTGAATAGCCTTACTTCGGACACCAACAATTTTACTTTTCTCTTTTTAGAAAAAAACATTTTTTGTTTGTACATTTATAACCATAAATAATTTCCTGCCTTCTATAATTAGAAATTGCCGAGGAGACGAATTTGGGACAATATCAAGCCGAAGTCGGTTTAGAGTAAGAAAGAATAAAGAATGCAAATGTAACTCGATAAATGTTTGTGGCAAAGATGGAAACAATTATTATTAAATGTTTGAGGCGGGGAGTTGGATTAATTAGCGGTCTACAGGTTATTTCCCTCTTGTATTCTTTTTTGTTAGATATTTCCAGCTCAACTTTTTCAATTACAATTACTCTTAGATGGTAGTTGTGTAAAAGTAGGCAAATTGCCTATTTGGTCCTTTTCGTATTTTGTATTTTCCATTAATGTACTCTTCGTAAATATTTGACTTTTAAGGTCTTGTATGTATTTTTAACCTGCCAATTGAGGACTTCCGTCCAATTTTATGTATATTTCACGTCAACCCAGTCACGTGAATCATACATTAGATATATGATAACATTTATCGATGATTATTCTCGTTATGTCTGGGTCGATTTTATGGAAGAAAAGTCCGAAGTGCTGAACAAGCTAAAAGCTTTCAAGGACAAAGTAGAAAATGAGGTAGGTCGTCGGATACAGTGTGTACAAATTAAACAGATAATGGTGGTGAATATACCTCTTATAAGTTTACGGAGTTCTTGAAAAAGAATAAGACGATAATTGACATGTCCTAACACCCCACTACATAATGGGGTTGCGAAGAAAAGGCATAGGCATCAGGCGAAAACTCGTAGAGGTATGATTCATGCTAAGAACGTATAATCACGTTGTTAGGCTGAATGCATAAAGACGGCCGTTTACATCACTAATCTGCTACCACAAAAGAAACTTGAGTTTATTTACCATATGAGAAGCTCTGGAAGAAAAGACCACCAGAGTCTCACATCAGAGTATTAATATGTGTTTGCTACGTACTTGTGTTCGATCACTTACGAAACAAGTTTGACAAGAAGGCAATTAGGTGCATCTTTGTGGGATATAATCCTCAAAGAAAATGTTAGGTTTGTTGCAATCCAGATACTGGACGTTGTTATACATCGAAAAATGTAGTGTTTGACGAAACATCTTCTTAGTTGTAATCTGAAGCTTTGAAGCTACCAGATTCAAAAGAGGACGAAGAAAAACTTGAGAATCAAGTGGTATATTCTCCTCCCGCTAAAGTAGTTGAAAAAGAAGCATCAGAACAATATGAATCAAGAAAAAGAAAGAATACATGGGAAATTGGAGTATACAAGATTACACAAAAACAAAGAACAAGTCAGTGCGAGAAAGGAATTAAAGAGGTACACTACAGGAGATCTACTAGACAAAGAAAACGTTACTTTCGTCGAGAATACACTAAGGAACAACGAGATGTAGAACGTAGCATCGAGAAGCTTCAAGAAATGGGAAAAAAAGTACTCATAAAAAATAAAATCTAGATAGTTCTAAAAAAGGTGCAAGCAATAATGAGAGAGTAGTTGTTGAGGAGAAGTGTTAGAAATCACCAACTATCTCTCTCCCTTAATCTAGAAGCTTCAAGAAATGGAAAAAAAAATTTACTCATAAAAAATAAAATCTAGAAAGTTCTAGATTTATCTAATCAAGGAAGCCATAGAAGAAAAAACTACAGAAAATGAGAAGTTAGCTTCTAGATTGTTCTAGGTTAATTGCCTAAATAGTAGAATATTTTAGATGGTTAGAGACTAATCTAACCAACTAGTATAAATATAAGATGTGTGGTAAGCATTTAGGAAGAGAGTGGAAAAGTACTCCAAATCAAGAGAGTGAAGTCACCAACTTTGAGAGTGAATTATCAAATTTGTGAGCTTCATAGCTAAGTGAGCTCAAGTATATTAGTGTAAAAGAGTGAATGCGGTGGAGCTTTGTGCAGTGTAAATTCAATTGAAATATAAGAGTATTTTTAATTTGAATTTCTCATCAAGTGATATTAGAGCTTATATCCAATCAGTAATATTATATCCAAATACTCAACAAGTCATTATAGAATGAGAAGAGAGAAACATTTGCACAAATTTATTTCTGGGTTCTTGTTCAATGTAGCATAGTACTGAAGTGCTCGATCAAACGGTCATTTGCCGTTCGATGACGAGCCTACGTTTTTACTATTTTAAAAATTATTTCTCAATTTACATAGAAATTAATTGATAAAATTTTTATTTATTTTGCTTCCTTATAAGTTAATTTGTGTTTATACATTTGATGGAATTACCTGTTCAATTTTATTATCACGAAACATAAAATATATATTAATTTAATATAGTGATTTCCGGCAAAAGATAAAGAATTACACATTTTTTTTTTGCTAAATAAATTCTGATTTCATTAATCACAAATAGTCGAGGCCATTACAATCAATAAAAAATCTGAAAGTACAGAAAGTAAAAGTTATACAATGATTTAAAAAATCACGATAACAGACAAAAGACACATCCAAGAAAACTTGGATGGTTAGGAAAAAAACTAGAAAAACTAGACAAATAAACAAATACATAATCTTCTTCTTCAAAGCATCTTCATCGCCATTCTTGAACCACAGGGACAGGAGAATATCACTTTCAACATCTTCCTTAGGAGTCGACAATTTATAGGACCATGAGCGTATCAACCGTCCTACAAATTGCCTCGGGAAGATGTAGAAAGTTGATAAAGGGCCCAGATCAAGTCCGGGTTGAACGAATCCTCCTAGAAACATAGAAAAAAAGTCTATATCTGTGAAGATCTGAGACTCATCTAACCTCTGTGTCTTGAATCTTGAAGAAAAAAATCTTGAAAAAAGTTTCATATGATTCGTGGTACAAAATAGAGTACTAATAACGGAACAAAAGGATCAAGATTTGACCATTGGCCGGAGCCAATGGCCAAATCTGGCCAGCAGTAGGGGGAGGAAAGGAGCAGGAAGAAAGGGGGGAAGAGAGAGAAGAGAGAGAAAAAGGGAAAAGAATTTGTATCACAAATCATAAAGAATTACACATTGATAAGAACGAATTGCTAAAAGTAGACGGAGTCTCTTGGAACTCCAATTTCAATATTGAATCAAACTGAAGAATAATTGTGCTTGGACTTCTTGGAGAGTGATTTTTAGTCCACTTAGGAGTTTGAAATCGCTAGGCGGTTCATGCGCTTATATAAAGGGTAGCAAGGAAGAACTCCAAGAAGTCCAAAACGGAGGGCATTCTTCTTGGAGACAAACCAGAGGACTTGGAATAGAGGGGTCGGTATTTTTTTTCTTTTTTCTTTTTTCTTTTCTAAAGGATAATTAATAGTGATTTTCCAATTTCCCTTCCGCATTACTCGAACTCTCGATCTACCGGTTAGAAATGAAACGTCTTACACTTGAAATGCACTTCGTTGTCAGGGTCTGAGCTCCTCATTAGAGGACTCGGACTATTTCTATTTTATTTATGTCTTTTACTTTATGTTAAAAGTTAGGGTTTTGATTATGGATATTATGTGTAGTTATATTTTTAAGTTTTAAAATCAAGTCAAGAAGGCTTTGGCCCAGTGGGCAAGGCTTTGACTTGTGACCATGAGGTCACAAGTTCGACACCCGCCTCCAACGTTGAGGCAAATAAAATTCGTTAGAATTAGGGTGCTAAAAAAAAAAAAAAAAAAAAGTTTTAAAATCAAATAGAGACACGACTAGTATATACTATAAAGTTAGTAGTTTTTCGTCAAGATACTTTATCTAACTTATATTGGGGAAGTCCGCCATTAGCATTGTCAAAATTTTAAGGAACTATTTATTTGTTCATAAAAGGAATATACCGGATTAGACGTTTCTTAATCCATTCATTGTCATATATTTTTGTCTGATATAAGTTGCATCAATAGTTTACTTTAATTGTCTTTCTTAGTTGTACTCAATAAAAACCCTCATTATTTTGGTTTTGGTTGAGTTAAAAGTAAAAGAATTTCCAGTTAGATAATTAATATCTATTGGGATAAATTTTATTCATTATTGTATTATTTGTTGATATTTGTGCACTTATTTCACACCATTCGGTTTAAATTGTTGGTGGAAGATATATTATTGTAGGATCCTAACAGTGAAGGTTGGATTTTGACGGTTTCATCTTGATATTTTGATTAAATTTATCTATGGGTAGTGATTATTGGATAAAAAAATTGAGATCAAATTTGGATCAAAAAGGCATAAAGTCACATTAAATTCTAACAATCATTTTCATTTTATACTCTTTGATCATTGTTTGATCCAATTTTTTTGATTCAACAATCATTATTGTTTATCTATTTCTCTTCTCATTTCTGTTTTGAAAAAGTTGTTACTTTTTTGTAGGTTTTAGCCTTATTGGTTTGTTTTAAAACTTCTCTTGCATTCACGATTGGGTTGATTGTGAAGGCTTTGATAGTTGTGGGTTTATCATAACAGAGTGTGAGGGAAAAATTGTAAGTCATTGGTTGCGTTTTAGTACCCTTAAGTTAGGGGTTAAGTCAATTGAGGGACTAAACACAAATTTAGATAGAGAGTGTCAATTAGTAAAGGAATTGAGTAAAAAAAAAAAATCTATTGTGCACCTGCGATTTTATAAATCCAACTTTGTCCCTTCATTTAAAAGAAAAGGGGAAAAGAAGAGAAACATTTATCCCAAAAAAATGAAAACAAGAGGAAAGCATACAAAAGAAAAGAAATAAACAATTTTGGATTGTCTACTTTCTCTAACCCGTGACATAGAGCAGCCACCTTCCTCCTCTTATTAATTAATCTATTTGAAATCCTCTTCATCTTCCTCTAATCGACGTGGCTATGAATGAATAAAGGAATCTAGAGTTTCAATTTTGTAAGAATCATCTCCCCAATTCTTCCTCTTCTTCCGACCGTGGAAGCCCCTCGTAAAAATGTATGCAAAGCAAAAGGAAGAAGACAAATGAGGAATGGGGAATGGAGAAACATATATTTGAGACATACAAGTGATTTCTGTTGTGTTTGATGAAATTTTGTAAAAAGACACTTCTATCCTCATGCATGTGTTTTTCATCCCGAATTTGTCCCTCAATTAACACATCATTGGGTTTGATCCCTCAATTGACTTGACCCTCTAACTTTAGTTAATAAAATGGAATAGAACCTTAATTGTTAGAAGCTTATCCAGGGATGGGGCAAGCTCTGATAAAGAGTAGAGCTGTCAAAATGGGCATATGCATGCGGGTATGCCCGCCCCGTGAGTTTAATAGGCGGGTATGGGGCTAAGAATTCTATACCCATTTAAATAGGATATTAATGGGCATACCCGTTCGGGTAACGGGCAATGCGGGTATGGGCGGGTTGTAACCAGGCATGCCCGCTTTGTTTTCTTTCTTTTTTTTTAAATTTTGGATATGGATTAATTTTCACAATTGAGACTTGAGAGACAAAAGAAGAAGAAAAAAAAAATTTAAAAGCCAAAGATAAAAGTTGAGCCGTGCTATATATCTTGGGCAAAGCCCCTTGAAGTCATTCTATACTTCTATTACCCAAATATTAACGGTTTCATCTCTGAAAGTAACTAAATTATGTTCTAACTTATGATTTATCATTTACCATTTATAATGTTGTAAGTTCTAACTTCTCAAGTTTTGTGTGTTTTATAGGTGTAGATGATGAGGAGGAATCAACATTATCTAAGGTGGATTCAAATAATACTTCTAGTGTTCAAGATCTAGATCAATAGATAGAGGATATTAAAAAAAAAAACGTATCTATTTTTTGTTGCTTTGACTTCAGCAAAATGTTTGTTAATTTTCGGTAGTTGATCTTGAATTATTTTTGAAATTATGAACTTTGATTGTTTTTTATAACTATTTTGGATATTGTGGACTTTTATTTGATTGTTCTTGAACTATTTTGGATATTTATTTACCCTCTACAAGACTATAAACTGCAAGTGAATGACAAAGAATTACATTTTGTTGAATTTTTTGGATTTAATCTATTTTTTTTAAAAACAAAATTAATAATAAGGGTCGCGGGCATGACCATTTGCCCCTAATGCGGAATAACCGGCCATAATCTTTACTTCAAGCGGTTAAGCTAAAGGTTCGGTTGATCCGAGAAAAATCTCGGTCGACCGACCTCCTGAACTTTGAGAGATG